>JAJJWW010009081.1:0-600000 GCA_023531295.1 Papaver armeniacum | reverse complement strand
AGGCTGCAGGCTCCCTTTCTTTATCTGGTAAACATTGTAGTACTCCGGACAAGTCCTTCCCTTTGTGGAGTTTCCTCGAGTCTGGACCATGTTGTTCATCTTTCCTGAGTCTCCTGCGATTACGTGCTCTTTTTGCTTCTCCACCGGTAAAGGTGTGACTCCAGACTAAGGATTCAGCGTTTCTTGCATTGTCTGAGTAGATGTCTGCCGACCCTTCTTGTAATTGTGCTGCTATATCATTCAAAAGGTGAAATGTCTCACTCTGCCTTCTGGTGATACCGGCTTGATTTGCCAAGACATCCTCCAGCATTCTGGCTACACTCCCCATGATATCTGAACCACCTGTGGTTTCCGAATACATCGCGAGATGGAAACCTAAAAATTGAGAATTCAATTTTGTGCAACCGAGAGATCAACCTCCCACTGTGGTCGCCAATTGTTTATGGGTGAAAACTATTCCTGCCGAATTTGGTAATTTGAGGTGTGTGGATGAGGAATGAATCTAAACCCTAAACAAATGCATTGCGCGGTGAGTGCTTGTAGATTCGGAAATCAATCTATGCAAGTCCGACCTAAACCAAGAAATGGCCGTTCCAGACTTGTTTCGGTCACAAAGTGAAGGAGATGGGGTTGATCTTAGGGAGGGAAGCGAAGAAGGTGTTGAGATTGTGAAGGTGTTGGCTTGCTTATGACTTGTAACAGAAAGCTGAACCGGCTTACAGGGTGTAAGCTATCAGTTCCGGTGTTTGAATACGATGGTATCAACACTTGGTTTTCTGTCTCGTCTAGACTTGCTCTTTTTGTTCTCTGTTGTTGGAAATAGGGAGGAGAACCTATTTATACAAGTCATTGAGCCTTACTCACGTTTCTCGTGGGAAGTGGAGGAAGTGGAGTGATGGAGTAGTGGAGTTGTGTGTTGGTGTTACATGACCAGTCTTGCCCACTTCTCCTATCATCTCTAACCGTCCGTGACTTCCTAACACATTCTTGTGATGGCGCGTTGCACGCTGCACGCTGTAAATCGCCAGACCAATACCCCAATATGTATCCCCCAGTTTGTGACATGATTGATGTCTGGAATGTGTGGATCGTGGATCCACGAAAGGTAGCATGTAATGCTGAATTGAATAACTGCGCTATTCAAGAAGTTGATACCTGTGAAGTATCGTGTGTATTTTATGCAGGTACTGCATCATGGTGTAGTAAAGTAACGGGTAATGACGCCTCACTTGACCAATTAACTCCTGACCAGGGTTGTATAACCAAGTCGGTGAAGTTGGACGGACGGGATGATCTTTGAGACACTCATCTGCGACCGTTAATGGAATTAGGGTTTTTGAAGAGGTGCGCAAGCATCACTCTTCAGCTTGGTCGAAACCAAACATGGGATACAATTTTGACAGGGCCGACCATACATGTGTGTAGAAAACATGACGATGTAGGCGCCCATACCTCATTGTCTCGTAAAAGTGTGATCTGGGCCACTCAATTTGACCGGCAAAGAGGAGTGGTTGAGATCGATTTTGCAATAGGAATTTGGTGCCGCAAAAGCCGCGCACCACGCCCACTTCGGGCGCGCGTTCCAAGATGACCTAACTTGGTCGGTCTTGGCCGCCCGGTCTAGCGTGTAGGTGGTAGGCTGGTGTTCACGCCTACACCTGAATATCCCATGAAAACGTGATCTGAGCCATCCAAATCGTCCGGCGAAGTTGAGTGGTCGAGCTCAGTTTGCGGTTTGGGATGTGTGACCACGCTAGTTTGGGCGTGCGTTTTGGAATAGCCAGGCATGATATGCCTTGGCCGACCACGTGAGGAGATACATGGGCCCACGGTGGTCATGCTGGTATGACCGGACCTGTTTAATCTAATCCGGGACCCTCCATTCGTGCCGGAGAAGATGGACGCTTGTGATGCTCAAAACCCTAATTTTGGGTTTCAAGGTCGTGCGTCAATGCTTGATTCGGGGTACGAATCGGGATGACCAACCATGGTTGGTCCTGACCGATTGGTCAGGTATGTAGGCGGGCCCACGGTGATTGTGTTGATATGCTCTGGGCCCTTTGAATCTACATCTACACCCTCCATCTATACCTGCGAAGATGGATGGTTGAGACTGTTTTGCGACACATGCAATATGCCTCAAACCCTAATTTAGGGTTTTCCGTTCATACTGCTCTGGTTTGGACGTTTTGGAAAGCTAGGCCAATCTCTGGGGAGGCCGACCATGCGGGGTCCGCGTTGATTCAGCAGTGGATATTCCATACCTGCTTGGGGGTGATGGAATTGATCTGGGTCATCCAATCATGATTGTGGAGTTGGGTGACTGTGATCATATCCGGACTGATACGGTCGGTCCGGATGCTCAATCGGGCTAGTATAACACACCGAGAGGGGCTCAATCGGGATAGTATAACACACCGAGAGGGGCTCAATCGGGCTAGTATAACACACCAAGAGTCACTGTACGGGTATTTCGTACATGGTTTCATTATAATGCTTGAGGTTCGTGTTGCTCTCGTAAGAGCAACACTCGATCGTCATGCCGCACCGATAATGAGTACAGAAATACAAGGCTGATTGCGCATTAATTAATAATGCTAGAAATTCACAGGGTATATGGGATTGTTGCTACATGCTCCAACCTGGATGAATTTCATGTATTCACAAAATGGGATTGTTGCCACATGCTCCATTCTAGGTGAATTAAGTGAGGGAGTATCCAACACTTATTAATGGCTTTATCTTTTACAAGATGTCAGCGCATAATTTTCTGGATTTTACAATTTTAACCTTAAATGAAAATCCACCATCAACACATACAATAGACATAATCCTTGTAAACAAAAGATTTTAACCTATCTTCCATAAAAAAATGACATAACAGGCTTAACTTTTGTATTGTCAAAAGTTCATTCATTCTTTTATCAATACATGCATATCGACATACGAAAGACTTAACTTTTGACAAGGTATGGGACAATCATAGTTCACGGACGCAAACACACATATCCCATAACAAATTGCAATATATAAAACCATAAAGATTAATACTACAAAAAACATCTTCCAAACAATTTTAGAATTTTTCCAGCAACTCTCTTGAAGTTAACTTCTATATCGTTCTCATACTCGGAACCAGTTAACTTTTGGGTTTTTTTTCTTGTCATCCTTCAAACCCTAATGAAAAAATTCAAGGAGAAACCTCCATTTGTCTACTAAATCTCCCTTTCTACCGGACCTAGAGATGATTTAGTTGTTTTTATTTGCTAGATCTGAGGTATGATCATCATGTTTCCATCTTTTATCGAATTTAATTAGATTTTGGGAGCCTTTGATTAATGGGTTGCTGCTGTGATTTTTCTTCCGTGAAGTTGGTTGTGGTGATGATTGATGGTTTTGTTTCCTCAATTGGGTTTTCCTGATTAATCCATCCGTTTTCACCCGTCGACTTCTTCAGGCATCACTTTCCCCTATTTAGATTGAATCTTCGGTTTGTATAATCTTTTGGGGGTTTCAGTTGGGTGAAAAATTAACGCCATCGGATGAAATTTACAGAAAATAGGCTGCAACTCCTTATACTATCCTTGCAAACTGTTTTTATAATTTTAATTTTCAAACCTAGTGTCTGCTCCAATTTTATCATAACCCTCTAAACCAGATTGAAATTTATCTCTATCAATTTTGATGTTGTTTAACCCTAAATGTTAATCAAAAATGTATCTCTAGTTCCCATATCTCTGCTGCATATTTTCTTCTCATCAACCTTTGTTTACTTAAATCAATTTGGCTGCATGTAGTTCTTCAAAACCCAAATTTTAATCAACCTATCCAAACCTCGGATTAACCCAAATTCTCAATTTATCCATAATCTTGTTTAGTTGAATCTTGCAGGGAAGTTGGTTTTCTCTTTTTTCCTCAATTATTCCCTGTCAGCTAGTCGTGGTTGGATTTTTATTAGAAATATTAGTTGGTGGTTGTTTCCGGTTCCTTCAGAATACCAGTTTCATAATTTGTCAGTTATATCGCTGGAATGTTTGGGGATTGTTTTAGGTTAAGGTTTTATCTTAGTCCCTCAGAAGCTCGTTAAGAATTCCTTGTTATTTCTCTGGTGGTAAGCTGGAGGTTTTTCTTGGAGGTTTGGGTTATTCTTCTAGATAAAGGTGGATCTTTTCTTGATGCACATTGGGTCTTAAGGAAACAGATAAGTCTTAAAAGGAATAGTTTATATGCAATTTTGGGAGTCATCATTGAACATTAGGGGTTTTTTTATTCAATGAAGAAGAATTTGCGGATCCTCAAAGTCAGAGTAAGGATTATTTTTTCAATCATTTGGATTCAGAGTTCATGCAGCCAACAATGGTTCAGTATCCATGGGTTTGAATTTAGCTTCCGTAAGTAACAACAGAAACATGCAACATCAACAAGCAGCAACAACAACAATCAGGCATGCCATATTCATCGCAGGAAACATGATCATCTTTATCGCACTACCACAATCTATCATCAAGAACTTAATACATCCTAACATTCCTATGGGGCCGGTGGATGCTCAACCTTCTTTTTAGCCAACGTTTTTTCTTTAGTATCTAGTCTAGTGTAAACATATTTTCTGCTTGTACTTTAGGTTAGTCTTGTTTGAGTCAATAATTGTTCTTTTTTCTTTATCTCAGTCTCTAGTATCGTATTAGTAACATTAGTAGTAGCAATTTCTAGTGATAACATTTTTAGTACTATTCCCAAGTTGTATTTTGCTGGCACCAAATCCATCAAGGACTTTGATTGAATACTTCTTCAAGCAACAAATTAGACGATATGGATCAAGCCGAAAAATCGGAAGATAGACAAATATTATTCGGGCAGTACTCCTCAGCATATGGATGCAAATGCCTGATTAGCAACTTCTTTCAATTGCATCGAACTCATCTACCATCAACTAAGTTCCTATGGACACCGTTGTGTCCATCAAAAGTACAGCTTTTCTTGTGGAAAGCATTGACCGAAGGCCTTTCGACCTTCGACTCCAACATCCGACCCCGATGCAATTCCGGTTTGAAGACTGCTACTCTCTCTTTATTCCATTATGATGTTGTAATTGATAAATCTTGGGGTATAGCATACCCATATGTAATAGCCCCATAATAGTTTAATAAACTTTATGCTTCAAAAAAAAATGAAGATGAAAACGTTGGACATAGCTATGTGTAATCACAATAATGGCTATTCCAAACTCTAGTTATTCTTCTAAATAAAACAAGGGAAAAGAAGATTTACTAGTCAAATAAAACCAACAAGCTAAACCAAAAAAAAACAGACTCCTATGCCAAAGCCGAACATGAACTGAAGTCAAATAGAGGGTTCTGGATCCTCATGAGTCTTGAGGTCTTTAAGCTTGTGATCGACAACATCTACTGCATTTTTAGTAAAGATATCTTCATTGAGAAGGTCTTTAAGTTGTACTTTTATGAGACCAAGGTCAGAGGTAACCTTTTCCAACTCAGTTCTTAATTCATTAAGACTCTTCAAAGTATCAACAAGCTGCAGTTTTTCTTCCTCAAAGTATTTAAGAAAATCATGAACCACTTCAGTAGAGACCATATCCCCTTTCTCAATATCCTCATGTGTGTAGGCATAGTAACATGAGGCATTGGGATGATCATCTTCAACAAGAGTTCTTTTCTTCCTTCCTTCGGACTCAAAACCAATACCTTTATCAAGAAAGCCCCTAGCAAAACCACAAGCTCGTGAAGAGGAAGACATTCCTGACAAACCAAAATAACCCAGAGTATGCAAACGTGACTCAAGGGTTTGGTATTTAAGAGATTTTCTTAAGGAAGGAAGTTTTTAGGGTTTTAAAACAGTTGACTCGTACCAGAACACGGGTATCCGTGCGAATACAACTTGACCCAAATTTTGTTTTTAAGACTAAACACTTTTGCTACATGAAAATTCATAAATGGCTCAATAAATTTCATAACTTCAGAGAAGCAATTTTGAGCTCAAGAGTAGCAAGAAACATAGTTGCAATAAAGACATCTTTAATAAAAAGAGTAAACAAAGAATGACGTTAAGCACTAACAATACTTAAGCAAACTTGTCTGCGAACAGTAGTTTAGCTATGGACAATAAGAAAATTGCTCAACTAAACATAATCAATTTTGCTGACAAAATACCTGATTATTGACACATCTTACTCAACAGGATTTTTTTTCGAGCAAGTTATTTAACCCTTGTGATTAATTAGCACAAGTATGAGCTATGAGCTCATTAAAAGAATTGTGTTTATGATCGAGTCTCTCTTTCCTTCAAATCTAGAAAGGGATCCATTTTTATGTGAGGAATTATCATAAAACTTAATGTCATCAAAATATGAGAAGTAGTTTGAGTTCTTACCAGAAGACATTTGACTTGAGGGGATTGACAACTTGTTGATGGTTTCTTTATACTCTTTAATCATCTCCTTCAGGTTGTTTCTCAAATTATCATTCTTTCTCCCTTCTCCTGGAATCTAATTCACATCAAAGGTGACATTATCTTTCCTTTTAACAGAAGAGGAGACTTTTTCTTTCCTTAAACGATTTTTTTAAGACTTCTGTTCTGCTTCTGAACATTTGAGGAACTCATTGAACTGACTTTCTTGGTAGCATACATAGGGTAAGTACAAAAACCAATTGGTTTAGACATACGAATGTCAGTTACCTTTGAGAATTAAGTCTAAGGTGTATTGAAGTCGAACAAGGGAATTTTTATTCAACTTAGAGTTTCTCTTTTGCTTAACAGAACCTTTTGCCTCACAAAAAAAGAAATACTTTATGATCACAGGAGTGATTTGAAAGTGTGGTCTTAACAGTCTCGTCAGGAGATTTCTTCCTTCCATGTGATGTGAAATTTCCTTGATTAGAGGAGATGCCTACCACATCTTTGATTGGAAGGAATTCTTCTTTCACTTTAGAAGCAAGAGCCTCTTCAGTCGTAGCAGAGATACTTGGTCTATTAGACTGCTTAGAGCATCCCTGAATAGAGATTTTACTAAAGTGATGTTCAATTTGCCAAGCATCCTTTTTGAGGCTTGCCTCATGAAACATACGTGAAGAATGATCTTCAGTATTTTCTTTGAAATTGCAGTCACTTATAACACCAACCGATTAAATCTATCAGCTTGGATTCTAACAAGATTTAGAATCAATTCACTCTCTTCAGTTGTTTCCCGTTCATTTAGAGAGATAGACTCTTTTGAAGGGTAATTGGGATAACACATGTCGGAGCCTGTCTGTCTAGTTTGAACACAAGGTTCGTCTATATTTGAGATTGAAGAATCTTTCTCTTTAATAAAAATAGACGAGACATAACTTTTATTTTTGGTGATGCGTTTATCAGAGATAGTACTCTTGTCCATAGAGTCAGATCGCTACAAACACAGACTTGTAAGGTCTTTAACATGTTTGCCAACTCTGATACCAATTGAAAAAGCGGGGGTATAACAACCACACCCAATATTTCGATTAGCAATCTGTATGGACTAACTCCAATATACTTTCAAGAGAATCAACTAAACTCAATCTTAATAAAGTATATCAAAGAGTTCTAATATCTCTATTTCACAATGTAATCAGAAAATCAAACAGAGATAGAAATCCGTGAGCTTGATTATTATGTGAAATAACTTGAACGGTACCAAAGACCAATGTTCAAGTGTCAATCAATGTAAATCAACAACCAAAGGTTGGATATTCTAATTGATTGATCTTAACGAATAACCTGTGATATTTCAATTATATAACAAAATATAATGCGGAATGGAAATAACACAGACACCAGAATTTTGTTAATGAGGAAACCGCAAATGCAGAAAAACCCTGGGACCTAGTCCAGATTGAACACACACTGTATTAAGCCGCTACAAACACTAGCCTACTACAAACTAACTTCAGTCTGGACTGTAGTTGAACCCCAATCAATCTCACACTGATCCAAGGTACAGTTGCAATCCTTACGTCTCTAATCCCAGCAGAATACTACGCACTTGATTCCCTTAGCTGATCTCACCCACAACTAAGAGTTGCTACGACCCAAAGTCGAAGACTTTAATAAACAAATCTGTATCACACAGAAAAGTCTACAAGAATTGATAAATCTTTCTCCCACAAAAATACCTACGAGTTTTGTTTCGTCTTTTGATAAATAAAGGTGAACAAGAACCAATTGATAACCCAGACTTATATTCCCGAAGAACAACCTAGTATTATCAATCACCTCACAATAATCTCGACGCGGCGAAATAAGATATTGTGGAATCACAAACGATGAGACGAAGATATTTGTGACTACTTTTATATCTTTCCTATCGCAGATATCAATCTCAAGCCAATCGTTATGATTGTACTCAACACGATAGAATCAGCAAGATCAGATCACACAACTATAAGAAAGTAGTATCGGTCTGGCTTCACAATCCCAATGAAGTCTTCAAGTCGTTAACCTACAGGGTCTCGAGAAGAAACCTAAGGTTAAAGGAGAATCGACTCTAGCTTATACAACTAGTATCACATATGAGGTGTGGGGATTAGGTTTCCCAGTTGCTAGAGTTCTCCCTTATATAGTCTTTCAAATCAGGGTTTGCAATCAATGTTAGCTTAGTAACAAAGTATTCAATATTCACCGTTAGATGAAAACCTGATTAGATTCAAGCTAATATCTTTCAACCGTTGGATCGAAAACTTAGATTTTTACACACAAATGAAATGCACGATTTTAGGTTTATGTAACCGTACCCAAACATGTACATTTGTTGGTTCAACAATAGTTAACCAAATGGTTAGCCATATGATCACTTTCATATCAACCATATTCTTCTTCACCATAACTAGTTCAAATGACAAATGAACTAGTTAGAGAGTTGTTCAATTTTATAAATCTTATAGAAGTTTACAAGACACAATTGAAGCAAAAACGATTTGATTCACTCGAATCGATTCATGAACTTTATAGCCACGGTTTGCAAATTGCATTCCTTAGTTAATATAAATATAAGTTCACAAATAATCGTCTTTAGATATAACCAACTCAAGTACGCGGACTTAGTTCGCAGACTTAAGTTCCCGGAAGGAGTTCACAAACTCCAGCAGATATTCTCGGGATGAGAACCTCCGCCAGTACGCGGACCGGGTTTGCGGACTAAGTTCGCGGACTGAGTTCACATGTCTTGTTCCGGTTTTCCTGATCAACAAAGTACGCATACTTTGGTTCAAGGAATAAGGACTTATACATATATGTGTTGCCACACAATGCTTATATCCAACATTGGTTATATAATCTAAACTCTCATTTCAATCATTGAAACATTCTTAAAGGACGTTATATAGTTGTTATTCAGAAACCATTTTTCGTCAAAGCCATTTTCAAAGTGATTGAAACATAACATGAGTTTCGTCACTAGGTAAAGATTAACTTGGCCAAAGCAAAAGCTTACCAACACATATTTCGAGAAATAGATAAGCGAGATAAACTCTGCTCGAAATAGCAAATGTGTTTAATTAAAGTCTATATAGCAAAACGACTTTTGTCTCAATATAGGATATAGAGTAGATAGACTTTTGAGTGATAGATAAGTTCAAGTCTCCACATACCTTTTAGTCGACGAAGTTCCACCAGTTCCTTGAGTAGTTCTTCGTCTTGTATGATGATTGCCATGGAGTTCTTGAGCTCAACTACACTTTTTATCCTAGTCCGAAACTTAGCTATAGTAGATTAGAAATCAAGACTTATAGTTTTGATCACTAACATTGACAAACATGCTTGAGATTGCAACGCATGCGAGTTCGACCGTGCAGTGCTCTAACACTAGGTTGTTCTTCGGGAATATAAGTCCGGGTTATCAATTGGTTCATGTTCACCTTGATTTATCAAAAGACGGAACAAAACTCGTAGGTATTTTTGTGGGAGACAGATTTATCTATTATCGTAGACTTTTCTGTGTGATACAGATTTGTTTATTAAAGTCTTCGACTTTGGGTCATAGCAACTCTTAGTTGTGGGTGAGATCAGCTAAGGGAATCAAGTGCGTAGCATCCTGCTAGGATTAGAAACGTAAGGAGCGCAACTGTACCTTGGATCAGTGTGAGAATTATTGGGGTTCAACTACAGTCCAGACCGAAGTTAGTTTGTAGTAGGCTAGTGTTTGTAGCGGCTTAATACAATGTGTGTTCAATATGGACTAGGTCCCAGGGCTTTTCTGTATTTATGGTTTCCTCGTTAACAAAATTCTGGTGTATGTGTTACTTCTATTCCGCATTATATTTTGTTATATAATTGAAATATCACAGGTTGTGCGTTAACTTCAATCAATTAGAATATACAACCTTTGGTTGTTGATTTACATTTATTGACACTTGGATATTGGTCTTTGGTTCCATCCAAGTTATTTATCTTGTATTCAATTAGACTCGTAGATTTCTATTTGCTTGAGTAAGAATTGAATCGAGAAAGAGATATATAACTCTTTGATATACTTTATTAAGATTGAGTCTAGTTGATTCTCTTGAAAGTGCATTGGAGTTAGTCCATACAGATTGTTAATCGAAATATTGGGTGTGGTTGTTGTGCCCCCGCTTTTTCAGTAACTGATCTTGGTAACTGACGTAACTCGTCCTAGTACCTTGTGTGTTCGATCACAAGCAAACCATATTAAGGTAGAACTGATCGTTGCGTTTGGTAAAACCGTGAACCCATGATTAGTGATTTGATATTTGATCAATAACAAAGTTGTCTTGGAATACAGATGAACCAATTCTAAACTTGTTTGGAAGTGTGGTATAATCGATTCCAAGATTGTAAATATGAAAGAGGATTTACAAAGAAAAGATGCCAACATACTTTGAACATGAACAATAACTCTTATCTTTTATTTTTCAAAGATATTCCTTAATAACTCAAGGAGATCCCGGTCTGAAATAAATTAAGAATCTTTTTATTAAGGTTGTTAGTTTTATATGCTTTAATTACCAACAATTAAATGCATATCTCTAGAAAATAAAAATTGGTAATGTGCATTTACTAATTGGAGGATTTTCTATTGAGAGATTTCGGAAATATTGGACAAAGCATTTCCGGGAATTATGAAAACCGATTTTGGGCATTTATTGCATATCTTGAGAATATTCGGTTTTGGAAATTCGTCGGTGTCCAAACATCCTTGGTATATAAATACCCAAGTTTGCATTTCTAGCTAACTATCCTAAGAGCCAGGCAAACTTCATCTTTTTGTTGTTTCTGGTGGAGCCGTCTATCAGGAGAGAAAAATACCCTAATTAGGCGAAATATCTTATGACCGCTCGTTTAAAGACTTTTGTGGGATCAAGAAGCTCTACGAGTACTGTTGGTGGGAAACTAGATAATTGATGTTTATTTTAGTTTTCGATTGATTTGATTGACTAACGGTTTTTGAACTTTGATTGCACCTAGTTTTTTTATTCTTGAGAATCTTCTCTTCTGATATAAGATTCACTCAAACTAGATAGAAGTATCGAAGGGATCGTTAGAACTATTTGTAGATCCAAAGACGTCTTGTGATGATCCATTATTAACGGACTCCGTTCCGTGTGTGATTGGTCACAAGAGATTCAAGTGGTGTTGTGCAGGTGTTTATTAAAGATTAAAGAAGATTTGAAGACAACGAAGATTTCTTATTTGGTTTCTATATCATTGGGTGTGTACAAACCTTGATCGGCCGGGATCCAACTACAATCGTATTTATTCGATTGATTAGTTGTGTAAGATCCGCATCACCTTGTAGTTTCTTGTTGGAATCTATATTGATTGATTGCAAATCTAAACTATGCTACTTCAGTAGTTGTTGGATAGATTGATCTAGGCAAAGGAGTTTATTGGTTAAACGGAAGATCCTTTGCATATATGACTTGAGATATCCTCATCTTGAAGAATCAAGAGAGTTGTCACCAAACATATTTGTTGTTCCTTTAATGTTTGGAATACGATCCAAACGAATTATTCAAGTGTGTGGACTTATTGAATGTCGGAAGCGCATGGATACTGAAGAAACTAAGTGAACTAGGTTTAGTTGCTTAGTCTCAACTATACGAAGTTGGTTTAGATTTTGTATAGCGGCTTAATTCTAAGAGTATTCAAATATGGACAAGGTCCCGAGATTTTTCTGCATTAGCGGTTTCCTCGTTAACAAAATTTCGTCGTGTCTTTTACTTTTCTATTTTTGCGATTATAATTGTTTATTATAATTAAAATTAAATTAAACAAACCTTAACTCCGTATTACTTGAAAGTGTATAGAGTTTGGTTAAGTCCGAACCTATTATCAAGTAATCACACTTTGATTGTTGTATTGTCTCGATCTCGTATTCATAGACGATCACATAAAGTATGAATACCGATTTGTAGTATTGTCTCGACTTTGTCCATAGACAATCACTTTCGGTAAGAGGACTTATAGATGGATAATTTAAAGATTGTGGTGTATTTGGGTACCCTCGTCTTTTCAATGTTTTTTAGAGATTAAATCATGCTTTCAATAAAAGTGAAGAACAAAGTAAAATCAAACCAAAGGATTCCAATTATTTAGGGGTTTCATCTCAACCCAAAGAACAAAACTAAAACATCAAAAGAACTGAAATTAAACCTAAACTACTGCTGCATGTTGCACCGGCTACTCCGGACATAGTCTTTCAAAATCAACTGCAGCCCTATTTATACATGATTTCCCCCTCATAATCAATCCCTATTTTTAATAAATTAAGTACAATCAGAAAATTAGGGATTCGATGTTGTAAGAAATGGATTTTGATATTAATGAATGTTCAAGTACAACAAATACAACTATGAATGATGACGTGGGCAATGACGTCAATAGAAGTTACCGACAAGTAATAGATCCGTACAGGAATTATATGCTAACATCCCCCATCAAACTAAGCTTTTACAGAAGGTATTAGTTTGCTGCGAAGAGCATGAAACTGATCCTTAGGCAGACCCTTAGTAAACAAGTCAGCAATCTGGATCAATGTATGAATATAAGATACCCTCAAGAAGCCAAAATTCACCAGATCACGAATCATATGGTAATTCACTTCAATATGTTTAGTACGTGCATGGAAGATCATATTAGCTGTAAGACTGCCAGTACCCATGTTATCACAGTACATAGTATAGGAAAGAGATGAAAATGCGGGGGTCTAACACACACCCAACAATTTATTTGGCAATCTGAGAGGACTTACTCCAATACACTTTCTAGAGAATCAACTATACAGTCAGACTCAATTTAGAGTAAAGTGTATCAAGGAGTTTTAATATCTCTGTTTCACAATGTAATCAACAAATCAAACAGATAAAAATCCGCGAGCTTGATTATTATGTGAAACAACTTGAACGGTACCAAAGACCAATGTTCAAGTGTCAATCAATGTAAATCAACAACCAAAGGTTGGATATTCTAATTGATTGATCTTAACGCATAACCTGTGATATTTCAATTATATAACAAAATATAATGCGGATAATAAATAACATAGACACCAGAATTTTGTTAACGAGGAAACCGCAAATGCAGAAAAAACCCGGGCCCTAGTCCATATTGAACACCACACTGTATTAAACCGCTACAGACTCTATCCTACTACCATTAACTTCGGACTGGACTGTAGTTGAACCCTAATCAATATCACACTGATTCAAGGTACAGTTTCGCTCCTTACGTCTCTGATCCCAGCAGGATACTACGCACTTGATTCCCTTAGCTGATCTCACCCACAACTAAGAGTTGTTACGACCCAAAGTCGAAGACTTGATAGACAAATCTATCTCACACAAAAAAGTCTATAGGATTGAATAAATCTGTCTCCCATGGAAATACCCAAGATTTTTTGTTCCGTCTTTTGATAAATCAAGGTGAACAGGAACCTATCGATAACCCGGGCTTATATTCCTGAAGAACAGCCAAGAATTATTAACCACCTCATAATAATCTTAATCGACTAGCGAAAGAAGATATTGTGGAATCACAAACGATGAGACGAAGGTGTTTGTGATTACTTTACTATCTTGCCTATCGGAGATATTGATCTCGAGTCTATTATTTCAATTGTACTCAACACGATAGAAACAACAAGATCGGATCACGCAACTACAAAGATAATAGTTGTGTCTGGATTTACAATCCCAATGAAGTCTTCAAGTCATTAACCTATAAGGTCTCAAGAAGAAACCTAAGGTTAAAGGAGAATCGACTCTAGTTATGCAACTAGTAACACACAGGAGGTGTGGGGATTAGGTTTCCCAGTTGTTAGAGTTCTACTTTATATAGTTTTCAAATCAGGGTTTGCAATCCAAGTTACCTTGGCAACAAAGTATTCAATATTCACCGTTAGATGATAAACCTGATTCAACCAAGCTAATATCTTTCAACCGTTAGATCGAACTTAGCTTGTTACACACAAATGAAATGTACCCTCATTTAGGTTTATGTAACCGTGCCTAAACGTGTGCACCATGTTGGTTCACAAATAGTTAACCGACTTAGCCATATGATTACTCTCACATCAACCTTATTCATCTTAACCATAACTAGTTCAAATGACTCAAGTGAAACTAGTTAAAGAGTTGTTCAATTGCTATATTCTCATGGAATTATACAAGAACACGATTGAAGAAAAATCGGGTTGATTCACTCGAATCAATACATGAACATTATAGCCACGGTTTGCAAAGATTGCATTCCTTATTGATAAATGTTTAGGTTCATGTACAACCGATTTTAGAAAAGTAACACACTTAAGTATGCGTACAGGTATGCATACTTAAGTAACCGGATTTGAGTTTGTATTAGTTTTCAAACTCAGCAGAAATTCACGGACGTGAACTTTCCGCTAGTATGCGTACGTGTACGCATACTTTAGGTAACCGGATGAGTTTGGTTTTTTATTTCAAACTCAGCAGAAATTCACGGACGTGAACTTCCGCCAGTATGCGTACATGTACACAAGTACGCATACTGGCCCAGTCTCCTACAACCTTTTTGTATGCACACAAGTATGCATACTTTAGGTTCCCGGTTTTGGACTTATACACTAATGTGCGAACACACTATGCTTATATCGTAGGATGGTTACAAGATTCTAAACTATTTATTTCAATCATTGAAACATTCTTATATAATGATAATAGTCGTTTTCACAAACTATTAGCATCAAAGCAATTTTCAAGATATAGAAATAATCATTATCGAAACATTCCAAGCCTACATCAAATGATTGTATCACACAAACCATGTAAGATGTTACTCGGCAGTTTTCTCATTATATAAGATGAACTTGGTCGAAGCAAAAGCTTACCAACACATATTTCGAGAAATATGTAAACGAGATATACTCAGCTCGAAATCTCAAATGTGTATAGAGAAAATTATATCGTGACATGACTTATGTCTCAATATAGGAGTGTTTATGGGTGAAAACTATTTCTGCCGGTTTTGGTAATTTGGGGTGTTGTGGATGAGAAATGAGTCTAAACCTTAAACAAATGCACTACACGGAGTACTTGTAGATTCGAGAAATCAATGCAGGCAAATCCTACCTAAACCAAGAAATGGTCGTTCTAGACTTGTTTCGGTCACAAAGTGAAGGAGATGGGGTTGATCTTAGGAAGGGAAGCGAAGAAGGTGTTGATATTGTGAAGGTATTGGCTATGTATGACTTGTATCAGAAAGCTGAACTGGCTTGCAGGATGTAAGCTATCAGTTCCGGTATTTGAATACAATTGTATCAACACTTGCCTCGGTTAACTTGACTTGCCTTGTCTTTTGGAAATAGGGAGGAGAACCTATTTATACCAGTCATTTGAGCCTTATTCACGTCTCTCGTGGGAAGTGGAGGAAGTGGAGTGATGGAGTTGTGTGTTAGTGTTACACAACCAGTCTTGCCCACTTCTCTTTTCATCTCTAACCGTCCATGACTTCCTGACACGTTCTTGTGATGGCGCGTTGCACGCTGCACGCTGTAAACCGCCGCACCAATACCCCCGTATGTATCCCCAGTTTGTGACATGATTGATGTCTCGAGTGTGTGGATCGTGGGACCCACAGAAAGTAGCATGTAATGCTAGATTAAATAACTAAGTTATTTAGGAAGTCGATACTTGTGAAGTATCGTGTGTATTCTATGCAGGTACTGCATCATGGTGTGGTAGAGTTACGGGTGGTGATCACCATGACGCCTCACTGACCAATTAACTCCTAACCAGGGTTTTATAACCAAGTCGGTGAAGTTGGACGGACGAGATGATCTTTGAGACACTTATCTGCGACCGTTAGTGGAATTAGGGTTTTTTAAAGAGGTGTGCAAGCATCACTCTTCAGCTTGGTCGAATCCAAGCTTGGGATACAATTTTGGCAGGGCCGATCATGCATGCGTGTAAACGACATGACGTTGTAGGCGCCCATACCTCATTGTCTCGTGAAAGTGTGATCTGGGCCACTCAATTTTTCCGGCGAAGTTGAGTGGTCAAGATCAATTTGCAACATAAATCTGGTGCCGCAAAAGCCGCGCATCATGCCAATTTCAGGCGCGCGTTCCAATACGACCAAGCTTGGTCGTTCTTGGCTGATTAGTCCGGTATACAAACGACGAGCTAGTGTACACGTCCATACCTTAATATCCCATAGAAACGTGATCTAAGCCACTCAATTTGTCCGACAAAGTTGAGTGGTCGAGATTAGTTTGCAATCGGGAGGTGCGACCATGCCTAGTTCGGGCGTGCGAATCGAGGCAACCAGGCATGATATGCCTCGGACGATCAGGTGTGGAGATAGATGGGCCCACGATGGTCATGTTGATGTGCACCGGACCTGCTTAGTCTAATCATGGACCCTTCGTGCAGGAGAAAATGGACGCTCGTGATGTTCAAACCCTAATTAGGGTTTCACCGGCCGTGCGTCATGCCTTGTTTGGACGCACGAACTGGAACGACCAACTATAGTTGGTCCTGACCGATCGGTCATGTATGTAGGCAGGCCCACGGTGTTTGTGTTGACATGCTCTGGGCCCTTTGAATCTACATCTACACCCTCCATCTATGCCCGCGAAGATGGATGGTTGAGACTGTTTTGCGACACATGTAATGTGCCGCAAACTCTAATTTAGGGTTTCTCGTCCATACTGCTTTGGTTTGGACGGTTTTGCAAGCTATGCCACCCTTTTGGGGAGGCCGACCATGCGGGGCCCGTGTTGGGTCGGTGGTGAATATTCCAATACCTGCTTGGGGTCATAGATTCAATCTAAGCCATCCAATCATGCTGGTGAAGTTGGATGGTCGTGATCGTTTCTGAGACTGATATGGTCAGTCCAGATTCAAATATGCTCAATCGGGCTAGTATAACACACCGAGAGATGTATGCTCAATCGGGCTAGTATAACACACCGAGAGTTGTATTCTCAATCGGGCTAGTATAACACACCGGGAGTTGTATCATGTATGGGTATTTCGTACATGCTTCATTATTAATGCTTGGAGGTTCATGTTGCTCTGCTGAGAACAACATTCACTCGTCATGCTGCACCGGTAATGAGTACAGGAAATACAAGGCTGGTCATGCATTAATTAATAATGATGTAAATTCACAGGGTATATGGGATTGTTGCCACATGCTCCAACCTGGATGAATTTCGTGTATTTAATTCACGAGAATCATTGGGATTGTTGCCACATGCTCCATTCTAGGTGAATTAGTAAAGTGAAGAAGTATTCATCACTTATTAATGGCTTTATCTTTTGCAAGATGTTAGCGCATAATTTTGGGTTTTACAATTTTAGCCTTAAATGAGAATCCACCATCAGCAAGGAGATAGTAGAAATAGACTTTCCAAGTGATAGATGAGTTCAACTCTCCACATACCTTTTGTCGAAGAAGTTCCACAAGCTCCCCTTAGTAGTTCTTCGTCTTCAAATGATGAATTGCGTGAAAACTAAGCTCAACTACACAATCTATGTCCTAGTCCGAGATATTTATAAATAGGCTAGAAATCAAGACTTATAGTTTTGATCACTAACATTGACAAACATGTGCTCTAACAATCTCCCCCTTTGTCAATTTTAGTGACAAAACTATCATTACATATGGATTACAAAATAAATAAAAATTGTAGCTTCTCATCCAAATGCTTGATCTCCTTGGAATCTTCAACATGACTCAAAATCTTCGTCACTTCCAAGTACTCCATGATCCTAAAGGTTGTAAGTTCAGCATCATAGTTGTTGAAGATCCGTAGCGATAACAATGAGAAAACAAAATTCTCTCAATCATTGTTATACAGTGTCATAGTATTATTACACAGCATCAAAGTTCAATTGTATCACAACTTTGACAACAATACTATGGTGATATGTGTCACTTCCCCTTAGTCAATACTTCATCTCAACATGAAAACCACTCCCCCTTACATAATGATCCGTAAACCATATGTATTTGTAGTAACACACTACACATTAATTCTCCCCCTTTTGTCAATATATATTGGCAAAGGTACGAAACTAATGGGATCCTCATGAAATTTTCACAGAGATACTTCATGATCAAAAGAGAATACCATATCAACTTTTTTAGATGCCATCATAAAGGCAAAGCTAAATGCATTCATCAAGGAGTTTATAAAGATACAAGATAACCCCTTTAATATTCCACAGCCTCACTCCCCACAAAGATTGGGCAATTAAGCACGTTCAAAAAGAACTCTCCCCCATAAAATGTCATTCCCTAAAGAACAACAAAGGCGACCTTGCTTTTACAAGAAAGAAGGATTTCTTTTGGATAAAATCAAATCACATGAAAACACGAATTTGTATCCAATATATTCAATTGAATTAACCACAAGAGAACCTATGATTAATGCAATCGAAAAATAACAACTAAATTAACCACAAGAGTGTGATCAATTTAATTGGTCATGCTCGACATAAGAGAACTTACGGAGCAACAACTAAATTAACCACAAGAGAATAATCAATTCAGTAAGTTATGCTCAAACATAAGGAACCTTACGGAGCAACACAATATATGCACAAAAATGTGGATCGGAGAAGACCAATAGTGCGGAATACACAAGGATTCATTCCATTTTTCATCACTATTTGTATAATGACAAATAATAGACTTAATCCTTGTAAACAAAAGTTTTATCCTTTCTTGTTATCAATATAATAATGACATAAAAGGTTTTAACTTTTGTAATGTCAAAAGTTCATTATATCTTCTATCAATACTTTCATACCGACATAATAGAGATAACTTTTGAACAGGTATTGGACAGTCACAGGTTCACGGGCGCAAACAACATATCCAATAACAATTTGCAATACATAAAATCATAAAGATTAAAATTGCAAATATCATCTTCCAAATAACTTAGATTAAATAAATAAATCTAAAAACATTGAAGATAAAAATCGTTGGATATAGCTATGTGTACTCGCAATAATGGCTATTCCAAACCCTAGTTATTCTTCTAAAAACACAAGAAATAAATTCTCTAAAAGAAGATTTACTAGACATTGTAAAGCTTTCTCAGGGCATCTACAGAGAATTCCTTCTCATATTGAAAAAGCCATTGATAATGGGATCATTCAATTCCTCCAAATCTTCAAAAATATCAGTTAACTCACTAAGTTCTCTTTTTAGTTCACGCAGAGTGTTCTTTGTTAGAGAAAACATTTGTTCATAGTAAGAGATATCTCTTAGAGAAGAAATGATTCGATATTTTAAATCATTTCATTTCCCGATGAAATCCTTCATCATAGCCCTAAGTTTTTTTTTTTATTGTTTTTTTTATCAAAATGACAAACAGACAATAGGCAGTCAGAGGAAGAACCTGGATCATCAGTCATGTTCTTCTCCTTCATTTTCCTTGAGGAAGAAATTCCTTCACACAGATACACGTTCACTGCTTCTATAACATCTCTTTTCGTGGTACCTCTAGTTATAGGGGCCATGAGACTGTATCTTTAGAGAAGAAGGTAAAGAACAGTAATGTTCACAAATGAACATAAATAGACTCCAGGATAGTAAAACCCTAAAGGACCTTGAAAAAGTCTCCACGGTTCTTGATCCATTATGTTAGAGCGTGGCTCGGTTGAACCCACCAAGCGTTGGTATGTCAAGTTTGGTTGTCATATTTTAGTGAATCAAAACTCATGTTAAGAGTCGCTTGATTATGTACTAGAGTTAAAATTCGTATATGTTAGCTTGAAAGTATTAGGATATGAGACATTACAAGTATTGCGAAGACTTGAAGATGTGAAGAAGCAAGGAGCTACAACGACAACAATCATCCTTCCACTTGAGGTTAGTGATATTTGACTTTAACTGTTTTATTCCCTAACGTATCTTTCAAGTCATGCATATTGAAAACATAACTGCGAAGCATATTTGAACTCTAGATAGACATAGTATTAAGGAATACAATACGAGGTTTATTGATTAACCATTAAACTTTGTAGATAAGACATCGCCATAATCATTTGAATGTTATTGTGATTATGTATGGGTATGAGGTGAGGATTTCATCCTGGGGAACAATGTTTACATGTGTTCTAAGGAAGTAAGTTCATAAACTTGTTTGTGAACCGAAAAGGAAATTGCCAGGTGTTATTATTTTTGTTATTCATTGCATATCTTATGAACAACCAATATGTGTGATAGAGTATAATCGCTCACAACTTATTGTGTTCTTGGTAGAACTGTTCACAAAGGCCTGACTTATGTATTGGTATAACTTTTTTTAGTAAAACCGATCTTAAGTAATCACCTGTGGTATGATCGGATTTTGTATGTCCGACCTTGTAAGGGAAAGGGAACCGATCCTTGTAAGGGAAAGGGAACCGATCCTAGTAAGGGGTGCAGTACATCAAAGGGAACCGATCCTTGTATGGGGTGCAGCAAGGTTTATAGCAAAAAGGGGAACCGATCTTATGGACATGTGCAACACATATAAGTTAGATACCATATATATGTGGGGAATCTATCCTAGTACCTAGTCAACCGAACTTTTGGGAAGCTAGTGTGACTATGCACAGTACTCACATGAAGGTAGAACCGAAACTTGTTTTGGTAGAACCGTAAACCCGTGATTGTGATTGAATGTTGGTTTGATCAATCACATAGTTCTTGAAAGTAAGATGAACCAATTCTAAACTTGTTTGGAAGTGTGGCAAATCAGTTTCAAGGTTGTAAGTGTGAAAGATAACTTACAAAGTTAAGATGTCGAAAAACTTTGAACACGTGTTGTGAATGTTTATTTCTATAATTGTTCAAAGAAATTCCTTAACAGCTAAGGGAAGAGAATCCCAGGATCGAAACGTAAGTAAGTTAAGAATCTTTTAATTAAGGTTATTAATTTCATTTTGTAGGGAAATTACAGAATTAGTAATGTGCATTTACTAATTAGATTTTCCGAGAGATTTCGATCGTTTCCAGGAATTATGAAAACCGAATCTGTGCTTTTATGAATATCTTGAGAATATTTTCGGTTTTCATAATTCCTTAGTGTCCAAACTTCCTTGTCTATAAATACACGAAGTTTTCCTTTCTAGCAAACTAATCCTTCGTAACAACAGATTTACTCTTTTGTTGTTGTTACTGGTGTAGCCGCCTATTCGGAGAGGAGAGTAACCTAATTAGGCGAAATCTCTTACGGCCACTCAATTTAAAGTCTTCTTTGGGATTGAGAAGCTCTAGCGCGACCCGTTGGTGGGAAACTAGATAATTGCGGTTTATCTTTGTTTTCGATTGATTTGATTGACTAAAGGTGGTTGAAATCGATTGCACCTAGTTTGTTTATTCTTGAGAATCTTCTCTTGATATAAGATTCACTCAAACTAGTTCGAGTTTCGACAAAGATCTTTAGACTCATTGTTAGTTCTTAAGACGATCTTGTGATAATTCATTGTTAACGCACTCTGTTCAGTATGATTGATCACAAGAGATTCAAGTGATTGTGTGCAGGTTTTTATTGAAGATTTAATAAGATTTGAAGACAAAGAAGATATTGAAGATCTGACTTGGGTTTTATAATCTTTGGTGTGCACAATACTTGTTTCGGTAAAAGAGGATCCAATTAATAATTGGTTTATCCTTGTGGTAGATTGGATTGATTAATTGAGTAGATCGGCATCAATATGTTTCATTGTGATTAAAGGTATTGATTGGCTTAATCTTAAACGATTACCTTTGGGTGATTGAACATAAGATAGATCTAAGGACCCGACGAAGGAGTTTATGTTAAGACAAACAGAAGAGCCTTTGTCCGACTCATATCACTTGGTTGAATAGATTTGATACCAAACAGATTTGTTGTTCCTTTACTGTTTCGAATACGAACCAAAGGAATTGTTCCAAGTGCGTGACTTATTCACAAGTGGAGGCGTGGGAATACAGACGGAACTAAGTGAACTATAGGGTTAGTTACTTGGTCTCAACTATACGAAGTTAGGTGTAATTTTGTGTAACGGCTTAATCCTGAGAGTATTCAATTCTGGACAAGGTCCCGGGGTTTTTCTGCATTTGCAGTTTCCTCGTTAACAAAATCTTGATGTGTCATTTACTTTTATTTTCTGCATTATAATTGTTTTATTATAATTAAAGTAAATCACACAAACGTTAATTTCTATTTACTTGATAAGCAATCCTATTGTGTTTGGTTAAGTCTGAACCTTTGTATCAAGTAAACATACTTCGTTGTTGTATTGTCTCGATCCCGTATCCATAGACGATCACACGAAGTGTGAACCAATTAGTTTTATTGTCTCGACTCAGTCCATAGACAATCACTTTCGGAGAAAGGACTTATAGGTAGGAAAAGTTTTAGCTTGAGGTATATTTGGGTACCCTCGCATTTTCAATTGGTATCAGAGCAGGCAAACACTAAAAGATCTAACAATCTGTGTTTGGTGCGATCCAACCTATAAGAATGAATCCAAAGAATGATTCAGTTAACGTAAGTCAAGATAATGAGAATAAGATCTCAAGGAAAACCAATGGAAATTGGTCTCGAAAGTCTTTTCGAAAATCAAAGAAAAAGTCTATGACTAATATTTTGATTGCGGATCAGGTTTCTGATCAGAAAAGAGTGAGTTCGAAACTCACGAAACATGGTTTGGACTCGTCTCCAATTCATTGTGAAAAATCATATGAAAAGAGATTCGATTCTCTTGTCTGCCCAAGTTCTGAATTTCGTTAGGTGATAGAAAGCTTTTTCAAACATATTGAAAAAAATTCTGAAAAGGGTAAATCCATTGAAAGTCTAGATGATGTCCTAGAACTTATCGTTCAAATGAATGTAAGAATATGTGAAGGAAAGCGAGGAACAAAAACTAGCTTTATGCAATGAAGTTCATCAACAGACTAAAGAGTGTGAAATTCTTACTCAATCGGGCGAATGTCACGGATAAGGAATAAGGTCCTTATTGAGAAACTCCTTACTGTAACATGTCAGGAGGTGTATCTGAACAAGTGTTTAGAAAAACATTTCCAGCAAGGAATTAAAACCTTAAGATGACATATAGAATGTCTTGAACAAGAGACGTTAGCAAACTATCGACTGGCAGATCTAGACAAAACGGGTTCAAGTTCGAGGAACATACCATCCTGGGTACATGATATAATTAAGGATATTGTATCTCGAAATTCCCTTAACAAAGAGGATGGGTTCAGAACCCACGAAGAATAACATGATCATGTTCAAAAGGGAGAAATATCTTCTCCTGTAATGTATGATGAGGATTATCCTCATCCTAGTGCGTAACCGCATTGGAATGTGCATCCTTACTTTGTCCAATCTTCAGACGTAAGGAAGCACACATACATGGGCAGCTGGTATCCTACTAATATCTCTTATTCAATATAGAGAGATTATACAATCTACCTTAAGGATATATTAATCATCTTTAAGTGTAGAAAGGTTGTCTTACAACAACTTGTGTAAAAAGGATAAGTTAGTATCTTCTGATACCTATTTTGGAGAAAATCTCTTTGGAGTATATTGTATTTCTTTAACACATTAAGATGCGAAAATCTCTTCAAATCTTGTCAGAATTATTTATTTAAGGCTGATATCTATGTTTGGAATGTGCTAAAGTTATTCAAGTATTTGTACTCAACGTGTCCGAGAACTTATACTAAAGGATGCATTCTCAAACCAGATCTCAGGCACAACTTCTGAAAGCCTTGAGTGGAATGAATTCTAAGGATAATACTCATCTTGATAATGTCGTCAAGAAATCTGGTTGTGAAAATACCGATAATGAAAAGGATGATATGACTCATCTCCTTGTCCAAAACAGTTTGGATGCTAAGGTTGATATTATCAATCTTCGACAAGTCCTCCTCAGTACCATCGAAACTCATCATAGACAGGCAGCATTACTAAGAACTGTTATTCGAAACCAAAGGAAACTTATTAAACTTGGAATCGGTAATAGAGAGTATGCTAGGAATATTAATCGAAAGGTTAATGCTTTAGCCTGTGAACATAACCAAGGTACTGCGTGCAGAATCCGAGATATCAGTCGTGATGCTGTTGATGAAGATCCTGAAAAATTTGAGGAAATTGAAGATGATCTTTGAAAAGCACCTGTCGGAAGGTTACTAGAGATTAAGTTATTTCCTGTAATACTTAATCTAGTATAATAGACATCAATTTTTGATTTCTTTCATTGATTGTATTGGTCTATTATGAATAAAATTATTTGATTGGTAATTTTTCTTGTGATAGTTTTTGGTTTACATAGCATGTGCTTAATTGCTTTTACCTTATTGCTATGTATGTTTATGGGATGTTTGATTTCGGTTTTACTACCTTAATATTCGACCTCATATATTGTGAACCCTCATGGTTTGGGTGACTTTTTGATTTAGCGGGATTAAGTTCTAGCCCTTGTAGGTAGGATTTATCAAAGGATTATGAAGGGTTCTGATAGAAACAGTATGTGAAAAAGTCACAATATGTTGAATCGGTTTTGGTTTAGCATAAAAGCATATGTGTTTCGACGGTTTTCAACTTTTGCTTGCAATTGTTAAAACCGGTTTTCAACCTTTCTCTGGTAAAGGTTGAGGTGTGTTGTTATTCTTTTGTTCACACATAAGGATAACAATGTGGTGATATTTCGATATCAATTCTTCCTGGACGAAGATGCAATCATATTGGAGAAGTGGATGCGGAATTTGAGGTAACAATCTTGTTAGTTAATTGTTTTCCTGTTTAAGAAAAGCCTGAGTTTATATTATATATATTTGTTGCTTTTTCTTAACAAAATCTTGGTTTAATTGATATTTATTCCATGATGTGTGTGTGGATGTGTGTTTCAATTGGTTCCGGTTAAGAAAAACTATTGTTATCTTGCTTTTGTATGGTATCAATCGTTTAGGCTTAAAAAATTACGGTGCAATTGCGGTGCTTATAATGTCTATGTTGTTTCAATTGTTTCCGGTTGAGGTGAATAATTATGCAAGTTGATTTATTTTGGTTTGTATGAATTATTTATGGCTTAACGAAATAATATGTGTACGGGATGAGTTGTTTAGTCCAATTCAATTCCGGATAAGATAAACTAAGTTAATTGTAATCTTAGTTAAACTTATCGAAGTGAGGTTTCGGTTATTCAAGTTTAATCGAATGCATAAACAAGAAATGATAGTTAACTAACCTAGTACTTGTCTTATTTAAAATTGAAAGGTCTAAGTTTATGGATAAGTAGAACCTGATGAGAAAAATGGAGTTTATCTTTATTTTGGTCTTATCGAATTAAGTTGTTGTTTTTGAACAATTGGTTTAGCAAAGGGACTAATATGCTTAGTTGTTTTTTGGTTTGCTAAACTAAATTGGAAAAATTATTTCGGGAAATTGTTTCCTTGGTAACATATCAAAATAAGACTACTTGTAGTTTCGGTTTTGATATTGGTTATCAGAACATGATGTGTGGAACCCTCGTGCCTAACTTTACAGGTTTGCAAGTCTATTCTGAGATTTGTAAGATTCTTTTCTTGTTGTCCTTTATTTTTTCGTTTCTTTGTCATTTTTGTGACAAAAAGGGAGAGAAATATATGGAGTAAATAGGTGATGCTAGCATTGATGGAGTAAATAGGTTATTAGAACATGAGAACATGATGGAGTAAATAGGTTATCAGAACATGATGTGTGGAACCCTCGTGCCTAACTCTACAGGTTTGCAAGTCTATTCTGAGATTTGTAAGATTCTTTTCGTGTTGTCCTTTATTTTTTCGTTTCTTTGTCATTTTTGTGACAAAAAGGGAGAGAAATATATGGAGTAAATAGGTGATGCTAGCATTGATATTTATATTGATTGGCATCGCTAGGGAAAAGAACATTGGTACTTGAATATTTTTATCTAATGAAAGAGTGAAAGCACAGACTAATGGGGAGTAACATGTCATATGTTTGGTATAACAAAGATGTGCGGATTGAATATCTACCTATCTTCCTTAGGGGGACTAATAGCTTTGTTATCATAATGTCAACATCGACATTTCCAAGGATTGAATGTAAGCAGTTTCACTGTGATGTTGAATCAGGAATCAAGCGGATAGTAATGAATTATTGTAATTTGTTTATCCATATGATGTAAGAGTTTTGTCACTAAAATTGACAAAGGGGGAGATTGTTAGAGTATGGCTCTGTTGAACCCACCAAGCGTTGGTATGTCAAGTTTGGTTGTCATATTAGTGAATCAAAACTCATGTTAAGAGTCACTTGATTATGTACTAGAGTTAAACTTCGTATAGGTTAGCTTGAAAGTATTAGGATATGAGACATTACAAGTATTGTGAAGGCTTGAAGATGTGAAGAAGCAAGGAGCTACAACGACAACAATCATCCTTCCACTTGAGGTTAGTGATATTTGACTTTAACTGTTTCATTCCCTAACGTATCTTTTAAGTCGTGCATATTGAAAACATAACTGCGAAGCATATTTGAACTCAAGATAGACATAGTATTAAGGAGTACAATACGAGGTTTATTACTTAACCATTAAACTTTGTAGATAAGACATCGCCATAATCATTTGAATGCTATTGTGATATGTATGGGTATTAGGTGAGGATTTCATCCTAGGGAACAATGTTTACATGTGTTCTAAGGAAGTAAGTTCATAAACTTGTTTGTGAAACGAAAAGGAAATTGCCAGGTGTTATTGGTTTTGTTATTCATTGCATATCTTATGAACAACCAATATGTGTGATAGAGTATAATCGTTCACAACTTATTGTGTTCTTGGTAGAACTGTTCACAAAGGCCTGACTTATGTATTGGTATAACTTTTATTAGTAAAACCGATCTTAAGTAATCACCTGTGGTATGATCGGATTTTGTATGTCCGACCTTGTAAGGGAAAGGGAACTCGATCCTTGTAAGGGAAAGGGAACCGATCCTAGTAAGGGTGCAGACATCAAAGGGAACCGATCCTTGTATGGGGTGCGGCAAGGTTTATAGCGAAAAAGAACCGATCTTATGGAGATGTGCAACACATATAAGTTAGATACCATATATATGTGGGGAATCTATCCTAGTACCTAGTCAACCGAACTTTTGGGAAGCTAGTGTGACTATGCACAGTACTCACATGAAGGTAGAACCGAAACTTGTTTTGGTAGAACCGTAAACCCGTGATTGTGATTGAATGTTTGTTTGATCAATCACGTAGTTCTTGAAAGTTAGATGAACCAATTCTAAACTTGTTTGGAAGTGTGGCAAATCGGTTTCAAGGTTGTAAGTGTGAAAGAGAACTTACAAAGTTAAGATGTCGACAAACAAACTTTGAACACGTGTTGTGAATGTTTATTTCTATAATTGTTCAAAGATATTCCTTAACGGCTAAGGGAAGATAATCCCAGGATCGAAACATAAGTAAGTCAATAATCTTTTAATTAGGTTATTAATTTCATTTTGTAGGGAAATTACACAATCAGTAATGTGCATTTACTAATTAGATTTTCCGAGAGATTTCGATCGTTATTTTTGGACAGAGCATTTCCAGGAATTATGAAAACCGAATCTGTGCTTTTATGAATATCTTGAGAATATTTTCGGTTTTGGAAATTCCTTGGTGTCCAAACTTCCTTGTCTATAAATACATGAAGTTTGCCTTTCTAGAAAACTAATCCTTCGTAACAACAGATTTACTCTTTTGTTGTTGTTACTGGTGTAGCCGCCTATTCGGAGAGGAGAGTAATCTAATTAGGCGAAATCTCTTAAGACCGCTCAATTTAAAGTCTTCTTTGGGATTGAGAAGCTCTAGCGCGACCAGTTGGTGGGAAACTAGATAATTGTGGTTTATCTTTGTTTTCGATTGATTTGATTGACTAACGGTGGTTGAAATCTGATTGCACCTAGTTTGTTTATTCTTGAGAATATTCTCTTCTGATATAAGATTCACTCAAACTAGTTCAGAGTTTCGACAGGGATCTTTAGACTGTTGTTAGTTCTAAGGACGATCTTGTGATAATCCATTGTTAACGACTCCCTGCAGATTACGTGCGTGATTGATCACAAGAGATTCAAGTGATTGTGTGCAGGTTTTTATTGATGATTTAAGAAGATTTGAAGACAAAGAAGATATTGAAGATCTGACTTGGGTTTTATAATCTTTGGTGTGCACAATACTTGTTTCGGTAAAAGAGGATCCAATTAATAATCAGTTTATCCTTGTGGTAGATTGGATTGATTAATTGAGTAGGTCGGCATCAATACGTTTCCTTGTGATTAAAGGTATTGATTGGCTTAATCTTAAACGATTACCTTTGGGTGATTGAACATAAGATAGATCTAAGGACCCGACGAAGGAGTTTATGTTAAGATAAACAGAAGAGCCTTTGTCCGACTCATATCACTTGGTTGAATAGAGTTGATACCAAACAGATTTGTTGTTCCTTTACTGTTTGGAATATGAACTAGAGGAATTGTTCCAAGTACGTGACTTATTCACAAGTGGAGGCGTGGGAATACAGACGGAACTAAGTGAACTATAGGGTTAGTTACTTGGTCTCAACTATACGAAGTTAGATGTAATTTTGTGTAGCGGCTTAATCATGAGAGTATTCAATTCTGGACAAGGTCTCGGGGTTTTTATGCATTTGCGGTTTCCTCGTTAACAAAATCTTGTTGTGTCATTTACTTTTATTTTCCGCATTATAATTGTTTTATTATAATTAAATTTAATCGCACAAACGTTAATTCCTATTCACTTGATAAGCAATCCTATTGTGTTTGGTTAAGTCCGAACCTTTGTATCAAGTAAACATACTTCGTTGTTGTATTGTCTCGATCTCGTATCCATAGACGATCACACGAAGTGTGAACCAATTAGTTTCATTGTCTCGACTCAGTCCATAGACAATCACTTTTGGAGAAAGGACTTATAGGTAGGAAAAGTTTTAGCTTGAGGTATATTTAGGTACCCTCGCCTTTTCACATTACCACTCTTAACAACCAGATATTTACTTGCTAAATATGGAACAGAAAAATCAACAAAAGATTACAAGACTTGAATCAACCTTGAAGTAATCCTTATTTTTCAAGTCCAAAATAAGGATACGATTTATTACTATGGTTTTGATAGTAATAGAGTGAACAGAGTGTTCACATCTTGTGTCACAGGGTGACATTTCAAGGTTTGTTGAGTAAACGAACTTACCTCGTCTAACTCTGATTCTTTTGGATTTCTTCTTGTACCCAGGTGTCTCTGACTGCTTTTCTACAGTCAGATTCATCTTTTGCATGTCATCTTGAAGTTTGGTAATTCTTTTATAGTTCCTCTTGAATCTCCAACACTTACTATGGACATGACTTGTACTTCCACAAAAAGTGCAGAGCAAAGAGGATTTGCTTTGTAGAGTTGATACTTGTTTATCACAACGCTCAGGTTTGAATGATCCAAAGCTGGTTGGAATAATCGAGTTTGTTGTGCTTATATTCTTTCCTTTGAACCCTAAACCTTGTGTGTTTCCAAAAGCCTTTTGACCAAATAACATTGCTGAAATTTTGTCTGAGCTTCCTGACAACCTTTGCAGGTCACACTTGAGAGAATTGATCTGTTTTTCTTTTAGTAATAGGGTTATGGTGAATTCATCATTAAGACAGTCATTCTCAAGAGATTTCACCTGTAGTGATGACTCAAGTTTATTCAACAATTCTTTCAGTTGAATATTTTCCTGGAGAATTTCTTCAAACTTATCCAGAAATTCTAGGATCTCAGTCTCAGATTCGCGTTCCAAACTGGACTTTGGATTACAAGAAACTTCTGTCGAGAAGGATGAACTTTCCGTACACACTATAATAGTATGCAAACCGTTGAGACACTGAGATTTTTCTTGACTTGAATCATCAGAAGCAGTAGAGAGAGAAGACAAACTCTCGGATCTTTTGCTTTTCATTACCATATCCTTGATCTTTTATGTTATCAGTGATTTATTAAAATCAACATGATTAGAACAAAATTGATCAGCCCATGACAAATTAGAGGCTTTGCTTGGAAAGATTACAACATTGAATGCAGAAGTTCAAACTGTATTCTGATCAAGATCAAGTAATTTAATCTTTCCCACAAAAGTACTTCTGGAAAGAGTATCAAGGTTATTTCCTTTAACAATGGCATGCTTCTTAGAGTCGTATCTAGACGACAGCGATCTGAAAATTTTCAGCACAATGTCCTTTTCAGGAATAGTCTTACCCAATGCAAAAGATCCATTAAAAAATTTAGACACTTTGTGATTAAACTCATCAAATGAATCTTCGTCTACCATACGAAGGTTTTCCCAATCGGAATTAAGGTTTTGAAGCCTAGCTTCCTTTTCACTGGTATTTCTTTCAAATACGGTTTCTAAGATATCCCAAGCATCTTTAGACCTAGTGCACGTAGTCACATGTGCTGAAGATCTGGGGTTATGGCATGTATGATGGCATTCAAACTGTCGGAGTTTTTCTTTGCAGCAAGTATCTCGGCAGCATTGTATTCACCAATGTTCTTTGGAACTCGCATTCCCTACGCCTGGCGGGGCACCATAGCCATTAACTACATAAACCCATGATTGAAAATCACGCGCTTGAAGAAAGGCACGCATAGCAATTTTCCACCACAAGTAATTTGAGCCATCGAAGACTGGTGATACGTTTATAGAGATATCACCTCTGTCCATATAATATTACGCTACAAACACAGACTTATGAGGTCTTTAATTTATTTGCCTGCTTTGATACCAATTGAAAATGCGGGGGTCTAACAACCACACCCAAAAATTCGTTTAGCAATCTGATATGACTTACTCCAATACACTTTCTAGAGAATCAACTAGACAGTCAGACTCAATCTATAGTAAAGTATATCAAAGAGTTTTAATATCTCTGTTTCACAATGTAATCAGCAAATCAAACAGATAGAAATCCGCGAGCACGAAACAACTTGAGCGGTACCAAAGACCAATGTTCAAGTGTCAATCAATGTAAATCAACAACCAAAGGTTGGATATTCTAATTGATTGGTCTTAACGCACAACCTGTGATATTTCAATTATATAACAAAATATAATGCGGAAAAGAAATAACATAGACACCAAAATTTTATTAACGAGGAAACCGCAAATACAGAAAAACCCCGGGACCTAGTTCAGATTGAACACTACACTGTATTAAGCCGCTACAGACTCTAGCCTACTACCAATTAACTTTGGACTGGATTGTAGTTGAACCCTAATCAATCTTACATCGATTCAAGGTACAGTTGCGCTCCTTACGTCTCTGATCCCAGCAGAAAACTACGCACTTGATTCCCTTAGCTGATCTCATCCACAACTAAGAGTTGCTACAACCCAAAGTCGAAGACTTGATAGACAAATCTGTCTCATACAGAAAAATGTATAGAATTGAATAAATCTGTCTCCACAGAAATACCCAAGAGTTTTTGTTTCGTCTTTTGATAAATCAAGGTGAACAGGAACCAATCGATAACCCGGACTTATATTCCCGAAGAACAACCTAGAATTATCAATCACCTCACAATAATCTTAATCGACTAGCGAAAGAAGATATTGTGGAATCACAAACGATGAGACGAAAGTGTTTGTGATTACTTTTCTATCTTGCCTATCGGAAATATTAATCTTGAGTCAATTATTTTAATTGTACTCAACACGATAGAAATAGCAAGATCAGATCACGCAACTACAAAGATAATAGTTGGGTCTGGCTTCACAATCCCAATCAAGTCTTCAAGTCGTTAACCTACAGGGTCTCGAGAAGAAACCTAAGGTTAATGGAGAATCGACTCTAGTTATGCAACTAGTAACACACAGGAGGTGTGGGGATTAGGTTTCCTAGTTGCTAGAGTTCTCCTTTATATAGTTTTCAAATCAAGGTTTCCAATCCAAGTTACCTTGGTGACAAAGCATTCCATATTCACCGTTAGATGAAAAACCTGATTCAACCAAGCTAATATCTTTCAACCTTTAGATCGAACTTAGCTTGTTACACACAAATGAAATGTACCCTAATTTAGGTTTATGTAACTGTACCTAAACGTGTACACCATGTTGGTTCACAAATAGTTAACCAACGTTAGCCATATGATTACTCTCATATCAACCTTATTCTTCTTAACCATAACTAGTTCAAATGACTCAAATGAAACTAGTTAAAGATTTGTTCAATTGCTATATTCTCATGGAATTATACAAGAACACAATTGAAGAAAAATCGGTTTGATTCACTCGAATCAATACATGAACATTATAGCCACGGTTTGCAAATATTGCATTCCTTATTGATAAATGTTTAGGTTCGTACAACCAATTTTAGAAAAGTAACACACTTAAGTATGCGTACAGGTATGAGTACTTAAGTAACTGTATTTGAGTTTGTTTTAGTTTTCAAACTCAGCAGATTTTACAGACGTGAACTTTCCGCCAGTATGCGTACAAGTACGTGTACTTTAGGTAACCCGATGAGTTTGGCTTTTTATTTCAAACTCAGCAGAAATTCACGGACACCAATTTTCGCCAGTATGCGTACGTGTACGCATTTACCCAGTCTCATACAACCTTTTTGTATACACACAAGTATGCATACTTTATGTAGCGCCCCCAAAGCTAGCAGTTGACTAATTCATAACTAAATAAAGGGGCACTAAGGATCTAAAACATTTAATTAAACATTCAAATTAAGAAATCAACTACGAAACTTAACCCAAAAACTAACCCCTCTCTGAAATATATATACAAGAATACCTCTCAGATGATACATATTCCAATATACATAGCAGAAGTTAACCAACTAACGAACTCAACCCTTGAAGCTTTCTTTGCACAACTCTGATCTGTCTCTGAAACTGAAAATGGGAATGGGTGAGCACATCATCCCTAAAAGGGGTGCCCAGTAGAAATAACATTTAACTTTCAAGTAATCATAAGCAAGATTTGGAAAACAACATATGTTTTCCGAAACATTAAACATTGACCAAGTCACGGTAATAATCAAACATGTATATGGACAAACTCCTTCTTCAAACAATGTATAATATTGATGCCAATTCCACACTGAATAATAATATTGATGCCAATTCCACACCGAATAAGCATAAAAGCTGAAAGTAAGTAGGTATAAATGCGAAGGAGCGTTTCCTATATACCACAAGTGGAAATTCTTATTTCCCATAAAAATTCATATGACAAACAAACATTACAAGTCATTTCCAAACCATGGAAAGATTAACAGAATCAACAGAACAATCGAAACTCAAAGTGAAATAATACATGAAATGTACAATCAGACAATGCATGAGTTTAACAAACATAAATCTTTGTAAAAGAAACAACAATGGTTACAAAGAGTCAAATGTAATTCCCACCTCTTTTGATGACAATCCACGCCTACCTCGAGATCCACGATCCACTGGTTCATCCTTTGAATCAATCGTTGTTAATAAAGACTAATTGTTAATCACACAAGAACTCTAAGAATCTAGCCAAAATGGCTCATACAAGAATCACACAAGTCTATCTAATGGTTCTAAGTCCATTTATGGTTTTACACCTTTTCACTATTTATCTTTAGCACATCTAATTCAATTAGATTGTTTCTATAGTTCATTATCTAAGTCTTATGAATATCTACAACTTTGTAGAAGGAATCATATGCTAATTCGGACCACAAGAGGTCCAACACATCAAACTAAGAATACATGTACTAAGCCCAAGTCCACTAAAATAGTCCAACAATCTAAGGCCTAGTCTAACTGGTCAACAAACGGTTACTAACGGTCAACATTTGGTCAGAATGAGTCAACGTCTAAGTCCAGGTCACAGGTCAAGTCAATGGGTCTACTGATCTGGTCACTGAGTCAAACCGATCCAACTCAGTTTAACAAGGTCAACTGGACTCAGTCAGATTAACTGAGTTAGCTAAACAAAACTGAATCAGACTAAATAAGCTCAGTCAGACAGGCCAAGGGTTCTTCTCACACAACTGCAACTCTAACTCTATAACTCTATTCAAGTTCAACTTCAATCTACTCATTGCATCAATTCATTCATTCAAATAATTTCAAATTTCAATTACAATTAAAAACTCTAATTACATGTAATTGCAGCTTTAAGCTTTTCACATCAAACACTAACTATAATCCTACAACTACCATCTCAGTTACACCTTCCCTGCTTGCAAACTCTCAATCACACAAACAACACCAACACATATAGTTTCTAAGCCTTCACCAACCACTGATATTCTATTAACTACAGCCAAATAATGGACTGCCTTAATCCATTGCAGTTGAGTACCAACACATCTTATCACAACATAATGAGTTAAACACCACTGCACAATTCATAACTTCATAACAGATACACAAGAAGATTACCACAACATCAACAACACCAGCCGTGACTCAATTCCAATTCCATTACTTCAAATCTTTCATTCATCCAAACTAAGCTTAACTTCAAGCTCATCACTATTTCTACAGTGACTAGCATCATCATCTCAGTTCACAACCAATTTTATTCACAACACCTGCAATCTCAATAACTTTCATAGTTCACCAACACCATTTACTTCAACTTCTTCCACGACAACTACCTAAATTAATCAACACTGGAATATTCATTTCCCTGCAATATCTTAAGCACCCATTCATAATTTCAATCAATTTAGAATTAAGTATTAACATTGTTAGAGCATTGCTCGGTCGAACTCGCATGCGTTGCTATCTCAAGCATGTTTGTCAATATTAGTGATCAAAACTACATGTCTTGATTTCTAGTATACTTATGACTAAGTCTCGGTCTAGGATAGTTAGGTATAGTTGAGCTCCAGACTCCATGGTGATTATCTTGCAAAGACGAAGAACTACTCAATCAAGGAACTAGTGGAACTTTATTCGACCAAAAGGTATATGGAGACTTGAATTCATCTTATCACTCAAAAGTCTATCTACACTATATCCTACTCTTGAGACAACAGTCGTATAAGTATGATAGTTTTCATACATACACATTTGCTATTTCGAGCCGAGTTTACTCACCTATCTTTTTCTCGAAATACGTGTTGGTAAGCTTTTGCTTTAGCCATTTTTATCTTTACCCGTGACGAAAGTCATGATGAAGTTTCAATATTGAAAATAGCTTTGATGAGGATAGTCGATTCTTATGTCTAACGACTGTTATAACATTATAGAAGAATGTTTCAATGATTGAAATGTAGAGATGAGAATATGTAACCACCTATGGATGTAAGCATTTAGTGTGTTCGCACATTTGTGTATAAATCCATGTGCCGGAAACCAAGTGCGTGCATATGTGTGCACGCAGTATTGGTGAAGGAGACAAGTTGGGTACGCGTACTGGCGGAAGTTCACGTCCGTGAAATTCTACTGAGTTTGAAGTTTACGAACTCAAAAACCCGTCACCTTAGGTACGCGTACTGGCGGAACTTTTTTACCCGAAAAAGTCTGCCGAGTTTGAAAACTAAAACCAACTCAAAATCCGGTAGCTAAGGTACGCATACCCGTAAGCGTACCCAAGCTAGTTATCTCTCAAATCGGTAGTTCATGGACTTAAAACAATAAATTATTAGGAATGCAATCTTTGCAAACCGTGGGTATATTGTTCATGAATTGATTCAAATGAATCAAATCGATTTTGTTCTAATTGTGTCTATGTATAAAGACCTAAGCAATTGAACAACTCTTGAACTAGTTCTTATGAGTCATTTGAACTAGTTATGAGAAAGATGAATACGGTTGATATGAAAGCACTCATATGGCTAACCATTGGTCAACCATTTGTGAACCAACCAATGTACACGTTTAGGTATGGTTACTCAAACCTGAATGAATACATTTCATTTGTGTGTGACAAGCTAAGTTTCGATCTAACGGTTGAAAGATATTAACTTGGATAAATCAGGTTTTTCATCTAACGGTGATTATTGAATGCTTTGTTACCAAGGTAACTTAGATTGCAAACCGTGATTTGAAAACTATATAAGGAGACGTCTAGCAACTGCGCAAAACTAATCCCCACACCTCCTGTGTGATACTAGTTGGTTTGCTAAAGTCGATTCTACTTTAATCGTAGGTTTCTTCTCGAGACCCTGTCGATTAACGACTAAAAGACTTCATTGGGATTGTGAAGCCAGACGAAACTACTTCTCTTGTAGTTGAGGGATCTGATCTTGCCATTTTCTATCGTACGAGTTCAATTGAATAATTGACTTGAGATATATCTCCGATAGGGTAAGATAAAAAGAAATCATAAACATCTTCATCTCATCGTTTGTCATTCCGCAATAGCTAGTTTCGCTACCATACGATTTAGATTATTGTGAGGTGATTGATAATACTAGGCTGTTCTTCGGGAATATAAGTCTGGTTTTTCAATTGGTTCTTGTTCACCTTGATTTTATCAAAAGACATAACAAAACTTTTAGGTTTATCTGTGGGAGACAGATTTATCTATCCTTGTGGACTTTTCTGTGTGATACAGATTTGTTTATTAAAGTCTTCGACTTTGGGTCGTAGCAACTCTTAATTGTGGGTGAGATCAGCTAAGGGAATCAAGTGCGTAGTATCCTGCTGGGATCAGAGACGTAAGGAGCGCTGATCGCTGTCGTAGGCGTCAAAAATAATTTACACTTTCTTACTACTCAAAATATAAATATAGCAAGGGCAAGAAAGGATCGTTCCCACAGAGAGGTCTTGGTTGTCAATATGTTATGGTTTCCTATATAAAACACCGAGGATTTTCTGATTTTTATAAACGGAAATAAATAAAAGTAAAACAAATAAAAGTAAACACGCAAATCAATGAGGTGAAAATATTGGATAAAGGTTTCATCTTCAATTGTAAACAAGTTTATGAATATATGAATAGAATTCGTATTTAATCTCGCTATCATCAAAAGCCATAGAATACCTTATTGCAAGAATACTCCGTAAATTTCTTAAGTCATCAACACACACATTAGAGCTGCGTATGTGAATTCTACCTAAAGAATAACCTAACGCCTTGCGCTAATTAAGTTCAATTCCTAGGAGCATTAAGTTTCAGAAATAGGCTAATCAATGCAATTGAAATACATTGCGCAAACAATTCGAACAAAGGTCAATTTCTACATATGACTACGAGGATGTATCACTACAACCTAGAATCATATCATGCTACTCGTATTCAAGGTTATCGCTCGATGAAAACCCTAAAATAGCTATAGATATGGATGTGAGTTCAATCAATTCTAGACTTAACTAAACAAACATTCAATCATATTGCAATACATCAATCATGCAATTATTATAACCCGTAGAAATCAAACGATAATATTGAGAGAAAACTAATTCATAAAAATCATAACTTGTTTTCCAAAATCCAACTACATCTTTAACCAATAGAAAAACTTAGTTACTCATGGCATAGAAGTTCATAACAAGAAGAAAGAGAAAACCTATCATGTTTCTAAACCCTAGAACCAAAAGTATGAGTTCTCCCTAATGGAGTTATATATTTTGTTTAGAGAAAAGACTTTTCTATTTATATGTTTCTTCAATTTCCATAAAGGATACTCCTTCCAATATTAGGTCTTCTCAAAACCCATCTCCAAGTGGTCCACCAAGCCCATGTGTGAAAAATACCCGTGTGAAAATCTCTGCCCAAAATAGTCCGCCGGAATTGATGACGCGTCATCGCGGAAATTTGCGCCCGGTCGCGGAATTTGTCACTTTGGAAAATTTGTCTCCGACCACCCGAACTTGCCTCCGACTCTGAAACTGTCACAAGGCAAATATGTACTTCCTGCAACTCATCTCTCCTTCTCTATGTTCATAAATTCACAAAAACCATCTAAGCCAATTCCTTGTTCTTGCGGAAACGTGTCCAAAAACGCGACTCGTAGCTCATATATCCGAATCAGTCGACTCTTGCATCGACTCGAACCCCCTTCCCGATTCGGTGAAACATTAAGATCCCCACTTTCGGTTCAAAATCCGACAACCGGAACTAGTACTACCGGCTCGCCATTTGCGCTCACTTTTCGTGACTGTTTCTGCAGACTTCACAATCCATAACCACAAATGTTGCGGCTTTAGCTCATCCATTTTGCAACTTCTCGGTCAATACTCGCAATACAACCAATGCACCCATGACAATCACCGTTCCTATCTCGATTCGACCTTCAATTCAATTTCCCATTTGCATCAGTCTTGACTTCTTGCTTGCAATCTCATTCTTTCACAAACATCGGCAGAAAACATCTTAGTTCTCGGCATCCATCATTAGCTCTATCAAGCCTAAAGCTCCACTTACTCCAGCCATCACCACGTATCTCCGGCGAGAACCCATAACTGCGGTGCTTACTGCGAGATACTCATCTATTCACAAATGCAAACAAGCAACCACTAGCCCATAACAGACTCATACAAAACTGCATCACTTCTATATTGCACAACTGCACCAGCCAATTCTGTCCAGCACCACCTGCAAATGCAGATGAAACTCACTCCCTTGGCAGCAACCACGGACATCATGCTTTCAATCTTATCAGCTCCCATGTTGCTTCCATCCACTTCGTTACAACTCAACATATCACTCCACCTGAACCTGCTGTTTGAACCAACAAAGCCATTCTTCCTTGTAACTTGAATTTCAACAGCACACACATCCGCAATTACCAGAGACACGATGAGTTCCAATTCAACCCATCATTGGCAGACACAACCTCAAGCCTGTAATCCATTGCGCTTGCACATAAACAACAATACCAATCACCAGTCTGCAGCCTCAACTCCAGCTACTTGCAGTTCCACCTGACTCTCGACCTGCAACCTGTAGCTACTATTCACCAATAATAGATCAGTATCAACTCAAACACCAGGAGCAAACCCCAACTCTTCTCCATGATCGAACCATGAATCAACCTGCAGGTTGCTGCCATCTTCCCTGTCTTGTACTCAGTCCCATCGAATGCCACAAACTCCATTTCAACACCAACTCCACAGCTAACTGGCAAAAGAATCCACCGCCTGAAATGCCCAACTTCCATTATCTGCAGCTTCAGTCACCACATTTCTCCACGGCACAATAAGCCATCCGCTTCACGGACCCAACAAACATTATGTGCAGCTCACAACCCCTATCCGCAGGATAACCCATCTCAACCTTCCCTGGCACTTGCTTGGCTACACACACACACCATCGAAACTGCAGCTGCTCATCGAGCATAGCATACTCAAGATACCATTCTCCACATTAAATACCGACTTCTTGTTCTCCACAGCAGCAACCACCAGCTCAACTCAAACCCTGTTGAGTTCTTCTCATTCTCCAGCAACACTTCCACCATTGCATTTGCATCAGCAGCATCAATCAGCCACAACAAACAGCTCCAATCCTCTTGTAAAACAATCCACCAATTTCATCTATTGCCAGCTTCACTTCCTTTCAATTCCCATCACAAAGGGCTCATCATAGTCGAGCTCCATCTTCTAGACATACCCAGAACCCATAAAATACTCGGATGAAGTAAGATGGTTGCAGCTGGAATTTCAGTTGTGGAAAATACTCGTTCAGGCCTTTACACAAACACCATATGTGCAGTTTGCAAACTGACGATAGTTGTGCATTGACTGCATATTGAGAGCCACCCAAATCATTCCTTCCCTGTTAAGAATTAAAATGTAAAACAAACCCATATTTTCTAGGCCATTCAGAACATCAAATCACCATTAATCTTCATTATATACTGCCAGACTCGTATAAGCTTGCTTCTACCCTGTGTTTCCAGCTTGTACCTAACCCCAGCAAATCTACTGTGTCCTTGCTTCCTTGATTCACACCCAATTAACCCATGGCAAGTACTTACACGAGTTGGCATCAGCGGCAGGTCTTGGTGCAGCCAAGAGAGAGAGAGACTGGTGCAGTGATGAACAAACTTTGGCCATGAGTTGATTTGAATTTCAACCTAGATTTCCCTGTATAAGTTGAAGTTGAAATGGTGGCCCTTAACGAGTGCCTGTCTGTATTTATCAGTCCCAGATGAAATTATCTAGTAACATATGTTTTGACACTTTAAAGCCATGTTGTTTCTCTGCTTCAGCTCCGCCAACGCCCAATGACTCTAAGCGATGAATTAAGCTCCGTTTTGCATATTTTTTATCGTACGACTCCAAAGTAGCTATAAAACTCAAAACAAGCGTAAAATACATAATTTACGAGAAAAAATAGCAAAGAAAGCATAAACTCTAGATAGTAAATACGGTGTATTCTACACCTATCAAATTCCCCCACACTTAGACTTTTCTAGTCCTCGAGCAAATCAAACAAAACAATTCCAAAACGTACATACAACTCCGTGTCGTCGAGGCTACGGTCACTTTTAGCATAAATAACAAGCCTTTAAACCTCTAGGTGTCCCTAGTGGACGAGTTATAGTCTCGTGAGGGTTTACTAGAGATATACCCACAAAACCTATATTTCCAACTTACTAGTTCTCCGAAATGATAGTATCCAAGCGCTAAGAAGACATAGAAATTCTGCACACTAGTCATAAGAAGTTAGACACATAAATGAACACAATCTCATCCTTAAAAGTTGAGAGAGAAATAACCATCCCTTCTCGAAAGAAATTCGGGTTCGGAGTGATCAAAAGTCTCACTCGCCTCGAAAAGAAAGGGTTTTATGAAGTTGCTCTCAATAAACAGCTTTTTATGGGTCACACATGTGTCCAGGTAGGAATGAAGAGAGAATCCTGCGACACGTTGAATGGTAGGAAGGCAAACCCTCCGAATGTTTTGAAAACCCACATCTTTTATAATTTTGAAAACCCATTTTTCTGACGATCTCTTCGAAAAGAAATCAACCACTTAACGAAGGTGGGAATATGCTTACTTACCTTGTATCCGTTCGGCGTGCAGCTATAACCACTCTCACAGCATCCATAGAAACGTCTTCGGTCTTCAATCGGTGTCTTCATCTTCGTCTTCGGACTTCAACTCTTGAACTTCATAGAATCTTGACAATATGATTCTTTCCCTCAAATTCCTTGTCGCTTGAAACTTCATTATAGATATTTCTTCTTCCATTGGCTTTATTGAAAGAAACTAAAAACGAACTACAATCCCAAAATTTAAAAAAAAAAATTTCCTTTTTTTTTTTCTAATTTTCTAATTTTTTTTTTTTTTTTCAATAAGAAATAAAACAAATACAAAATAAAAACGAAATAAAACAATAAAACTAGTAATGAACCTAAAATTTTTCTCTTGTCTCTTTTTTTTTCTTTTTTTTTATTTTATTTTTTTATTTTATTTTTTTATTTTATTTTTTTTTGATAAGAGAAATAAAATAGAAATGCAAGTACAAAGGCCATGGTGTAAGTACTTTACCGCTTGATTCTTCACAACTTATATGTCTTGATATCATAAACTTCTCGAACTCTCATCCTTGATAATTTTCACTCATGTATAATAGTCTTCAACTTATAAAAATTCTGCTCCTTGTTTTGTTGCTTTACTTAATCTGAAATCTGCTCATTTCTGTATTGTTGCTTGTAAACCTTGAACGTCTTCAACTTTCCTTCAAATTTGTGATACTCCTCTTGTTGATGATGATGGTGTTTCTATGGACCTGTTGGTGTAGAGAGAGATAAGGTGGATGGTGCTAATGCATGAACAAGATTACACGTGGTATGTAAGTTAGCAATTCGATGTCACCAACATGATTAATAAAAATAGCACTCAAGAGATCAAAATAGTGCTTCTATGGTGGGAGGTTGGACAGCTCACCATTCTGCCCGGAATTTACGTACGGTGACACACACTCTAAAAGCACATATTTAGACAGGTACAAAGAATTGAAGGTCGGTGCCTCACATTATGTAACATGGGTAGTCTCCACTATAGGGGACCACTACTCTAATACCGAATTCAATCTGCACCTTATTTGCCACTGGCATGGTTAAATCCAACTTTAACTCTCATACAATTAAGAAACCCGATCATGTTCTCTGTCATCTCTAAGTTCAGTCACTCTTATGAGATTCTCGATGTAATCTTAGCGACATGTATACTATGTGACTCTAAACTAACCACAAGTTGGAGTTTTCTTATTCACTATTTACACAAAAGTTGAAAAATTTGAAAAATTTACAACGCAAATGCTTAACCACTCCCCCACACTTAAACTTTACATTGTCCTCAATGTAAATTGAATCGTCCAAAGAAAGTCAAGGTGGGAAATCATATAACAATATGCGACAAGAAAAAAAAATAAAAACAAGAAAAGAAAAATTAAAAGATAAGAGATACAAAACCTATGGGTTGCCTCCCATGTAGCGCTTGGTTTAAAGTCGTCAGCCCGACTATATCCTTGCAAGATTCATTCCCCATATACCAACAATCTAAAAAGTTGGGGATCCTTCCATAGAACCTGTTTTGGAAACACTAGCTTCACACAAATATTAGTAATATAAAATAGAAATGAAGCTATTAACCGATAAAAGCTTCCCCCACACTTATTCTTGTCCACACTCGGAAGTGTATAAAGAATATAGAAGTCGGGTACTTCCACGGTTTCTTGTTCCAAAACCTGCATAGTATGAGAATCAAGTATCTCTAATGGAGGATATCGAGAAACAAAGTCATTCAACAATATTCTCGAAGCACATACATTCAAACCAATAAGAGGTAAATGAGAAGAAACAATAGGCAACGGGTTAGACAAACCTTGCACAATCTCTTGTATCACGGAATCCTCTTCATCCTTGAAAAACTCAAGTGAATTATTCAACTCATTTATATCATGATCCTCTATCAAACCTTGCAACCATTCTTCGTCCGTTTCTGCCTTAACTAAAGTCTCGACATTAACATCATCATTACAATCATATGCAAGCTCAATTGGGTCTTCCACAATATTGGTCATAACGGTCACATTCTCAACATACTCCTCCTTGTTGTAAGGCACATACTCTTTTGCGGATGCAATATTTTCCATAAGGAACTTTTTTAGACCACTCATTGCATCTTCCTCAAGCTCTACCTTTTGAATAGGTTCTTGATCGTTATAAAGATCAATGCTCGAGTAAGCTACACTAGTGTCGACATATTCCTCTTTGTCTTCACCTTGATCGCAAAAAGACTCCATTGTAAACTCCTCGTGGATGTCACCATAAATTGGTTTAGGCGATGTATTTTCATAATAATCATCACTATCATAGTCAACATAATCTTGTTCGTCGCTGAATTTAGTGTTGCTAATCTCGAACTCATCCTTTTGAATAGGTGAATGATCATTATTACGATCAAGAGTTGAGTTAACTACACAATTATCAACGAAAATCCCCAAAGGTTCGCCTTTTTCAACATAATTATTCATTTCCTCCTTGTACTCTTCAATGCCTTGTCTTAAAGTGGAAACACCTTTTTGAAGCTCTTGGAGTGATCCATCCAAATTCTGAATAGAGTGTTCCATTTGTTTGTAAAGCTCATTCGACAAAGAAAAAGTAGAATTACTTACTTCATTATTGCTAGGCAAATTATATTCCCTTTGAATGGGTGAATGATCATAACTACGATCAGAAATTGGGCCAAACATACTATGAGCACAGTCGGTCGATGAAAATGGTTCCACGCTTGGTTGTCTACGAATTGACTCCATGCTGACCATAAATTGTTGCATTTCATCTACCAAACTAGAGGAAAAATTAATAGGAGTACAACTAGTCTCCCCTCCTTGTAGTTGCTCACTTACATACCCACCGTAAGAAGGTTGAAATGTATGAGAACAACTAAAATAGTACGTGGAATATTGACCATAACCAAAGGATTGGTTTTGATTGTATTCCCCATAAGGGTGATAGTTTTCATGTTGTTGAGGTTGAAAGCCGTATTGATTGCTCCAATATGCTCCGTCCATAGAAATTGGTACCTGAAACGAGATTCTCAAAACTCGGTTAAGAACCAAAGAATAAGAAAAAGTAAAACAAACCTAAAAACAAAAATAAGATACCAAAAACAATTGACAACCGCTGCCTCCCCGGCAACGGCGCCAAAATTTGATCGCTGTCGTAGGCGTCAAAAATAATTTACACTTTCTTACTACTCAAAATATAAATATAGCAAGGGCAAGAAAGGATCGTTCCCACAGAGAGGTCTTGGTTGTCAATATGTTATGATTTCCTATATAAAACACCGAGGATTTTCTGATTTTTATAAACGAAAATAAATAAAAGCAAAACAAATAAAAGTAAACACGCAAATCAATGAGGTGAAAATATTGGATAAAGGTTTCATCTTCAATTGTAAACAAGTTTATGAATATATGAATAGAATTCGTATTTAATCTCGCTATCATCAAAAGCCATAGAATACCTTATTGCAAGAATACTCCGTAAATTTCTTAAGTCATCAACACACACATTAGAGCTGCGTATGTGAATTCTACCTAAAGAATAACCTAACGCCTTGCGCTAATTAAGTTCAATTCCTAGGAGCATTAAGTTTCATAAATAGGCTAATCAATGCAATTGAAATACATTGCGCAAACAATTCGAACAAAGGTCAATTTCTACATATGACTACGAGGATGTATCACTACAACCTAGAATCATATCATGCTACTCGTATTCAAGGTTATCGCTCGATGAAAACCCTAAAATAGCTATAGATATGGATGTGAGTTCAATCAATTCTAGACTTAACTAAACAAACATTCAATCATATTGCAATACATCAATCATGCAATTATTATAACCCGTAGAAATCAAACGATAATATTGAGAGAGAACTAATTCATAAAAAATCATAACTTGTTTTTCAAAATCCAACTACATCTTTAACCAATAGAAAAACTTAGTTACTCATGGCATAGAAGTTCATAACAAGAAGAAAGAGAAAACCTATCATGTTTCTAAACCCTAGAACCAAAAGTATGAGTTCTCCCTAATGGAGTTATATATTTTGTTTAGAGAAAAGACTTTTCTATTTATATGTTTCTTCAATTTCCATAAAGGATACTCCTTCCAATATTAGGTCTTCTCAAAACCCATCTCCAAGTGGTCCACCAAGCCCATGTGTGAAAAATACCCGTGTGAAAATCTCTGCCCAAAATAGTCCGCCGGAATTGATGACGTCATCGCCGGAAATTTGTCGCCGGTCGCCGGAATTTGTCACCGGAAAATTTGTCTCCGACCACCTGAACTTGCCTCCGGCTACTGAAACTGTCACAAGGCAAATATGTACTTCCTGCAACTCATCTCTCATTCTCTATGTTCATAAATTCACAAAAACCATCTAAGCCAATTCCTTGTTCTTGCGGAAACGTGTCCAAAAGCGCGACTCGTAGCTCATATATCCGACCGTCGACTCTTGCATCTGACTCGAACCCCCTTCCTGATTCAGTGAAACATTAAGATCCCCACTTTCAGTTCCAAAATCCGACAACCGGAACTAGTACTACCGGCTCGCCATTTGCGCTCACTTTTCGCACTGTTTCTGCAGCTTCACAATCCATAACCACAAATGTTGCAGCTTTCAGCTCAGCCATTTTGCAACTTCTCGGTCCAATACTCTGCAATACAACCAATGCACCCATGACAATCACCGTTCCTATCTCAGTTCGACCTTCAATTCAATTTCCCACTGCATCAGTCTTCAGCTTCTTGCTTGCAATCTCATTCTTTCACAGCATCAGCAGAAACATCTTAGTTCTCAGCATCCATCATTAGCTCTATCAAGCCTAAAGCTCCACTTACTCCAGCCATCACCCTGTATCTCTGGCAAAACCCATAACCTGCGGTGCTTACTGCAGATACTCATCTATTCGCAAATGCAGCTGCAACCACTAGCCCATTACAGACTCATACAAAACTGCATCACTTCTATATTGCACAACTGCACCAGCCAATTCTGTCCAGCACCACCTGCAATTGCAGATGTAACTCACTCCCTTGGCAGCAACCACGGACATCATGCTTTCAATCTTATCAGCTCCCATGTTGCTTCCATCCACTTCGTTACAACTCAACATATCACTCCACCTGAACCTGCAGTTTGAACCAACAAAGCCATTCTTCCTTGTAACTTGAATTTCAACAAAGACACACATCCGCAATTACCCGGCCACAACAGTTCCAATTCAACCCGAAGATTGGCAGACACAACCTCAAGCCTCAGTAATCCATTGCGCTTGCACATAAACAACAATACCAATCACCCGGTCTGCAGCCTCAACTCCAGTTACTTGCAGTTCCACCTGACTCTCGACCTGCAACCTGTAGCTACTATTCACCAATAATAGATCAGTATCAACTCAAACACCAGGAGCAAACCCCAACTCTTCTCATCGAGCACAGCATACTCAAGACACCATTCTCCACATTAAATACCGACTTCTTGTTCGCCACAGCTCATCAACCACTCCACATTAAATACTCAACTCAAACCTCAAACCGTTGAGTTCTTCTCATTCTCCAGCAAGACTTCCACCACTGCATTTGCATCAGCAGCATCAATCAGCCACAACAAACATCTCCAATCCTCTTGTAAAACAATCCACCAATTTCATCTATTGCCAGCTTCACTTCCTTTCAATTCCCATCACAGCAGGATCATCATAGTCGAGCTCCATCTTCTAGACATACCCAGAGCCCATAAAATACTCGGATGAAGTAAGATGGTTGCAGCTGGAATTTCAGTTGTGGAAAATACTCGTTCAGGCCTTTACACAAACACCATATGTGCAGTTTGCAAACTGACGATAGTTGTGCATTGACTGCATATTGAGAGCCACCCAAATCATTCCTTCCCTGTTAAGAATTAAAATGTAAAACAAACCCATATTTTATAGGCCATTCAGAACATCAAATCACCATTAATCTTCATTATATACTGCCACTCGTATAAGCTTGCTTCTACCCTGTGTTTCCAGCTTGTACCTAACCCCAGCAAATCTACTGTATCCTTGCTTCCTTGATTCACACCCAATTAACCCATGGCAAGTACTTACACGAGCCGGCATCATCGGCAAGTCTTGGTGCAGCCACGAGAGAGAGAGACTGGTGCAGTGATGAACAAACTTTGGCCATGAGTTGATTTGAATTTCAACCTAGATTTCCCTGTATAAGTTGAAGTTGAAATGGTGGCCCTTAACGAGTGCCTGTCTGTATATATCAGTCTCAGATGAAATTATCTAGTAACATCTGTTTTGACACTTTAAAGCCATGTTGTTTCTCTGCTTCACTCATGCCTTGACTCTAAGCGATGAATTAAGCTCCGTTTTGCATCTTTTTTATCGTACGACTCCAAAGTAGCTATAAAACTCAATACAAGCGTAAAATACATAATTTACAAGAAAAAATAGCAAAGAAAGCATATACTCTAGATAGTAAATACGGTGTATTCTACACCTATCAAGCGCAATTGTACCTTGAATCCGTGTGAGATTGATTAGGGTTCAACTACAGTCCAGACCGAAGTTAATTTGTAGTAGGCTAGTGTCTTTAGCGGCTTAATACAGTGTGGTGTTCAATCTGGACTAGGTCCCGGGGTTTTTCTGCATTTGCGGTTTCCTCGTTAACAAAATTTATGGTGTCTGTGTTATTTCTATTCCGCATTATATTTTGTTATATAATTGAAGTATCACAGGTTGTGCGTTGTATCGATCAATTGTGAAATCCAACCTTTGGTTGTTGATTGGAAATTGATTGATCCTTGGATATTGGTCTTTGGTACCATCCAAGTATATCTCTCTTGTATTTAATCGAGACTCGCAGATTGCTTGAGTTAGATTTAAATCAAGAGATAGAGATATTAACTCCTTGATATACTTTTTATTAAGATTGAGTCTGACTGTCTAGTTGATTTTCTTAAAAGTATATTAGAGTTAATCCATACAGATTTCTAATCGAAATATTAGGTGAGGTTGTTAGACCCCCGCATTTTCAATTGGTATCAGAGCAGGCAAACACATTCAAGACCTCAAAAGTCTGTGTTTGTAGTGATCTGACTCTATGGACAGAGGTGCTATCTCTATTAACGTACCACCAGTCTTCGATGGCTCTAATTACTTATGGTGGAAAATTGTTATGTGAGCTTTTCTTCAAGCGCGTGATTTTCAATCATGGGTATATGTTGTTAATGGCTATGATGCTCCCGTTGTTGCAGTAGGTAACGTTAATGTTCCAAAAAATATTGGCGAATACGATGATGCTGAGATACTTGATGCAAATCAAAACTCCAACGATTTGAATGCCATCATACATGCCATTACCCCAAATCTTCAGCACCATGTGTCAAATTGCATTAGGTCTAAAGATGCGTGGGGATATCTTAGAAACCGTATTCGAAGGAAATACCAGTGAAAGGGAAGCTAGGCTTCAAAACCTTAATTCCGATTGGGAAAACCTTCGTATGGAAGATGAGGATTCATTTGATGAGTTTAATCACAAAGTGTCTTCAATTATTAATGCATCTTTTGCATCGGGTAAGACTATTCCTGAAAAGGACATTGTGATAAAAATTCTCAGATCGCTGCCATCTAGATACGATTCTAAGAAGCATGCCATCGTTGAGGGAAATAACCTTGATAACCTCTCCAGAAATACACTGGTTGGGAAGCTTAATATCTTTGATCACGAACACTCGTCCAAATCTAAGGATGTTACGTTCAAAGCACTAAAAGACACAAAATTACTTGATAAAAGTAAAAATGTGTATATCTCTGACGATGATCTCTCTGAGACAAATTCATCAGATGAAGATCTTGACAAATCAGTCTCGATGTTCACAAGACAGTTTAGAGATCTTCTGTCGAAGAGAAGTAAACGGTTCTCCAGAGATAAGCCAAAAGCATCAGTCAAACCTCATAATCGTATTCCTCCCAAAAAACAGGGACAAAGATGAGACTGATGACGAGGATATGCCTCAGCGATTTAGGTGTAAAAGATTTTGTCATTTTGCAAACGAGTGCCCAAATCGTAGAAAATACACTGGGAACAAAGGTCTTGCTGCGACACTTGACGAGATGTCTGACAATTACGATTCTGATAAAGACAAGAAATCAAGTGTTGCTCTTCTGTCTGAAAACATTGATTTTGATAATTGTAGCAATACATACATAAATCTTGATAATCTTTTAGAAGAGAGCCCAATCAAGATGGGTCAATTGACCCGTCTTTTGGAAACCCTTTGCTTAATGTTTCTGGATCTACTATGTGCCTAGCAGCTTGCGTTTCAAAGGCCCCTGAACTATTCTTTGCGTTAACGTGCTCCTATTGTTCTCTCAAGGGACATGAGTTTTCAAAGTGTTTCCAGTAAAAACACAAGATGAGATATGTCAACAAGCTTCAACGAAGAGCATATCGTCTAGCCAATAAGCTTAAACTCGCGGAGAAAACAGCTAAGGTATGTAATATCTTGTCCTCTTCGAAAAGACTGGTTTCCAAAGAAAGATATAGACCATTAGAGAGGAAAACCTGGTCTCAACATGCGGAAAGGCAGAGCTCCATTGATTCCGTACAAAAGGGTCATGGTGGACAAATCATTGTTCACCACAACACAACCTGATTGTGTTGTTTTTGTGCATCTTGTCTAATGTGCCTGTTCAAAAGAGACAAGATCTTGCACACCTCAGGCTTCAAAATAATAAAAAAATAAATAATATATTTTTTTGTTTTAGCTTTGAGTTGTTTGGCCTTGAAATTTCTTCATATCACTGTTGATATTGAAAGGGACCGATTTGCCAAAAGAAAAGGGTTATTATCGACAATTCCGCTCTTTATAGGGTTGTGAGTTGGACGTGTACGAACCTGTTTAAAGGTTTCGAATCCCTACATTCCTTTTTATTTCTCTGATATTCTTTATATCTTAAGACTGCTTGTTGAAGTTGAATTGTGAACTCCTCTCACACAACTGTGCTTTCATGGATACTCCAAGCATCATGTCTTCAGATGGAAAAAAATATCAATATGATTGTTAAGTCATCAATCAGCAAGGAAAAAGAAATATCTCTGGTATCTCCATCCTTGAAAAGAAAAAAAAGGAATGTGAGGAAGCCAAGGGCAGTTCCTTCTAACTCTCAGAAATTTTCTGATGTTCTTGATGAGTTGAAAGAGACAAGAAAGGAGATTCGACAAATAAAGGCATGTGTGTCAAGATCTTTGGAAATTCAGAAGGCCCTGGTTCGACATCTTCAGCTAAGAAGGTTTGTTGGTATTGACTCCTTCCTCCACGAACCCTATGTTCCAATGGATGTTGACGACAAGGAGTTCGGGAACGATACATAATTTCTCAAAGATATCAATGTCTAGAAAGTCTTCTTATGAGAATTTATTTCTTATGTTTTAGGAAGAATAACTAGAGTTTGGAATAGCCATTATTGTGAGTACACATAGCTATGTCCATTGTTTTCATCTTTATTTTTTTAGGTTTATTTATTTAAATTCTAAAAATGGTTTAGAAGATGATTTTTGCAGTATTATTCTTCATGGTTTTATATATTGCAATATGTTATGGGATATGTGTGTTTGCGTCCGTAAACTATTATTGTCCCATATGATGTCAAAAGTTATCTCTTTTATATGTCGATATGCATGTATTGATACAAGATCGATGAACTTTTGACAAACAAAAGTTAAGCCAATTATGTCAATTATTGATGGAAGATAGGTTAAAATCTTTTGTTTACAAGGATTATGTCTATTGTATGTCATTGTGCAAATAGTGATGGAAAATAAAATGAATCCTTGTATATGCCGCAGTATTGATCATTCCATGATCCATATTTTATGTGTATACTGCAATGCTCCATAAGTTTTTCTTGTGTTGAAGCATAAGACGATTGAGTTAATCATTCTTTTATGGTGAACTTAGTCGTAGCTCCGTAAGCTCTCTTATATCAAGCATTTCCAACTAGATTAATCATAGATTCGTTTGTGGTTATTTTGGTTGTGTATTCCGATTAAATTAATTATGGGTTCTCTTGTGGTTAGTTTAATTGAGAATTTTGGATATAGAAAATCATTCTTTATGGTTTTTGGTGTCCAATAAAATCCTTATTTTCTTGTAAAAGTAAGGTCGCTCTTGTTGTTCTCTTAGGAATGACATCAAATGGGGGAGAGTTCTTTTGAACTTTCGCTTAATTTCCATATCTTTATGGGGAGTGCGGCTGTGGAATTATTTAAGGGTTATCTTGTATCTTTATAAACTCCTTGATGAATGCATTTAGCCTCGGCTTTATGATTGCATCTAAACAAGTTGATATGTACTTTTTCTTTGGTCTTGAAGCGTCTTCGTGGAAATTTCATTAGGATCCCGTTTTCGTACCTTTGCCAATTTTATTGATAAAAAGGGGGAGAATTAATGTGTAGTTCACACTACAAATACATATGATTTACGTGCTTTACGGGTCATTATGTAAGGGGGAGTAGTTTTCATGTTGAAACGAAAGTATTGACTATGGGGGAGTGATACATATCACCATAGGATTTTTTTGTCGAAGTTGTGATATGAGAACTTTGATGCTGTGTAATAATACTATGATATTGTATAAAAATGATTGAGAGCTTTTGTTTTCTCATTGTTATGGCTACGGAACTTCAACAACTATGATGTTGAACTTACAACCTTTGGAATCATGGGAGTACTTGGAAGAGACGAAGTTTTCAAGTAAGTTTAAAGCACCAAGGAGATCAAGCATGTGGACGAAAAGCTACAAAGTTTTATTTATTTTGTAATCCATATGTATTGATAGTTTTGTCACTAAAATTGACAAAGGGGAAGATTGTTAGAGCATTGCTCGGTCGAAATCGCATGCGTTGCTATCTCAAGCATGTTTGTAAATATTAGTGATCAAAACTATATGTCTTGATTTCTAGTATACTTATGACTAAGTCTCGGTCTAGGATAGTTAGGAATAGTTGAGCTCCAGACTCCATAGTGATTATCTTGCAAAGACGAAGAACTACTCAATCAAGGAACTAGTGGAACTTCATCCGACCAAAAGGTATGTGGAGACTTGAACTCATCTTATCACTCAAAAGTCTATCTACTCTATCTCCTACTCTTGAGACAACAGTCGTATAAGTATGATAGTTTTCATACATATCTGTTATTTCAAGCCGAGTTTACTCGCTTATCTATTTCTCAAAATACGTGTTGGTAAGCTTTTGGTTTAACCATTTTCATCTTTACCTGTGACGAAAGTCATGATGACGTTTCAATCTTGAAAATAACTTTGATGACGATAGTCGATTCTTTATGTCTAACGACTATTATAACATTATAGAAGAATGTTTCAATGATTGAAATGTAGAGTTGAGAATATGTAACCACCTATGGATGTAAGCATTTAGTGTGTTCGCACATTTGTGTATAAATCCATGTGCCGGAAACCAAGTGCGTGCATATGTGTGCATGCGTATCTTAACATAAACTCCTTCGTCAGGTCCTTAGATCTATCTTATGTTCAATTACCGAAGTAATCGTTTAATATTAATCCAACAACACTATTAATCCAAAGAATTGTGTTAATGCCGATCTACTCAATTAATCAATCCACTCTATCACAAAGATAAACCGATTATTAATTGGATCCTCTGTTACCGAAACAAGTATTGTGCACACCAAAGATTATGAACCCACAAATCAGAAATCTTCAATATCTTCTTTGTCTTCAAATCTTCTTAGATCTTCAATAAACACCGGCACACAATCACTTGAATCTCTTGTGATCAATCACGCACAGAACGGAGTCTGTTAACAATGGATTATCACAAGATCGTCTTTATTATTTTAATGGTTCAAAGTTATTCCTTAATAGCTAAGGGAAGAGAATCCCAGGATCGAAACATAAATAAGTTAAGAATCTTTTAATTAAGGTAATTAATTTCATTTTTAGGAAAATAAGAATTAGTAATGTGCATTTACTAATTAGAGATTTTCTGAGAGATTTCGATCATTATTTTTGGACAGAGCATTTCCAGAAATTATGGAAACCGAATTTATGCTTTAATGAATATCTTGAGAATATTTTCGGTTTTGGAAATTCCTTGGTGTCCAAACTTCCTTGTCTATAAATACTTGAAGTTTTCCTTTCTAGCAAACTAATCCTTCGTAACAACAAACTTCCTCTTGTTATGTTGTTATTGGTGTAGCCGCCTATTCGGAGAGGAGAGTAACCTAATTAGGCGAAATCTCTTACGTCCGCTCAGTTTAAAGTCTTCTTTGGGATTGAGAAGCTCTATTAGTACCGTTGGTGGGAAACTAGATAATTGCGGTTTATCTTTTGTTTTCATTGATTTGATTGACTAACGGTGGTTGAACTTTGATTGCACCTAGTTTGTTTATGCTTGAGAATATTCTCTTATGATATAAGATTCACTCAAACTAGTTCAGAGTTTCAACATGGATCTTTAGACTGTTGTTAGTTCTAAAAAATATACTTAATGCATAAACATGATTATATATAACTCATATGTTGAAACCATAATACACCCTAGTATTTACATGCTCTATAACATCTGAAATAGGTATGAAATCAATCATTACTTCATGTCATTAGCTGAACATAATCTCTAATAATTGCAAATCAACACTTAGTAAGAGCATGTAAATACTAGGGTGTATTATGATTTCAGCATATGAGTTATATATAATCATGTTTATGCATTAAGTATATTAATTATGAAGCTGAAATTCCAACATTATACTTCTATTTCCTCTTGCTTGTATCAACTTTTGCATGCACAAAACCTGACGAAATGAATTCTATATATCAATTGTGTTGAAACATGCTTTTAAATATCAGCTGATGTATCAGAGCATCCACCAATGACCCACTCGCTCTATAAACTGAATCCTTACTGCACGACCACATGATGGTTCGATTCCCACATCTCCACAGGAAAATGTTGGTTGTTCAACACACTACCTAAAGAAGCTACACACTGCCTTGCAAAAACAGCAACAACTGAACCTCTTGATGATTCTACATGTACCCCACTTTTTTTACGAATTGGTGCGACATGGGGATGAATCTCAGTGGATCGTGGCAGCAAGGCTACTCTGCCACTTACGATACCCCGTCGCATATTTAAGTCGTCTGCAAAGGATTCTACCCGCCACCCGGTGGTAATAGTACTTCAGGGCGACCCGCGCAGCTCGTCCAATGCAAGGGCTACGCCCACGTCACGTGCCTCCGGGGACCCGAAGGTCCCTACTGCAGCTCGGCAATCGGGCGACGGGCGCATGCGCCGCTTCTTTAGCCTGGATTCTGACTTAGAGGCGTTCAGTCATAATCCTGCACACGGTAGCTTAGCTCCACTCTCTTTTCAAAGTTCTCATTTGAATATTTTCTACTACCACCAAGATCTGCACCGACGGAGGCTCCGCCCGACCTCACGGCCTAGGTTTCGCGGCCACCGCCGCGCAATTATTCACCTATTGTATCAAATGAAGTCTAATTTTAATCAATATCACTAGATCATAATCACTTTCGGTTGTTATTCTAAAAATAACTCCAAGTTTACTCAATTTGAGTAGATCATGCTTGGCTATACTAGTTACCCATTAATCACATCTAATTGAACTTATTTTACTCAATTTCATTAGATTATGTACACTTTCACCAATGATCAACCAATTGCACCTGATTTAATTTACTCAATTTCTCAATATGATACTCACTTCCAACGATTATACACTATCTACATCTAGTTGGATCGCATATTCTTAAACTTCACTAGATCACAATCACTTTCAACAATTATTCACCAATTGTATTAAATTTAGTTATAGTTTTACTAAATATCACTAGATCATGCTCACTTTCAGCTATTATCCTAAAAAATTTTCCAGGTTCACTCGATTTTACCAGATCACACTTGACTCTACTAGTTATCCGCTAATTGAACTTATTCCTAGATCATGTACACTTTCACCAATGATCAACCAATTGCACCCGATTTTACTCAATTTAACTATATGATACTAATTTACAACAATTATATACACTAGCTAAATCGAAGTTTACTCAAATTTACTAGATCATACTCAACTATACTAGTTATACACCAATTGCATGCGATTGAATTCAGTTTTACTCAATTTAACTAGGTCATATTCTCTTTCCCCGATGATCAACCAGTTGCATTCAATTTTACTCGATTTCACTGTATCATATATTCACTTTCAACAATTGAGTCCATTTTTTTTTTCAATCTCACTAGATCATAATTACTTCAGCAATTATTCACCTATTATATTAAACCGACTCTATTTTTACTCAATATCACTGGACCATACTCGCTTTCCCTATTTATCCTAAAATTACTTCCAAGTTTACTCGATTTTACTTGATCATGCACAACTGTACTAGTTATCCACCAATTGAATCCGATTTTATTCCATTTCACTGGATTATAATCACTTTCGCCAATTATCCACCAATTATATCCAATTCTAGTCCAAGTTTACTTAATCTCACTAGATCAGAATAACTTTCAACAATTATTCAACAATAATGTCAAATTTTGTCCAATTTTACTCAATTCATTAGATCATACTCGTTTTGACTAATTATCCACAAATTTTATCCAAGTTTACTCAATTTTACTAGGTCATACTCAATTGTACCAGCTACTCTACAAATTATATTCAAGCTAACTCAATTTTACCAGATCATACTCAACTCACAAATTATATTCAAATTTACTCAGTTTTACTAGACCATACTCATCTCTACTTGTTGTCACTAATTGCATCCAACTTTACTCAATTACCCTAGATCACACTCACTTTCACTAACCCTACATCAAAATTGTACCCCAGGACTCTAACCCTTTGGGTTTTATTTTATCACATATTTTTATCAATTAGGCTTCAAAACCATTTTCATAACTTGTTGCTAGACTCCCAACCAACCCCACTTAAACTCTTACTTGTTTTTTCTATTTTCAAATTCAATTTTAAAAAAAGTTATCTTTAGAACACTCGGTGTTTATTACACTCTATGTACACCCGGCGCTTTATTCCTCTGGACCAGCACCTAAAATCAGGTTTTCAGAAAGTAGATTTTAAGGGTAATTTGCGTTACCTCCCCTGGCTAAGATCATAATTTGCGTTACCTCCCCTACAAAATTAAAATTAGTGAAACCTCCCCTCGTTACATTTTCCGTCCAGTCCACGTTAGCTGACTTGGCATTATCATACACGTGGCAAAAATAGACACATGGCAGTCTCAGTACCCTAAATGCCCTCCTACACTTATTTGATCTAACGGTGGTAGCTAAAGTTAGATAATCAATGGTTGAGATTTCAAATCACAGAGCACCAGTCTTTTGTTCTCCCTGTATCTTCTCTTGTTCTTCTTATCCATTAACGAGAGTCAAGACAGAACCAGAAGACCAATTGAAGTTAAGCCCCGGAAAAGGTGACAAACCTTTTTGTTTCTCGAACTGCAGAAGTGGGGATGTTTCCGTTAAAAAATTATCATCGAAAGACAACATATTGCAACAGCTAAAAATCCACATAATTACCAAAGTTGGAAGCTAATTGAATTCGGTCAGTGCTTTCGGTCATTGCTTTTAATTTGAGTATCAGACCAGAAATCCATTGTTACGGATTCAACGATACTTACTTGAACATTATAACCGCATGAATTTCCCATGTGTACAACCACACATGCTTTATTTATTTGGGTTTGATTGTAGATCTCTTATGTTTTCACAGATACCACTACTTGGGATCGAGATTGGATTTTCAATCGCCATGAGTATCCAAACCGATTTGATATGGACTTAATAAATTGAGAGAAAAAATTACCGAGAATCGAAGATTTTATTTGCGAATTGAACATTGAGATTTAGAAATATGGAGAAGGTTAAGTGATTATGTTGGTGGTGGTTTATTTGAGTGATAGGGAAGAAGGCAGATAGTGAAGGGTATTCTGAGTAGGGTACAATGAAGAAGACGAGGGCATTTTTGGTAGTTCATAGGAATTTTTTATTTTTTTTGGATTGATATATTTTTTTCTGCCACATGTACATAGCTGGTGACTCATCTAACTGACTTTGGACGGAAAATGTAACGAGGGGAGGTTTCACTAATTTTATGTCTGTAGGGGAGGTAACTCAAATTATGATTTTTGTCAAGGGAGGTAACGCAAATTACCCCTAGATTTTATCTCCCGAAATTTCATCGCATGCAGCCCCAAAACCCCACCTTATTTTTCATCTCCATAATCTCCAAATCTATACCAATTTCGCTCCCTGATTGAAATTCCCCCTCATTTTTTCATCTCCCGCTCACATCTAAATTTTGTTTCCTGAAGATTAGGTCTCAATAACAGAAACTTATCACTCAAATTTTCAACAAATCGAGATCCAAAAATTCCCCCTCTTTTTTCATCTCCCGCTCCAAAACTTTCACCAAAATCTACTCTAAAAATCTCAAAGGTTTTTTATATGAAAGAGGATTTCAACAATTGTTCTTATTGTCTTTGAAAAATAAGTTTTTTTTTTTTTTGTTAAGGTACTTCCATGAAACCTTTAATTTATTTCTGAGTTTTAATTTTAGAGTTTCTGCTTTTTAAAACTAGGGTGATTTGTTTGATTCAAAAGAGCTTTTGGTTTTAATCTTTCTCAATAGACTAAAACCAATTGATGGGATTTCACTATGGTCCGCTGTTTATTGGCCGAGAAAAGGATTTTTCTTCCTCTAACCTATAATCATCAATTGTATGAAAATTGTACATGGTGGTTTAATTTTTGTCTAGGTTTTCATAGTAGTCTAAAATCAATTAAGCTAAAGTTTTTTTTTTTTTTTTTTTTTAAATTATTCACCGAGAGTAAGTTTGTTGGTTTTCGTAGTATTTGGATTTTGAGGAAATTGTAGATAGATTTTATGCAACACATATTTCAGAAGGAAAACTATGAAGGTTCCTTGGTGTTCCATATAATTTTTCTGAACTTGTGTTAATAATTTTTTCGGTTCTATTTCTTGATTAAGTTTGCTGGTTTAATAGTAATCTTTTAGATTTTGAAGAAATTGTAGATAGAGGTTATACATACATCAAGGTTCCTTGGCGTTCGTTTTAATTTTTCTTAATTTTTGTGAATAGTTTCTTCGTAAGAATTATGGTTCTATTTCCTTGGTTTTTAAAGCTGCTGATAGATTTGTAGGATTAATTTTGCTGGTTGTTAGAACTGGTTATGAACTAGTGATACTGATAGGTCTATATGTTATAAGTTGAGAGGTTCATGATTATACTATATATCATTGTTTTATGTTTTAGTTGTGATTCATCGTTGTACTGCAGATGGAAACAACTACAACCTCTAACGGTGCACCTACACCAGTATCTCCATCTCAAACTGTTGAAAACGCAGTAAATGCTTGCACTACTCAAACTGCTCCAAAGCTAATGGTGGATATGGATGTAAGTGGCAGATTTGAAGGTCCTAATTCACAGTAATTTGCTAATTTACCAGAGAACTTTTTCGAACGCATAATCCTGGATTGGAGGGGAGTTCCGAAGATCTTGAAAGGTATGGAATAAGTTGATGGTATATATTATGTACATCACTTCTTCAATACTAGATATTGTGATGTTTGATTTGTTTCAAGCTACGTCTGAGTTCTTCTGAAGTCAATTTAGGATAGAATGGCTTGATGAATCCTGTCTTTATTTTATTGACATGAAAGCTTGTTTATTTCAGCAAACATCTAAGTTCAATGTTTGCTTTCTTTGTGCTAGATCTCTTAGTGATGTATAATCTTTTATCTCTGCACATGTAATTTGTGATTTATTTTTCACTCCATAGAGTAACATATGGTTGCGAATTAACATGTACATTTTATCATTTGAATCCAAATACGTAGTTAACATTTCAGATTGCAAGATTTAATATGTTATTTAGTTGCTTTTGTTTAGTTCTACTCTCCCTTATGGTTTAATGTCTTTTGAACTGAAATAAGAAATATCCTAATTGTGAAACTTTAGCCTCGCTCTTAGTGTGATTAGGTTTACAAATATTAATGGGTTTACTTAGAAATTCAGTGTATGAATTTTCATTTGATTTGTATCTGCTGAGAATGTGTTTTATCTTTCCGAAAGAGTCCCAGCAGTGGAAGCTGTTTTTTAGTACTCTATGTTACACCGTTAATATAATTAGCTCCATTTCTCCCCTCCTGTTTAGGTTATTGTTGAAAGGAATCCCGCTTCTCAGACTGCAAATGAACAATCTGTCTGCTCTTGATGCCCTCAGTACTAACGTGATTCGCAATTTCTTACTCTGCAATCTGCATATATCAGTTTGTCTCTCTTTGTTACAAAAGTGTTATAGTAATAAAGTTACATAGTTCTGATCACTTTGTTTCAAATAAAGTGTTTGGAACTCTGCAAGACAGCGATTTCGAATGCGGAACATGCCGACGAGGTACATTTTCTATCTGATTCCCATGTACATTGTTCTTGATCCTTGTTGTGAGTCGAGCATATAATTTGTAGTTAACTGCTTTGTCTTTATGTAGGTTGAAATGCGGTTTGCTGCTTCAGAGTTTTATGCTGATAAGGACAAGACCTATGATTTGAATTTTAATGGGGAGATAAGAAATTAGCCCTCACCAGATCTTATTTCTTTATCAGCAGATACATCATTCATTTTTTGTATTGCTATGAAAAGTAAAAGCGGATCGGACATGATATACTTTTGAGAAGCTTTTGGGGAATTTTTCTGTTGTAGCATTCCAACTCCTGGACATTCTGCGAAGGTAAGAGAATTTTTCTTAATAATCCTTGGTCAACAGCTGATCACTTAATTATCCAGCATTGCTTAACAAACTCTTTGTATCAAGCTAGTCATCAATTTAAATGTGTGCATGTGTTTTCTTTTATCTGATTTCTTTTCTCTCGGCTCAATTTTCAAACCGTAAAAAAGTGGTTTGGAGGAACTAGATAAGAAAGTTTTGAATTGATGATTAATTATAGATGTGATATCGAGTTGTAGATACATCCACGAGGATGCTACTGAATGGTTTCCTCCGGGGTTGAGGGTTTCTTACCTTATACTCATCTTCTTACCGTTCCTGCTTTATGTTTTTCTGAAGTTAACAACACATGTATGAAGCTACTGTTTTTTTTGTCGGTGTGGTTAGATTGTGACTACAACAAGGTTATGATTTAGGTAGAACTCTTTTTTTCCATAATGTATCTTTTTTCCTAGGTCTTTTTCTTCATATTGTTTTGTTTTTCTAAATGACTAAATGAATGTATATTTAACGATAATATTGAAATGGTAATAAAATTGTAAGTTTGGGTTTGAGTTGTATCTTGGTTCTTTAAAGCAGGATCAGAGTGACCTGAAAATGCAGAATATTCTCAGGATCGGGATGACCTAAAACTGCAGAGTATCCGTCGCTTCAGGATGCACTTGTTACTCAAGGACTGAAGTTTGTAAATTAGATTGATGGCTAGAGGAATTAATGAACTTTGCTCTTAGATCAGGTGGATTGATTCCGAGGCTTTTGTGGGTGGTTCTCACAATTGAGGTGTATAGCTTACCTATTTTTTAAATTTTTGGTAACTCTGTATATAGTTCACCTGTTTTTATAAATCACTTCTGTGAGTATTTTTTTTGTTTATTTTGTGGCATCTATTTCTTGACTATGTTGATTTTGTGGTACCTTGTTTATAGCTATTCAACACGCTTTCACTGTTACTGCTCTTTGATGAAGACATTATCTTTGCATCTCACACTTGCTTGGTAGAATCTTTATCAACTTTTCACATTCGGAATGGTCTCTAGTAATTTTGTTCACCCATTCAACCATCATGGTCACCAATCTGCTGTTACTGAAGTTGATAGTTGTGGTTTTGTCACTGATCTGTGAATTTGTCGACTGGTTTTAGAAGTGGAATTGGAATTCTGATGTAGTGTTTACTCATTATTGTAGTATTCTTATAGCAAAATTCTGTTGTTATAAAACATCGGAATGAGTCGTGACAATTACAAAAATAGAACAACAGAATTAGCCAATCGGGACAGAACTGATTCCATCTTGACCTCTATACAGTAGAAACTCTATAAATTAATAAATTAATGTTGTCGGGACCATCAAAATTTATTAATTAAACAAGATATTAATTAACCGATAAATTAATAATTATTAATTTATAACTTATAGATAAATTTCTTATCACAAGTTTAGATAAAATTGATGCTTTCGTCATTGTAAACTTCGATCAACAGATAACACAAGTTTAGACAATTTGGATGAACATATAGACAGTGAAATCACTCAAGACTTGCAAAATTTGATCGAGAAATTGAGCTATCCTAATTCAATGAATTTCGAAGTTGTCTTAAATTATCCGGAAAAAAATAAAGTTACATAGTTGTTGACCGATGAAGATCTAATCGAGAGCGTTATGTGAACTGTTAAAGATGTGAAAGAAGATGATGAAGTTCTACAATAGAGCCCCCTTCACGAAACGAGGCTATTAAAGTGGTAATCAGATTAAATAATTTCTTAATGAGCTATGAGAAAACAACACCAAAAATTCTTACAATGATAAGAAAAATTAGAGATGAAATTCAATGCAATATTGATTTTAGCAAAAAACAGAAGACAAATAAATCATTTTTCAAAAAGTCTTCGTAAATCACTAATCTATTGAATTATATATATATAATATATATATATATATATGCATTATTAATTTATATTTCATATGGGGTCTACATAGGTAATCAAAAATGTATTATCTTATAATTTTAGCGAATTATTAATTTGGCACGTTGTCCCCGACTCGGGACCGGCCAGAAATATTATTTAAGAGAGTTTATTAAATAATCAAGTATTAATTAAAAGAGTTTTTATTGTATTCCAAACTTTATCTAGTTAAGTTTTGACTTTCATGGCTGTAGTTGCTGTGACGTTCTTAGTTAGAATCCAAAGGCCATAAATAGGCATAAGAGTTATCGTCTTTGCACAATTCTCTTCGTCCTGTGGCTAGTTTCCTGATTGTTTTTGTACCATATCTTTGTTCTGTTTTACTGTAGTTCAATTCCCCACAATGATATGGTATGTCACAAACTTGCAGATCGAAAGCAAGATGATAATATGGATGAATATGAGAGTTCTGGTTGAGTGCTGCCTTATAATGTCGTAGCTGCTGAAGCCCTAAAAACTGGTCCTTCAGATGCAACCGCATTTATTCCTGCGGTATTACTTTATTGACCACAGTCCTCATCGAATACCACTCCTAAGTTTGATTATGAAATATATATTCTTCTTCCGAACTCTATACTCATGATGGATTTGATGATGGTTTTGTTTCAATTTATATAAATTTTATTTTGAGATCTTATTATTTGAGGAGTGAAAAAAATCCTTTCAGCTGTTACCTCAGTTTTTTAGGATGAGGTTGATGGGAATCATTTTGCAACAAAAAGCATTTTGCAAAATATTTGTCGTATGCTTTACTCTTATTCTTATGTTTTGAGAATATTTGTTTGCAGTTTCTTCATTTTAGCTTTTTGTTTACTTGGTTTGGGTTTTGCTTCCAGGCATTGCTATGGATTTTGGTGTCAGAAGTACTTCTCGTCCAACTGTTGAACTCACTGGCCCTCTTAAATTATTGATTCAAAGGTCTGAATATGTCTACACTGATAAACACCTGGAACTTGATTTTTTAATCTTGAGAAGTACATGTTCTGATGATTTACGGGGCTTGGGATGACACTTATAGCATGTTCTGGTGCACATGTTTGTATTTTGTAAACATTGAGTTTATACTTTGTTTTGGATATTTTTTTCACTCTTTGCATTCTTATGTTTACGATCAATTTTTATTTATTTTTTCAATTTCTTATGTTTAAGTGAGATTATACCTTGTAAGAAACCTCTTCTATTAATAATAAAATCTGAAATTTATTTTGAATCATAGTTTAAATATTGCGATGCTCTCTTTGTTGTAATGCAAGTTTTTATAAAGATTCACACTCCACTTACAGCTTAGATGTTCATGAAAAAAATAAGAAGAATAGATTGATTCAATATACAGTTTCATATCTATTCCTTTTACTTTAAAACATAGACGCTTCTAGAGACGGACCCAAAACAATTTACATGGGCTAAATTGCAAAATGAGCTCTATCATCGTAAACCAATAAGTTTTTCTGAGGGTTGAGCCTGGTTTAAACCATCATCCATAAGTCCGTTAGTCTTAACGTGGCAATATATCCATAAGTCCGTCTATGGACTAAGTTCTGTAAGATGTAAATTGTCCCAAAATTATCACATGGACTAGCCCAAAATTAACATCTGTAAGATGTAAATTGTCTCGTGGACTTGGGTGCATGAGCCCCGATAACTGCCCGTGTACTGTAACTCGAACTGGCGTGTCCATAAACTTACACTATGGACACGCATACTAGCGTGTCCATAAAACTTACTTTTTAGCCACGCTTAAAAGGTGGCGTGTCTATAAAACTTACCCTTTGGACACGCATACTAGCGTGTCTAATAAAACGACTTTTTAGCCACACAAATAAAATGGCGTGTCTGCAAAACTTACACTTTGGACACGCAAACTAACGTTTCCAATAGAACCAACTTTTTAACCACGCCTAAAATGGCGTGACTATTTTTTTGGACACGCTACGAGTGCTTAATGTGGCCATAGAGTGATTTATAGACACTCCCATTAAAAACCTAAAAGTTAACATGACTAAATGGTGGTATTTGGACACGCCGCCCCAATGGACACGCCAATAAAACATGGCGTGACTACAGGGTAGACTTCTACCCTATAGACACGCCAAAAACAAAAGGCGTGGCATGGAAATTTATTTTTGGCGTTGCTAAAGGCCATTTCTGTACTAGTGAATTCAATACAATTCGCAGTTCCAATCCATACCCCCCTCAACACCAAGTTTCTCAAACAATCATATAAACTCAATCAATAAAGATGAATCACTTTTCCAAGTTAACTAAGAAAAATAAATACCTTAGGAAATCTTATTCAAGCAGTTGTAATTTAATTATTCTTCACTTTGTCTTGATTCTCAGAACACCAACAACCCACCAAATCAGTTCATCCAACACCAAATTACCCCATCATCACCAACAGTTCTCAGCTAAACCCTAATTCAATTTGGGGAAGAACACATGAACCCCGACCCTTCAATTTCTCAAATCAGCACAACAACTTCTTTTTCATGATCTGTTCCTAAAACCCATCCTTAATTCCATCTTAATCATCACCAACTCGAACTTTTGATTCTTCTTTGAGGTTGTTCTGAGAAACTCTAACTCTAAATTTTTCGATTCAACATCAAGACAACTTCAGAACCTTGATTCAACAACAACCCCTTCTAATCTTCAACCAACAACATCCCAAATAACTCACGAATTCACCTGAGAACTCGGATTCAATCTCAAACAAAAGTTCCAATAATAACAACATCAGCTCGTTCTTCTCCCAGGCTCAATTAACATCAACACCACCACCAGTAATCAACTCTTAAAGTTTCCCCTAAGTTTTTCTTCGATTTCGAGCTCAGAATCATCTCATAAAATCGTCAGAAGCGATGAACAAAAGTGGAAGAACGAGAAGAAGAAAGAAGAATGAAGAGGAAAATAAAGAGAATGGGCTTATCTGCTCGACGGGTGAAGGAATAAGACCAATAATAAATATTAAGGTGCCCAAAGAATGGATAAGGGCATCCAGACGCTTTAGATGCAAAATGACTATTTTGCCTCTCGTACAAATCTGATGGTATCTTCTTCGTCTGGTGTCCGAATGACACGTTTAAGTAGTCCATTCCACGTAACTTTTTGAGACCTATCTAACGATACTAGTTTCATATATAAATCGTTGTTAGATTAATTCATGCTAATTAACGTTCGTGTTAAACTAAATGAGACATTAGCGGCTAAATCATCTCTTGATTAGTCTAATAGCGTTGACGAGCTTGAGGGTCTTTACACTTTAGGTTCCCGGTTTTGGATTTATACACTAATGTGCGAACACACTATGCTTATATCCAAGGATGGTTACAAGATTCTAAACTCTTTATTTCAATCATTGAAACATTCTTCTATAATGATAATAGCCGTTTTCACACACTATTAGCATCAAAGCAATTTTCAAGATATTGAATTAATCATTATCGAAACATTCCAAGCCTACATCAAATGATTGTATCACACAAACCATGTAAGATGTTACTCGGCAATTTTCTCATGATATAAGATGAACTTGGTCGAAGCAAAAGCTTACCAACACATATTTCGAGAAATATGTAAGCGAGATATACTCAGCTCGAAATGTCAAATGTGTATAGAGAAAACTATATCGTAACACGACTTATGTCTCAATATAGGAGATAGTAGAAATAGACTTTCCAAGTGATAGATGAGTTCAAGTCTCCACATACCTTTTGTCGAAGAATTTCCACAAGCTCCCCATAGTAGTTCTTCGTCTTCAAATGATGAACTCTGTGAAAACTAAGCTCAACTACACAATCTATGTCCTAGTCCGAGACATCCATAAATAGGCTAGAAATCAAGACTTATAGTTTTGATCACTAACGTTGACAAACATGCTTGAGATATCAACGCATGCGAGTTCGACCGAGCAGTGCTCTAACAAGAGATAAACGAACTGATAATTCTTCAAAAAGATAGGACAACCACAAGATTTTAGTAGCTGCATTTGCAAGTCCACGATACTCAGCTTCAGTGGAGGAACATGAAGTGGTCTGTTGTTTCTTAGAAGACCGATACATAAGATTACCACCAATAAAAACACAATACCCATAGGTAGATTTACGAGTATCAGGATAACCTGCCTAATCACTATCACAATACGCAACAAGCTTACTACAATCACCAGCACTGAGTGTGATACCCTGTCCCAAAGAACCTTTTAAGTAACGTATAATTCTTCTAGCTAATTGAAGGTGTATATTTGTGGGACAACGCATGGAGTGACTGACATAGTTGGCAGCAAAACTGATGTCAGGACGAGTGAGAGTGAGATATTGAAGGCCACCAGCTAAACGTCTATAAATGGTGGCATCTGGAAGGGGATCACCATCTAAAATTGAATATCTTTGGCCATGAGATACTGGAGTTCTACAAGGTTTGCAACCCATCATATCATGATTTTTTAAAAGCTCCAGATAATACTTATTTTGAGTAAGAAGTAACTTGCTAGAAGAATGATCAAAAGTAGCTTCGATACCCATAAAATAATGAAGAGTACCCAAATCCTTCATGGCAAAAGCAGTCTTTAGAGAACTAATGAAGGATGAAAGTAAAGAATCAGAAGACCCAACTAGAATAATATCATCCACATAGACAAGTAGTATCATTCTTACACCATTATTATGATAGATAAACATTGAAGGATCACACACAGAATTCTTGAACCCATAATGGAGCATATAGTTACTAAACTTTTCAAACCAAACCATTGGTGCTTGCTTAAGACCATAAAGAGATTTTTGAATAATACAAACATGAGTTGGTTGTTGTGGATCAACAAAGCCAGGTGGTTGCTCCATATAAAATTCTCTTTTAAAGTGCCATGCAGAAAATCATTACTTATATCTAATTTTCTAATACTCCAATTTTGAGAAAGAACAAGACTGAGAACACATCTAATAGTAGTAGCTTTAACAACATGGCTAAAAGTTTCTTCAAAGTCAATTCTATCTACTTGATGATATCCTTTAGATACTTACCTAGATTTGAAATTCAACAGTATCATCTGCCTTTAACTTTGTTTTAAACACCCATTTGCATCCAAGAACATTCATATAAGGATCATAAGGTACACGTCTCCAAGTATAATTTTCTTATGAAGCTCCATATTCATTACATATTGCCTTAATCCATACAAGATGTTTAATAGCTTATTTAAAAGTTTTTGGTTCAGAAATTGGTTCAGTGACACTAAGTAAAGAAATTGGTATTGGATGTTTAAGATGACTATTTGCTACAAAATCTTCAGAGAAAGGTTTTGGAATATGAATACCTGATTTAGATCTTGTATGCATCCCAGTAGAAGGTGATACTTCAGGTTGAACAACAGGAATAATTTCTGAAGAAGAAGTAGGTGACTGGGAAGCTGATTGAGAAACTGAAGTAGTAATAGTAATGTCACAAGTTGATAAATCAGAAGAACTAGAAGATAATGTAATAGAAGAATCTTGCTCAGGCACAGGTGTAAGAGCAGTTGGAGAATGAGCCATAACAGAAGGAGAAGTTATCTCAGCAAATAAAAACTTTGTCTCATCAAAAACTACATTTGTAGTAACATAAATTCTGAGAGATTTCAAATTTATGCATTTGTATCCTTTGTGATGAATGTTATATCCCAAGAAAACACAAGCTGCAAATTTTGGACTAAGCTTATCCTTCTTGTAGGAAACCAAATTAGGATAACATAGGCATCCAAATATATTCAAAATTGAATAATCTGGTTTAAAGTTATACAACACTTCATAAGGGGACTTATACTGCAAGACTTTTCTTGGTAGCCTATTGATGAGAAATGTAGCTGCCAAGAATGAATCAAACCAAAATTTCTTAGGCAAAGAAGCATTGAATGTCAAAGTATTGCCCATTTCAGTGATATGTATGTGTTTTCTTTCAGCTGAACCATTTTGTTGATGTAGATAAGGACAAAAAATTCTTAACTCAATACCAGTTGGATATATCCTATGAAAAGTATTTTATTTTTACATCAAACAGATTCTCAACAAGAGACTTGAATAATCTGAAGCAACTGAGACTATCTGTTCTACTTTTCATAGGATATATCCAACTGAAGTTGGTACAATCATCAACAAATAAGATGTAATATTTGAAACCCATATGAGATTGTACAGGTGCAGGACCCCAAATATCACAGTGTACTAATAAGAAAGGAGAACTAGAAATAGAACCAGTAGTCTTAAATGGTAAACACTTATTTTGCCTAACTGACAAGAACCACAAACTGATTTAACTACTTTACTAGATAGCTTGATATCAGCACCATCAGCAAGCTTCTGTAAAATCTTCTGAGCAGGATGACCCAATCCTGAATGCCAAATATTTGAAGATGCCACAACAACAGATAATGCAGCATTTGAAGGAGTAGAGCATGACATGATTGGGTATAAACCATTTTGAACCTTTCCACTAGCTAGTATACGATTGTTCTTCAGTGACTTTATTTCATATCCCCATGGATAAAAAATGAAAGCACAATGATTATACAAAGTAAATTGAACCACAAAAAGTAAATTATGTTGAAGATGAGGAACATATAACACATTATGCATTTCAAAATTATTCTCAGAAGCAGATAAAGTTGAAGAACTTGTGAGAGAAATGAGTAGAAGCTTACCATCTCCCACCATAACCTTTTCTGAGCCAATGTAAATAGAGGAAGTTCCCAACAATGAAGTATCATTTGTCATATAACTGGAACCACCAGAGTCAGGTATCCATATAAGACCAGAAGAACTATGTACCCAATAGACATCAACTTCAAATGCAGGAGAAGCTACTTGATAATTATAATAAAATTCATTTGAGAACCATGGAGTATTTTCACCACTGCTTCCTGCATTCAAATCAAGACCAAAAAAGGCTTTCTATAAAGGAGGTCCACTATTATTTGAAGGAGTGTACCTAAATATACATCTATTAGCAAGATGACCAACTTTCTTACAAAATCTGACAAGGAGTTTCACCCAAAAATGGTTTTGAGCAGGATTGAATTCAGGTTTCTTAAAACTAAATTGTGGAAAAGAAGATTTAAGTGTTGAATTGTAAGATTTTGAAGAACCATAAGGAAAATATTGTTGAGGATTTGGTTTTCTAAAAGAGGAATTATAAGGAGAATTTTGTTTTTTAACATACAAGGCTGATTTGGTTGGATCAGTAACAAGTGAAGCATAAGACTCAGATTCTTGCTCTTTTAGAAACTGCTCATGATTAATCAATCTATATCTCAACTTAGAGAAAAGAAGAAAAGGTTCTCTATTTTGAACATTTACCACAAAATGAATATAGTTTTTTCCCAAACCTTTGAGTGCATATATTACCAGATCTGCATCTGGAACAAGTTCTCCAATCTCAGCAAGAGAATCTGCTATGGACTTGAGCTGATGTAGAAATTCACTGATTGTAAAAGAACCTTTCTTGATTGAGTGGAATTAAGATCGAAGCATGGATTTTCTTGCAAAATAATTGTTCACTGAATAATTTGGGTAAATGCAACCACTTCTCCCTTGCTGAAGTTTTACCAAGTAACTCAGAAGTCAAAGATTTGTCAACAGTAGCATTAATGCAGGACCCAACAAATTTATCAATCTGCAGTCATTCTAGATGGTGTGGATTTGGAACATGTGTGTTGTTGATCAAGATTATAGGTGATTCCTGAGGTACATATCCATCAACAAATCCAAAAATATTGGTACAAATCAAGATAGAAGACATCTTATCTTTCCACACAAGAAAATCGGATGCATCTAGTTTTGCATAAACGAAATTCGAAATGTTTTGAAAAGGAATTGTAAATCTACTATTAAAAGAAAAAAGATTATAAAACTGAGATGTATATTGAGATAGCGGAGGAAAAATAAATGGTGAAAGTTGTTGTTGTTGTTGGTGTTGTATGTGATTTTGGTTTTGATGTGATTATTGATGTCGTAGTTGTGGTGTTGATGTATGATGTTGATAAAAAATATGTGTACGTTGTAGATGAGGCTGAGGAGAATATGAAGATGTTTGTTGTGGTGTTGGTGATGAATGATTTAATGGCGGTGGTGATGAATGAGTTAACGGTGGTGGTGGTGGTTGAGATGAAGAAGGTTGTTGTTGTGAAGAACAAGATGTTAATGGTGGAAATAGTTGTGAGTTGTTAAGGTGTAGATTGTGGTTGAAAGCGGAATTAGATGAAGACGCAATTAGGTTTGAGTGGTTCTAACCATTGTTGAAAAGAAGTTGCAGGTTTAATGCTTTTTTAGGTTAGGTAAGGTGTAGGATCGAAGAAGGAAGTCAAGATTCCTTTTTGGTATCTGATACCATGTAAGAAATGGGTTTTGATATTAATGAATGTTCAAGTACCACAGATACATGCCATGTCTTTATATAGACAATGACATTACAATAACAAAACGTGAAAGAACAAATTACAGGAGGTGATAAACGAACTGAAATTGTAAACTATAATACAACTGTAAATGATGACGCGGGTAATGAGGTCAATAGACGTTACTGACAAGAAACAGATCCGTACAAGAATTAACTACTAACAGATGTATCTAAACTCACCACTGAAGCACACTCCAAAATACAAATTCATCTCACAACGTCTTCTAAATTTGTCTCCACGCCTCTTCATATTATGCTTCCAACAGTAACTTGATATGAAATAGTACTAAGTGGAGAGAAAGATAGTGAAATAGGGGTAGGGATGAGTTTGACAGAGATAGGATTTACAGTTGACAGAGAAAATCCTCGTTTGTGGTGTAAGAGAGAAAAGAAAATTGTTTCTGATCTCCAAACGTGAAAGTGAAATGAAGATGTGATTAAGGGTTCACTTGGGTGTTGTACATGAACATGTAGCTTAGGTGTATAATATTTTTCGATTTTCTTTACCCTTTCTGCTTCAATACGTAAATTATACTTGGGCTAACACTTTGATGCATGTAACCAATGATACCCGTTGCACGCATTTGAATTTCCTTCCATATTTTCACTTTCCATAGTAGCTCTACCGACCATGTTCTCTTCATCATCCTACAAACAAACAAAATCTATCAATATTTACAACAATAATATTATTGACGCCTCGAGGCGTAAAATGCATAATTTGATTTAAAATAGGACATTAAAGCACTTGAGATGTGATAAAAGACAACAAAATAATCTAGAAATATGCACTATTAGGCACTGATCAGTCAACAGACTTTTATAGGTTTGCATACTCGGTATGTGTACCAAAAGTCGTTGCCGAACTATAGCTACGCCTGTACGTGTACATGGTACATATACTACGACTCCGAGCCTATAAAACTTGCCCCAGTATGTAAGAAGGTACATATACTGTCTTGTATCCAGATTTACAGTAGTTTTATATCTCTCCAATAATTAATTTGAAACATTCCCGAATAACATCAATGGCACATATCACTGTTCCAAGCTATTTTCAAATGATTAACTTGAATCGTTGTTTAGGTCATAAATAATAAATTGTTCTTAACCGAATTCATCAAGTATGAACAAATGTTCTTAAGCTTAGTCAACATATTTTGAGAATAATTAACAAGATAAACTTGACTCGAAAATTTTGTGCAAGTAAATTCCACTATAGGCATGCAATTTACTCTCATAGATAGAAAGGTGAAAACTTGAGTAAAAGGTGGTTCTGTCTTCACTTACCTTTTATTGATGAAGTTCTCCAAAAGTTTCGGTTGATCTTCGCCTTCAAACGGTAAAACACGGTGATGTCTGGTACTCAACTACACACTTCTATCCTAATCCGAGACTTGAATAAATGTAGACTATAAATCAAGATATAATTTTGATCAACTAAATTTGACAACAAGCTTGAGATAGCAACACTTGTGAGTTCGACCGAGCAATGCTCTAACAGAGCTTTAAATATTCTGTATATTTCATCATTTATACCAAGCAGCTCCAGTACACACTTGTGCATGGAAGAGAGAATGATTGGACGACTCCTAGATGGATTGACCAATAGTATAGAGCAACAACGTCTTCAGGATGTCGCAAACATTCCCGGACTATGCAGAATAAATACTCAAAACGAGTATGACGCTTCTACCATCTCATACCTCGATTCTCGAATAAATATAATGCTCATAGACAAATTGCCTGCTAGTATAGAGCCATCAATTAATTAATTCTAGCGCAGTTTTCATCAATTGAATTCCTAGAAAAGATTCTATTTTTTACAATAATATTTTATTACTTCAATTCACAGCTTTTCCCAGCAGAATTCCATGGATTAGTAATACATATTCACTTTTCCCGCATATGGGCCACCACCTAGTAAGCCCGAGAAAATGGTGCAGGTGTACTTAGTAATAATGCACAAACGAGCACAAAAAAATATGGACGAAAAAGGATATATGAAGAGCTGTGCAAAATAGGAAAGGAAAGAAAAAGAGTCGGTCCCGCGCCTCTCCACTTATTTTATTTTATTTTATTAATATGATTCCACAACTCTTGACTCTCACATTCGCGCAAACTTTTAGTTTTCCATATTTCTTCAAATATTGCTCAATTCTCCAAAAAATCCTAGTCCCACGACCATTAGGTCTTTTTAAAATATTATTATTTTAATATTCTAAAAATATTGGACGTGTGAGCAAAACTTTATTTGCTCATTCATACAAAAATTGAGAGTTTTAGTCAAGATCAAACTCTTTTAGAAATACAAAATATTGCACAAACGTCCAACAAAAATACAAAATTCTGAGGAATGGATGCACATCGACATGGTGGCCCGTGGCATGGTCGGACTTGGCCACCATGGACGCCGGTCCAACATTCCTTAACCTATATTTTGGATAATCCTCTATATCTTGGATAATTCTCCATATATTTTAGTGAATCCTCTTCCACCAGTTGGACAATCCTACGCCTAGTCGGTCTCTCTACCACCAATGGCTGGTCCTCATACCCATTGGTTATCTCTACCCACATTGGACATCTCTCCATCTACGGGATTCTGGGCTTCCTAAAATTAAGGTTTCGACTTATGATAATTCTGATAAACATCAATAATTTCCATGTTGATCCAGCTATCAATATTTTAATTAATATTTAGATGCTCGGTCCTGCTACCAACATTTTAATTGCTCGACTGTCCAAGAAGCAACATGATATTGGACAACCATCCACTTGGTCGACCGTCCAATATTTTAATGGAATACCATGAATTCAGTACTTACAAATACTCTAATTCCTACTTTGTCATTCGATAATGCATGACATATTAGATCAGAATTAAGTATTCTACATAACTCAACAATATCTGATTTCCTGTCAAATACTCGACATATCATAATAGGTCCATGATCGAGAAATCTCATTAGATCAACGTCAATACAAATCATGATATAACACAATTCATCAGACTTGACGTCTATGCATTATTTCTGTCCCAGCAGACACCTTATGGTCAATACATGAGTCACATAGCATATTGCAGTCGTTAATTATTCCCGACTCATCAAGGCTAAGATTCATGGTCTATCCAAGTTAACAATTGGACAATTAAATACACGTCTGCCTTGCATACTCCATATACATGATACATCAATAATGTCACGTGGGGGGATATTCATTACGGTTTTGGTCTGGTGGTCAACAACACGTGCGATGTAATAGTACACCGACGATGAGAAATGTGAGTAGGTCGTGCTAACAGTTGATGGAGTTAGCAAAGTAGTGGATGGATAACCAACCAAGTCTCCCGCGCAATGTGGAACTGGTGCAACCACAATTTTCGACTCCCACATTCTTTCACTCCTATGCAACCCGTCAGACTTACTGGAGATCAATATGCTAACTACTTCTGCAACATAATATAAATAGGTTCATTAACCTATGATAGATAACTTAATTCAACCTACCGGATCTCAGTCGAATATCGTTGAAAATAACTCAATCAATCTGATCAGAAACCACTGACGGTTCATCAAACTTGCAGAAGTCTCCAACACATCCACAATCCATCAATTTCCATTGATTTCACACAATTCTCAACTTCCCTCCTACAAGTTAACCCTCACCCTCTTTGTGATTGAATTGACTCGGGAACGACCATTGTCTTGGTTTAGGGCGGAGTCATACAATTGATCTCTCAAACTCAAAGCACTTCCGTACAGTGCATCCGTTAAAGGTTTAGGAAATTTTCTCATTGAGGATCCGCCTATTGCACATCCCTCCACTTTTCCTCAAAAACCACCAAATCGTTTACACCCATCAACAAGAATGTTGTTTAACGTTATTTCAAATGCCTTTCAACGCTGTTATGATTGCCACTTTCATGGATTCCACCACTAAACTCAGATTCCAAAAATGATGATGTGTCACTGAACTTGGAAGATAGAATTATTCCATCATAAGACCTACTTTATGAAAAAGTAAATAATTAGGATGATTCAACCAATGCTGAGAATAATAACAACACATAAGAACAAGCAGCTCAAAGGTGCACAACTAAAGAAGCTCAAACTGAAACTGCATATGTGGAAAGTCAGGTAATTAATACAATTTTTAATATCTTTTGTCTTAAAGCTACTTTTCTCTTCATTGTTTTTTTACACTTAATAAACATAGTTTATTAATGAACGCGAAATTGGGGGATATAAAAAGGAATTGGGGGATATTGATTACTTCTCCCAACCCATGGTGTGTGTTAAGGGGTGATTTTTGGGTATGAAATACTAAAATACCCTTTGGTTAATTAAAAAACATTATGAAAAGACCATACTACCCTTTCTACTAAAACAATAAAATCAAAAACCAAATTCATATATCCCCCATTTACACAAATCAGTACCGGCACTGTTAGGGTTAGGTTTTGAATTTTTTTTTTCATCGTTCTTCATCCGTTCTTCGTCGATTCAAAAATTTCTTCGTCGATTAACCTACCCGAATCATAAACAATACCTCCACGAAAGAAACCAAATGCCCAATCGAGCTCAACATCATCGATTGCTCAACAAAAACAGGAGAAAAGAATTGCTAAGATTGCTCAAGAGCAAGAAGACGAAGAAGCGACGTTTTCTGACGATCAACTACTCAGAAATATGGCTTCAGTAAGAAGGTAAGTGATTTTAAACTACTTTTTAGGTGTTTAAATCGATCTATAGCAATGGGTTTAGGTTAGAATCGCGAACCCTAACTGAAACAGTTGAGTTTCAGAGAGTACCGGCACTGAAATTTGTATGAACATAGTGACGGTTTTATGTTCCGGCATTCAATCTAGGATGAATACAGTACCGGTTTCCAACCACAAATTAACCAGAAACTGAATTTTCCCTACCGGCATTCAATCTAGGATGAATACAATGCCAGTTTTTAGTATCGGCAGTGTTTGATAATAATTCGTATATGCCGGTAGTGGACTTAAAACATACAGGAGAGTTTATGAATTTGTCAGCAGTACCGGCATAGATTTTGGGTTGCATTGTATGCCGGTTATGTGTACCGGCATTCTTTTATAATTCGAGCATGCCAGTAGTGGACTTATAACATACAGGAAAATTGTCAACAATACCGGCATAGATTTTAGGTAGCATTAGTATGTCGTTACTTGGTACCAGCACTGTCGATAGTCAATGTTTGATGCCGGAACATTGTACCGGGGTGGTTTAGTTTAAGATAGTCAGTGCCGGTACTAAAACTGAAGGTGAGTTGTCTTATATTCATTTTTTTTTGCGTGCTTACGATATAGGTCAAAAGCCAAGGAAGCTAACAAAAGAAAAAATAAAGATGCTGTCACTAAGAGAAGAAGGAAGGACGGTCTTGATACTCCTCAGTATCTGCCTCCTCAGGGGAAAGATGAAGGTCGTAATATTCGTTTGGGGGCTAGTACAAGAGGGATAATTTGGAAGAGTGGTGGTAACCGTAGTCGACTTGCAGTCCGTGATCACGATGATCAAGATGAGCAAGATGAAGAGGAAATTGAGGATGAAGGTAATGAGGTTCCTCCAAGTCAATTAGCAAGCCAAAGCGAAGTTGGTGGGCCAAGTCAATAACCAACACAAGGCAATGGAAAGAAGGGCAGCGTCAAAATGAAAGTTAAGGGTTCTCACCTTCCTCATTTTGATGACATGATACCTGACCTTGAACGTGGTAGAATTTGGGGTGAAGTTTCGGAACCAAAAACACTATTTGGATACAAGCACTCCTGGGCTCGTACTATCTATCAAACCTATGTAAGCATTTTTTATCTTGTACATATGTATTGTTGTGTAAATATGTAAAATCTCTTAATTGTATTGTCTTTAATTGTAGGATCATAAGAAGGCTGTGCGTGTTTGCCGAAACCAAGCCGCGGATTGTTGGAAATTGTCCGACGAATGTGAAGAGGTCTAACAAATAGTAAAGGATACTAGTATATATGCTTTGGTTGAAAATTATGTGAAGCCTGATTCTGTTACTGTCAATTGCTTCGTCGAAAGGTATCATGGTGAAACCGATACCATGCACTTCCCTTTTGGGGAGATGACCTTCATCCCCAAGATGCTCAGAACATTCTAGGCTTGAATGTTATCGGCAAATCGATTGCAGAAGGAGTTGAGTCTCTTGACCTAGAATGGTCGACGTTGCACGGTCTGACTAACAAGTTGTTTGGTTGGGACTATAAAACTTATGTGGAGAGCTTTTATGAATCCACGTCTGGTAAGACAAAGACAATCAAGTTGACGCTGCTTAGGAAGAATTTTGAAAACACAAAGAAAAGAAGTTTGGAGGATGGATGGGACCCTAAACAAATTCGTTATAATGCCGCTGCATACCTGTTATACATCTTGGGCACTAGGGTATTCCCTGATACCAATGGCAACAGGGTTAGTGCGAACTACCTTCAGTACTTGGATCCGTTGGAAGATGTCTATAATTATTCTTGGGGCACCGCGGTAATGGCACATTTGATGTGCGGGATGAGAAGGGCCTCTAAGGCTAAAACCAACCAATTTGTCGGGAATTTCACTCTACTGCAGGTAATTTTGTTTTTAAACTTATATTATTATGTATATTGTTCACATGTACCCTTATCGTGAACTTAGAAACAAAACTTACTGCTTCACATTGGAATAGGTGTGGGCTTATGAACACTTCCCAACCTTGTTCAAGGTCTACCCCTCCTTGAAGATCATAAACCTTCCCGAACCCGATACGCCTATAGTTAGGAGATACGAGTTCAACAATACTCTGAAGCCCGGTAACATAGGTCGACTGATAGATATGAGATTGGATTTGGATGCAATGAGTACCAAAGATGTTGTGTTTGACCCTTACAAGGAGGCTAGAGTAAACCGCCATGTTTTGAGGTTTGGTAACATTGCATTTTACCATGGGTCGTTGTTCCACCCAAAAGGATACGTTATGGCTAATCCTACACGTGTGATGCGCCAACTTGGGTTCAAGCAATTAGCACATTTCCAGACGGCCTCTTTTCAATGTTTTGATCTTGACCTTTCTCGGTGCTTTTCAACTCCAAATCGGTTGCATGTAGAGTATGTTCCAGAACCGGAGCCAACAGATTGGAGGGATAGGGAACAACGTCATTTGGTAGATATTAGTCGGTGGGAGAAGTTGGAGATTGCTGAAAACGGTGATGAAGTTGATGCCGACTACATGGAAGATTACCTGCAATGGTCACATCCTTATGTCGTCAGCCCGGATGACGTCCAAGTTCCTCCCCAGAAAAACCCTCCCGTTCCAACTCCCGCACAGGCACCACCTACGATGACCCAACTTAATAAGACCGTTGGATTCCTAGTAAGTATTGTTAATTACTTAGTCGTTTAATGTACACATAATCTTATATGTGTACTAATTATGTGTTTGATGTATTAAACTAGCGGCGTCGGCTTGACAAGTTGAAGAAGATGTTGGGTTGCAAATACCGGGAAGGAGAGGTGCTATCCCTTGAAGAAATGAAGGAAGTCGAGGAAAAGCTTGATAGAATTGAAGAAACCGACCCTAGTGCAAAAGATTTGTTCGGGGAAACTCAGAAGAAACCGGCCCAAAAGAAGCAAAAGACCAAGTGATTAACTCTTTAGTTGTGTTTCTTTTTTCGATGGTGGTTGTTACGTCTTGAATAATTTCGAACTTGTTTTCGTTTGTACCTCATGGTTAACTCTTTAGTTGTTTGGTTTGCTTTTGGTTTATGATACCTGGATTAAGAACATTTAAGTAGAATCCAGTTGTTTGGTTTATGTTGAACATGTTTTGATTTCTAGTGATTGGTTTATGTTGAACATGTTTATACTTGCAAGATTTATTTGCGACTGTTGCCGGCATAGATAAGTTTAGGTTCAACAGCGCCGGTACCTATTCCGACATGCAAGATAGTTATAAATCAATGTCTGTCCTTGGTACCGGCAATGAAATTGTTTATAAAACCATACCGGAACCAGGAGATTAAAAATTTCATGTTTTTGTATAGATATTGGAAGGTACCGGCATAATAGTATTTTCTAAAATCTATGCCGGTTTTATGATATTTTCAAATTTGCATAGTTGCCAGAAAACCGGCACTGTAAGCTTGATTTCTTCTATGCCGGTACCCTGCTAGTTTTGAGTATAAATCCATTTCGAATGCTCTTTTATTTCATTCCTAAGTAATCAATTCATTGAAACTTTTAATTAAAACATGCTAAAAAACATGAAATGGATTACATTTGGTTAAAGATAATTTATTTCCATCCCTTTTCAACAATTGCGGAACCTTTGAGCCTTTCCCGAATCTCTTCGAAGACATCGTCCGGTAAGGGGGTGTCAAGGATCATGTTCATTGGTTTTTCTTCTCTTTGAACATATTCCTTTCCCTTCATATAACACCCATCACTCCTATCGATAGGCTTGCATTGGCCCTTTTGGTACCCTTCTAGTTCAACATATTTGTCAAGCCATTGAAACTCATCGCACTTTGGGTGATTCAAACACCTTAGAAACATTCTTTCATTTTCAGCATCATTAGTTTTGCAATCCAAAACCGGCGTGTCCAATCACAGCTTCTATACTTTGAATAAATAAAAGGACAGTCCATGGCTAGATGAGAAGATGACTTGCAAATTTGACACTTGCAATGATGACTCTGTAAGAGAAGATTATATTAATTATGGGTCATAGTAGTGAAGATCATATTGTTAGTAAATCAGTAAATCTACTTACTTTGCAAATAGAGGTAGATGAATCCCCCGTCCCTTGTAAAGCTTTAATCGTGCTTGCTTTCTTGAGAGAATGACTTTTGTTATTTGGTGGGTGGTTTGTGTAGATTTTTCTAAAGGAATGAGGGGTATTATATAGAAATAAATCTCCAATGGTCTTATTTTTCAAAAAACTAGCCGTTTTTTTTTTTATTTAACAAATGCCGGCATAGTCATTATTATAGATAAAATGTTGGCTCCGAATACCGGCGTTTCATAGTGTCTCAAAACCATGCCGGTATAGGTTGCATATTTGGCCCAATCTCTGTAAAGAAATTCCCTTGTACCGGCATTGTCATCTTATGATAATCCATACTGGAACCGTATGCCGGCATCCCATTTCACAGTTACTTCAATGCCGGTTGCGGTGATTTTCAAAAAAACTAGTCGTTGACGTTTTTCTCTATATAAAGAGAGCTAATTCTTGGACCCAAAAGCCCAAAACTCGTTTTCTTATATATCTCCTTGAGCCTCTTAACTTAGAAACCCTAAACCTAGAATAATCATCAATAAATAGCTTAGTATAGTACCTAATCCCACATACAACAAATGGCATCGTTCGACTCGGAGGGAGATTTAGCAATCACCCAAGCATGGTGCGCCGAAACTCGTCCTTCAACTACAGATAACAGCACGCGGGATTCCATATGGTTGAAGATTTTTAACAAATTTATTCACGATTACAGTAACCCGAAAGGAAGAACTGCTCAAAAAATCGAGCAACGACACAACATCATCCTAAATGCGGTGGTTGAGTATCTAAAAATGAAACACCGGATCGACCACGCTACCCACAATAGATTGTCCCCTCAACAACTCGTAAGTATCTTTATGATTAATTCGACACAATCTACTCTTTTTCAATTTTTATGTAACAAACAAAGTTTGTGTGTTGTTTTTGTAGCATGAATCCATGAAAACGCGTTACTTAAAAGAAAAGGGAGAAATATTCATGTTTGAAGCCAATGTGAATCATATTGTAACCAAAGTCACTGAGTACCACCAGCTGGGTGAATCGGAAACAGATTCTTCTTAAGAAGATTGATAGTTTAGTGTTATTTGCTTAGGTTTTTAGGGTATCTCATTTCGTAAGGTTTTGTGGGTACATCTCTATGTAAGCCCTCACGAGACTATAACTCGTCCACTTGGGTCACCAAGTGGTTTAAAGGCTTGATGCACGTGCTAAGTGCATTCGTTGTTCCGTCGACAAGAATTACGTTCGAAATAAATTATAGTTCCAGCTTAGTATGTAAACATATTTCAATTGCCTACAGGTTCCGGCGTGGATTGTAGTATATTACTCTATGTCGGGGTAGAGTGCCGGCGTTGATTGAAAGATGTTAGAATGCCGGTAGTAAGTGTCGGCATGTCGGTTATCCTTATCTCAATGCCGGATTGTTCAAAATTTAATGACCAACGGCTATTTTTTTAAACCATAAACCAGCAAAGACAAGTGACGGCGTTGATACTAGGTCACTGACTATGCCGACACTATAAAGCCGTTGTGCATTCATCTATTTAATGCAATGGATTCACCCATTGCACTTGATACCTTCAATGGAAAATCCATCAGCAACTACCGATTTCATCATTGCCATGGAAAAACACAAACTTAGGAAAAACAAACTATCCACTCCGATGGGAAATCAATTATCATCCACCAACTCAGTTGCTCTTATACTAGAAAAACTAAAAAGGAAGGAAGAAACCACCAAGTCAATTGCCGCAATGGAAGAAGAGATACTTAATAGGAAAAGAGAAGAAGAAGAGGAAGCAAAGCTTGAACATTATCGCAAGGAAGCTAAAGAGATCCTTAAACGTCAAAAACAATCTAAGATAGAAGCGGATGTCGAGGAAGAAACCGAGTGGATTAAAAAATTACTACATAGTATCGTATTTCCAAGAAGATCACCGCCCTTCGAATCTTTTTTGGGGTCTTGTTATGACTGGTCCTTACATGAATAACTACATGGAAGGTAAGAAACACAGAATTGATTACGATGATCTCTATGTACAAAATCGAACTATTGCACTCATAAAGTTATGTCGCAAATACAACGAGTTTCTTGCAAGATATAGAGGGAATAGGTATCAAGCTAAGGACGCATATACCAAGTGGAGAAAAGAGCCTTTTCGGCATTTCAAAGCTGCTTTGCTTATTGAATCTCGTTCCAATAAATGATGTTAGTTGCAATTGGCTTGAGATCTTTCATTTTATGTGTAACGTTGTTAATGTTTATTTCCTTAAGAAATGACGTTAGTTGCTATTAGTTTGGGTTAATGTTTTTAAGTTTATTTCCTTAAGATTATGTGGTTAATGTTGTTTATTTCATCAAGTTTCTTTCCCCTACCGGCATTGAAAAATACACCAAATATTATACCATTACCTGTGCCGGCATTGAATTGTGATCACCAAATACTTATTGTCAGAATACCGGCATTGAATGGTTCCATCTGTCCATGCCGGCATTCTGACGGTTACAAACACAAGTTATGTGGCAGTTACAAACTCATTCTTTCCACGTATTTGACGGTTACAAACTATTTTATCCCACTTATTTGACGGTTACAAAATCCTTAATACCAGTTTATGCGTCAGTTACAAACTCCTTCATTCTATTTAAGTGAGGGTTATAGAAAGGAAAATCTTTCAGTCTCCCTTTGTATTCAATCTCCATTTTTTGTTTCATCTTTCATACCAAAGACAATGGGTCGTCGCAAACCCCGTGAAAAACCCATACCCAATCCTGAAGAATCTGTTGATGATGGTGGTAAATCGAAATCAAAAGCGCAACAAGTGCCTGAAGAGTCTGTTGGTGAGGTGGAAATAACAAATTTGATGCGGTAAGTGACGTCTATGTTGAATTGAAGTTTTTTACTTTTAGGGTTTATCCCATAGTAGAAAACACAAAGTGAAACTTGGTTGTTTAGTCTTTCTACTACACTAAAAGTAATTTTTAAAATACCAATTTGAAGTTCAGTTGCATGTTTGATTCGCGGTAGAATACAATTTGAAAATCATGCCAGATTATATGTCTTGAATCCCGATTTTATTGCATGAGCCCGCCGGAATACATATTTAATTGAATACCATGCTGGTTCCCTGTACCGGCTTTGTATATTTCATCAATGCTATGTCGTTTTCATTAGCCTGTTTTGTTATAAACTCTGTACTAAAATCCCACAGTACCGGCATTTCAAATATCTATCTAACAATGCCGGTTCCTAGTGCCGGTAGTGTCGATATGTTAACTTACTATGCCGGTTTTTTGTTGCAAAAAAAATGTTCATTCTCTGTCTAAAATTCAAAGACAACCGGCATGGTATTTTAATTGATTAGAATGCCGGCACTTATGTTAAGTTCGATTTCTATGCCGGTTGTCATTATATAACTCATTTTACATATTGGAATATAGGTCTAAAGCAGCAGAAAAGAACAAAGGAAAAGGCAAAGTTGTTTTAGAAGCAAAACGTAAGTCTTCTCGACGTAGCCGTCCTGATCCGGCTACTGCTAAGGTCACAATTAGGGATCAACCTATAAGCTACCCAACCAGCAGTGATGATGATGATGAGTGGGAAACATATCATGTACCCGAACGAGAAGGTGGCTCATCCTCACACGCAGGTGGCTTAGGACAGACTGATGTCGGAGTTGAAGCCCCTGAGGATAATGAAAAGGCACCCCCAACCCACTTTCCTGATAAGTATGACATGATTCCAGACCGCAATGATGGCAAACATTGGGGTGAACCGATAAACCCGCAACTCTTATTTGCCTACAAACACTCTTGGGCTCGCTCGTTGGATCTATCAAACTTATGTAAGACGTTTGCATCTTGTTATTATATTATTTATCTGTGATCAAGTGAAATTAATTAACTTTGGTGTGTTTTTATAGGACCACAAGAACGCCTTCCGTGTTAGCCACCATCAACAATCGGATGTATGGCCTTTGAAGCTTGAGTGTGACGTTGTTAAAGCATTAGTCAAAGCATCTGGGTTGTATCCCGCGATAAAAATTATGTGGCCACCGATACCGTCACGACGAACCGCTTTTTGAGAGGTTTTTTGGTGAAACTGATACCATGCATTTTCCTTTTGGCGAGATGACCATCATCCCCGAAGATGTCCAAAGGATAATAGGTCTTGAGGTTCTTGGGAAAGCCGTTAAGGTAGGAGATGACTCTAAGGACCTGGAATGGGACAAGATCTATGAGCTGACTAAAAAGTTGTTTGGATGGGACAAGGAAACCACTTTGGCAAATATGTACAAGACAAGGCGTTCCCAGACAAAGACTATCACATTCTTCAAACTCGTTGAATTATTTGGGAACACGAAGAACAAGGAATTGAATCCCGAACAAGTCCAGCAAACTGCCGCGGCTTATATGTTGTTCATCTTGGGCTCCGCTATATTCCCTGACGCCAATGGTAATAGGGTGCATATGAACAACCTACAATACTTGGATCCGTTGGAAAAGGTTCATGAGTATTCATGGGGCACTGCTTTCTTGGCACATTTTTTGGCGTAAATGCGTCGAGCTTTTAAGGCGAACGCCCGTCAATTTAATGGTAATTTCACTGTACTTCAGGTATAGTCAACTACTTATTTTTTGATTGTTGTCATTAAATTTGTTAGTTTCCAATTATTTATTTTTTTATAGATTTCATTGGAACGATCTTTCATTGGCGTAGGTGTGGGCTTATGAACACTTCACAAAATTGTTCATACGGTATAAAGGATTGAAGATTTTCACTGAATATCAAGAGAATAGGCCTCTAGGTCAGAAATACTACTTCGACAATACCCCAAGGCCCAATAACAAAAAACGGTTATTAGCAATGAGATTGGCTTTGGACTCGGTGGATGTCCAAGATATTGTGTTTGATCCATATAGGAATGCCAGAGGAGTTCACTTGCAAAGGCGTGACAATGTTTCATTTTACAACGGACCGTTATTTCATCCAAAAGGATTTGTTATGCACAACCCTCGCCGTGTAATGTGCCAACTTGGGTACAAGCAGAAAGATCTCACAGATACATCTTATCAGAAATTCTCTCATGACTTTCCTCAATGCCAATCAAATGAGAACCATACTCTCGTAGTTTACGACCCAAAACCTATTCTTGCACATTGGAGTGAAAGGGAAGAAAAATGACTTGTGTTGGATAGGGCTGATTGGGAATTGGCTGAGAACGGTTATGAGAGTGAACCAACCTTCCTAAGAGGCCATCAGAAGTTCACGCATCCTTATGTTGTACACCCGGATATCGTAGTTGTTCCTCCACCACAGCACATCCCTCCACAACTCCGGAAACTGTACCCGCACTTGTACAGCTTGTTACGTTGTTGGTACGTACATCTTATTCATTACCATTCTTTTAATCTATGTCTATGAACTTATACAATTGTACATGTTTAAAATTTCCTTAACAACGTCAGCGGATTGGAAATTTGTCAAAGTTCTTTAAGAAAAAGAACCAGAAAGGAGATGTGCTGACCCAGAAATAAATGGAGAACGTCGAGCAAAAGATGGACAAAATTGAAGATCCGAAGGCAAAAGACTTGTGGGGCGAAAGGAAGAAGAGGGTACACAAGAAGCCAAGAACCGAGTGATCGTGTGTTTATTCTATAATATTAGTTTGGTTTGAACAATCTAGTGTTGGTTTATGTTTGTTTGTGAGTCTTAAACAATGTGTTTGTTTGTGTGTCTTGCTAAACTCTTTGCTTGACTTGGTTTATGTTTGATTTGTTTTCGGTTTGGAACCACATAACTTTGGAGTTTGTTCTTGTATACAATCTAGTATTTTTATTATATTTATTATTTTGATAAACTTGTGTCAAATTACCTCTTTTACAGAGTTTGAATGTGCCCAGATCACTTAAATTTCTAAGTTTTTCTTCATTACCGGCATGCTCGAGAACAGTAACAACAATGCCGGTTCTCTAAATGATGAGGTTCCGGCATTTAACTGTGTTTGGATACTATGCCGGCTTTCTGTAATCTCCATGACAAATATGATTTTGACAGAAAACCGGCACAGTAATGATGTTAATTTCAATGCCGGTAAGGTCACTGATTTCTCTGGAAGTTTTTTCTGCATTTCCGGCATGGGTTCAAACGAAAGTCTACGCCGGTACACAAGTTCCGGAGTTGTAAATATAAAACACAACTATGCCGGCATGGGCATCAAAATATGATTTAATGTTTACAATTCAGACTTCCAAAAAAACAAAACGTTGCGTACTACTGAACCACATAAATCCAAATTACTTATCCTCGCCTCCACACGTAATGGGTTGCATCTTCTCCTCTTGTAGCGTTTTTTTGATAAGGCCAACGCATCCCAAAATTGGTGATTCTCCTCATACAATGCCATCTATTCCTGCCAGATATTGGGATCCATATTCTTGTTTTTTACCATCCCACAAACTGGCGGCAATGGACAATTTTGTTTGAGTTTTAAAATAACGAAATGATTACCGTTCATGAACGCCAAAACAACTCTTCTCTTCTTAAGGGATCCTTCGCATTTTTGCCACTTTGGGGTAAATGTTACTTCTACGGTGGGGGTAAAATAATGAACAACACATTTAAATGTAACCGCCACTATATGCCCACAAAGCGGCATTCTCATCCAATATTCAGAAGGAAGAAAGTTCATCTGTTGCTCGGGCCCCAATACTTGAGCATGCATATCATCAAACCCCTCGCCTACACCAACCATTGATCATAAAAGCTCCTCTTGTTCACAAGTTGTTCGGCCATCCTCATTATAGCATATTGGCATGGTGTCATACCTCTACTAACCGCCGTGTCAAAGATTCCTAATTGTTCAGTCACAACATGATAGCCACAATTTCCATCTCCGTCGACATCATCCGTATATAAAATATACTCGCGAATAACCTCAGGAAGTTGGTCTATGTAAGACTGTATCTTGGTATGATAACTTCTAATTGTCCTACTTGTTCTGGGATCCTTATACATCTTCGTATTACCCTTTTGTAACAATAATATATCCAAACCATCCTCTGCAATCTCTACACTTGCAATGTCTTCGATATGTGATGGGATTCCGTACTTCCTTGGCCTACCCCTTCCCTTTCGAACTAAAACTACGTCAACTTTGCTATCACTTTGGTTTGTCACCACCTTTGCCTCGTCACCTTGTTGTTCTTTGTCACTTGATGATGATACCTTTGGCGGCCTACCCCTTTTTCTTGGAACATACGCTAGATCGACTATAGGTATGGCTTCGGAATGCTCACCTTGTTGTTCTTTGTCACTTGATGATGATACCCTTGGCGGCCTACCCCTTTTCCTTGGAACCTCCGCTAGATCGACTATGGGTATGGCTTCGGAATGCTCACCTTGTTGTTCTTTGTCACTTGATGATGATACCTTTGGCGGCCTACCCCTTTTCCTTGGAACCTCCGCTAGATCGACTATGGGTATGGCTTCGGAATGCTCACCTTGTTGTTCTTTGACACTTGATGTTGATACCTTTGGCGGCCTACCCCTCTTCTTTGGAACCTCCGATGAGTTGGCTTTTGGTGTGGATACGGAGTCCTTCGTTTGCTGTTGACTTAGCGGTTCCTTCCTCGGCCTACCTCTTTTGTTTGGAACCTGTGCTTCCACAAACCTTTGTTCCGAAATCTCACAAGCGGTTAGATCTCATTTCTTACTTGCCGCGAGTTCTTCTTCACGTTAAGTCATTTCTTTCAATTTTACCCTTTGTTTTTTCCTTTTTGTTTTAGTTTGTGGTCTACCTATTGGATCTCCCTTTCTTGGCTCTTCGCTTTGTGCGATCCATGGACGAGTAATTAGCTTTAGTTGGCTCAACAAGACTTGCCGGCTTACCGAGGTGCCACGTGAGTAATCTTCGAAGAATTCCTTTGCTTCGTTCGTATCCCATGGAGATTGCCCGGGATCTCCCGAAGGGGGAGGGTTGAAAGATAGTTGCTTCCAAAACGGATCAATAACCTCAATAGGTATCACTTCTTCATACTTCACAGGCATATGACGACACGGAAGCCCCAATGAAGACATGTCGGGACAAATACACACATCACCAGGTTTTCCGTAATTTTCTCATATTCCATTTGTCTCATCATATGTTTTATTGCCCAATGAGAGGCATTGAATTTTATTCCTTGGAGCAACTTACCATAACGAAGAAATTGAGTCATCCTTTCCATTGATCTTTTCTCAAAAGCCTCCTTGATCCTATTGATATCTTGCTTAAAGTATTGCTCCATTGCCTCGGTGACCGTAACCACATTGCCTTGACCGGACTGGATGAGATCTTTAAATCTCCCATGAGCGGACTCCGCTGCACTAGTTGTTTCACTCTTGAAGTGTATATACCGGTTTTTCCATGCACGCAGAAAATTTTCCTTGAACTTATCCAACCATTGAGTCTGACAATACCAGATGGCGGTCGGATAAACTTCGTTCCAATCGGCAATAAACTTCTCCAATTTTTTTTTTCGTATATAACCTCGGTAAGAGACCAATAAACTTTCTCCCAATCTCTTAGAAATTCCAACCATTTTTTATGATTTTCCGCATGTTCTTTGTCCACTCGCTACTTTATCTTGCCTCTCTCATCTTCTTCTTCTTCGGGGGATAGTTTGTTCTTTCGAACATCTTCCTCTAGTTGTACCATCATTCTCTTCTTAATATCCGCCTTTGCGGGTTCAAACAAGGCATGGCAAGTTTTTATCACATTATTACGTATATGATATGTACATAGGAAATTTTGTGCGTCCGGGAAGACGTCGGATATGCTTTCATTAATGCGTCATCGTTATCGGTTACGATGACTCTCGAAAGTTGATTTTCCCGGAAGAACAATTTCAATTGTCGTAATGCCCAATGAAAATTATAGTCCCTCTCGTTTTCCATTAAACACCGAGCCAATGTGAATGTTACCTTGTCCGAGGTTTTCCCCACGATGTTGAACAACGACATATTGTATTTGTTTATCTTGTAGGTGCAATCCATCAAAAGAACACCACAACATGTATTTGCCAATTTTGAAAGCAAAGGATGCGAAATGAATATTTGAAGGGGATTCTTGTCCGACCCTCTTTTAATGATACGCGTGTAGTTGTGATCCCAAACTATCTTCTCAAATTCTTGCATAACGCTCCTCCATTCCCATTCCACCCTTCTAATAGTTGCTTGTGCGGCATAAATTGTACGTAGAGAAGACACGTTAGTCTCATCCTTTTCCTTGAAGCCTCTGAGAATTTGTCTCGGTTTGATAAGTGCTTTGCTCAATCTATTTACATCCTCGAACTCGTCGGGTTTTAGCTTCGCAACTAAGGAGTGACCAACAAAATCTTTAGGATCCCGATGGTTATGACAGCCATACAAAACCTCACAATCCCAATTGTTCATGTCATTTAAACGGAATACAAGCTTAAACGGGCAATTATTCTTCCTCGTACGAGTCTTGTATACCCTATTAGTCTTCTTTGGATAAACATAGTCCTTTCTCTTGTGGCTATTCTTCTCCTTGTATTTCCCATTTCTCTCACAAGCCATCTCAAAACGCCTCTTTGAACCTTCGGTATTCCTCACCAACACACACATGTTCTTAAGAGCCGTCTCTTTAGCCCAAGCGATTGCTTCCTTTCGATCTGTTATTCCCTACATAAGAACAATTTCGTGTTCATTAGTAAAGTTCAAGATACTAGGTGAAAAGTATTATTTGGTCACATACCGGAGGGATTTTATAGTATTCCGACGTATCCCGATAAAGCGGCTTTGCATTTGTTGGATCAATATATGTCACCACCTAATGATCGAATGAAAATTAGTTCCAAACAACATTAAAACACTATGCCGGAAACCCGTACCGGCATGCTCGACCATTGTTCCGGCATAGTCTAAGTTAACCAAAATGGAAGACCTAATTTGAAACCTATTCCGGCATATATGTTTCATAAGAAAACAACGCCGGAAGCACGGGTGTCGGCATTCTCGTAATCTATTATTCCAAACCGGTACACAGTTCCGGCATTGAAAATAATTGATATTAAATGCCGGAATTTAGCTTTGGAAAACATTTATTCCTGCATGTTTTTTTGTAGGTACCGGCATTGTAAAGTTGTAACTGAACAACGCCGGTTTTGGTGCCGGCATTCTCGATATTGATGGTACTACGCCGGTACCTAGTTCCGGCGTAGATGTTTATTATGTTTCAATGCCGGTTTTTGGTTTGGGATGGAACTATTTCCTGTATGTTTTTCATGCAGTACCGGAATGGTAACCGATCAATGAAACCATGCCGGTTGAATATTCCGTAGTATATTCCTTGTTAGGTAAAAAGGTTAACTCTGTACCGGCATAGTTTTTTTTGGTAGAATGTTATGCCGGTTTATTATTCAAAATGGGGGATATCAGTCTACCGGCATGGTCGTAGTATGAATACCATGCCGGCATCTAGGTATTTCAGTTGAAAAAATGGCGGGTTTAAAGAAAAAATTTGATTTTCAACATCTTAGCAGCTTTACCTGTGTGTTGGGGATGCTAGTATGTTGTGCAAGTTTACTTTCTTGTGTTGGTTCTTCAAGAAACTCTACATACTCGTGAAAATCATCATTCAAGAGTGTTGTCTCAACAAAAACTTGCAATTGTGAGTTGTTGTCATTGGATGAAGATTGAAGATATGCTCCTTGTTGTAGTTGAGCTAAAGATTCAGCAGCAGCATTTCTCTCTTCACAATCATCCTCCATTTTACCCAAAAAAATTTCTCTCTCAAAATTTTTTTCCCTCCTTCTACTCTCACCTCAATAACCCAAATTCAAATAAAACATACACTAATCGTTTATAAAAAATCTTATGATTTTACTAATTATTATTAATCACTAATCCTGATTAGTGAGGGGTAGATTAGGTATTACGTAAAATACTTAGATAAGGGGTGACCCCAAATTGATATCTGGATCCAGTTTTTGTCCTTTTCTTATATCCCCCAATTCCTTTTTATATCCCCCAATTTCGCATTCTTATTAATAGTCAAGGTTTTTTCTTCTCTGCATTTATTACAGACTCATGCATGCATAAAAAATTATAATAGGCTTTACGTGTTTTTACAACGTAACCAGTATAGAATTCACTTTCTCATTTTTACACTCATCATCTTAATCTCTAACTTTTGCTTCCACTCTCATCTAAAAATGAAAAATAATCTCTTGGAACGTTCAAGGTTTAAAAACCTCTTATACTAGAAACCATCTTAGTGATTTAATTATGTTTGTCTCTGACATCACTATCCCTAAGACTTGAAAACCTTTTAAATCTTTTCTAACTTGGTTGAATGATGAAACTTGTTCTTATGCATGGAAAATAGAAGTCTCTGGTTCACCTGGTTTTCAGCTAGCAAAAAGATTTCAGTCTACAAGAAAAGAGTTATCCTTGTGGAACAAATGTCATTTTGGTAATGTTAACCAAAAGGTTAATGATCTTCAAAAACAACTGGATGTAATACAAGAACTCTCTCCATCTGATGAGAACCATAATAAGATTCTTGACATCAACAAGGAACTTTCAAAATGGCAGAGATATAAATTTCTACCAGCAAAATTCCATAGATCATTTTATCAAAGAAATGGATAATAATAATAGTAAGTTTTTTCATAACAAGACAAACAGGAGAAGACTGAGGAACAATATTGATTCTTTACAAGATCACAACATCAATTGGCTTCAAACCAGAGAAGAAATATCTCAACATCTTACTTCTCATTTTAAGAACATAAGTATTTCAGCTGTTGTTACTCTTAATGAAGGTTTTTTCTTGCTTATCCCCTCAATCATAACTGATGACGACACCTTATCACTACTAGAATTCCCTCCAATCTGGGCCAGTTGGAGTGCACTAGGGCCAGAAGGTTTTCAAGCAGGTTTCTACAAAAGTTAGTGGAGTATTATTGGTGAAGATGTTTGCCAGATGATCACAAGATTTTTTGAGACCAAGCATATTCTAAATCAGCTCAACAAAACCTATATTTCTCTTATACCCAAGAAGAAAAAATCTATTTGTGCATCTGACTTTAGACCAATTGGTCTATGCAATACTTCATACAAGATGAGTTCCAAGATTTTGGTAAACAGATTGAAGCCCATCATGGAGAAAATTATCTCACCATACCAAGTTGCATATGTATCTGGCAGGCTTATAAGTGACAACACAATCATTGCTCAAGAGATTATTCATTCCATGAAAAAGAAGAGAGGTCAAATTGGTTGGTTGGCTCTAAAGCTAGACATGTCAAATGCTTTTGACAGACTAGAATGGAATTTCCTAATCAAGGTTCTTAAGTACTTTGGGTTTAATGATGATTTTTGTGACCTTATTTATCAGTGTATCGGCACAACAACTCTTTCAGTCATGCTTAAAGAGGCATTAGATAGGGTGATCCCTTATCACCATATCTTTTCATTCTTGCATGGAATTCCTCTCAAGGCATCTTACTTCTACTCAACAAAACAACACCATCAAAGGTATTAAAGCAACTGTCAATTCTCCAACCATAAATCATTTGCTTTTTGTAGATGACTGTTTGATCTTCACTCAAGCAAACCTCTCCTTAGTCAACAATCTTTTGGATCTTCTTCACAACTTCAGTACTCAAGTTGGTCAAGTAATCAACTTTGACAAATCATTTATGCATTTCAGTAAGAAAACCAATCCTTATGTTGTTGAAACTCTCACTCAGATTTTAGGTGTCAAGACAATGAATTCACAAGAAAAATATCTTGGTTCACCTTTGCTTTTAAGTCATGCTAAACAAGAGGCATTTAAAGCTATTAAAGAAAACTTCATGAACAGATATTCTACATGGTCTTCTACTTCACTTACACAGGCAGACAGATCTACAATGATTAAGCATGTCTTGAACTCAGTACCAATTTACCAAATGGGTACTTTTAAGTTGCCTAATAATCTGCTCAAAAAGATCACAACTATTCAGAGAAAAATATTTTGGGGCCGGATATCAATCTAATAGAGGGTATAATCCTCTTGCTTCGCTGAAGGTATGTAAATCCAAAGATATGGGGGGTCTAGCATTCAGCGACTTAGAAATGCTAAACTTAGCTCTTCTCACTAAGTTAGCATGGAGGATGAGTACAAAATCAAAAGCTCTTTAGACTCAAATAATGGGTAGTAAATATTCATAATGGGGACATTTTTCACCAAGACTTCGAAGCAGTTAATTGCTCTTATACTTGGAATGGCATCATCAGGTCTTCAGGTGGTTCAACAAAATTATTTCATGGAGGTTAACAATGGTAGGAAAACTAAAATATGGTTGGATAGATGGATTCCTGGCATTACAACACCACCGCAACCTATTAATGAGTTTCACAGATTTTATCAGGAAGTGGAGGAATTAATTATGCTAAATTCCAATAATTGGAACATAGAACTTCTTAATCTTCTCTTTGATGCTGAAACTTCTGAAAGAATCCAGAGTTTTTTTTATTGGTACTTCGAAGGAAGACATGATGGTTTGGATGCCGGCAAAGGATGGAAAATTCTCGGTAAAGAGCACCTATAAGAAACTTACTATGAGTAACTCTGAAATCCAAGTTAATGGAAGAATCATTCAAAAAAGGGTTTGGAAAGAGATAAGGAAAACTAAAACAGCTCACAAGATAAAAATCTTCTCTTGGAAATGAATTCATGAAATTCACCCTACTCGATATAAGCTTGCTCTTTATAATGACAACATTGAAGCACAGTGTGCAATATGTGGCGACAATGCAGAAACTATAGAACATTTGTTGTTTCATTGCAGGCATGCAAGATCAATTTGGAACTAACCATAGATTTAGTTCAAAACAGTTGCAACACAGTCTCTGAATGGGTTGAGAGTTGGTTCACCAGCAGTACCAGTTCTTCTGATGAAAAATGGTTACATACTTTGATGATCAATCCGTGCTTGGATCATCTGGAAAGACAAATGTAATGCTTTATTTCAGGGAGTTACTCTAAACCCATTTAATTCTATGCATAAAATACTTTATCACCTTCATTCTCATCTGCATGAAACTAGTATAAACACTAATAACATTTTTGCACAATAATTTCTCTCACTGGAAGCCACCTTTGCAAAATGTTTTAAATTTCAATGTAGATGCTTCCTTCGATTATGATACTAATTCACTTGGAATTAACTGGTACTGTTTTACGCAATTCTACAGACAGTTGTGAAGGTATCAAAGGATACTATGCAAATGGAGTTCTAAGCCTTGAAGCTGGTGAATGCATGGCTATACGTGATGCTCTGGTGTGGGCAAAGGAGAAAATTTTGGATGGGGCAAATTTCGAAGGGGGCGTGGGGGACGAATAGGAAACTGACATTTGTCCTTCATTCTTTTGACGGTTTTTAACAAATTTAAGTTAATATAGTATTATACTTCCAAATTACCCTTCATTTTAATCAAATCAAATCTTGTTAGTTACTTAATAATAACAACTGACCTAAATTAACGTTGATTAATAGTCTAAAAAAAATAACCAACCTAAATTAACATAAAAATAATGACAGACCTAAACTAACGTCAATTAATTATCTAAGAATAATAAATAACCTAAATTAACATCAAGTAACCTAAATTAACATTAGGAGAATTAAGAAGGCGAACACAAACCAATTATAAAAGGAAGAAAAAAGATCTCAGTACTTCCCTGAACTGATGATAATCAAGAGGGTCAAACTAGTGAGGACAAACAAGATGAACATGATGGTTGGTTTCCCTCTCTTAAAAGAAGGGTACCATTGCTTTTGTAGAGAACGAACATGTATTGATTTTAGTTTCGTGGTGATCATTAGAATCCTCTTATCACGTGTATGAAAACAAATGGAGTGGTATGGTTACCGAGTGGTTGAACTGCATGGATTGATGTTACTGATGCGAATATTTGTGGTGCTTCCACAATCAAATTTTGTATATATAATTTGAGTACGAAATACTGGCTCCAGAATGAAAGTTAGGCCAAAAGTTTGAATTCTAGAGCTCCTGCCCCCTACCAATATTTAGGGTATTTTGAAATATTTTGAAATATTTACGGTAATCGAGGGTTTTGAAATATTTACGGTATTTTTTTTTTTTACTTCACAGGAAATGAGTGAGCAAACTCACGGACTTTGAAACCTTCTTTTCAAACCCTAACTTCCGAGTTTCACTTCCATCGCACCCTCTATATCCTCTTCCTCGCTCTATGTTCTTTTGCTATCTTATTATTTTGTGCTCTTTTTAATCCCGCAGGTGATGGAGAATCGAAAGTGCATCTGGATCATAGAGGTTCCAGTTTTCCTATTATTTTTGTCTGTTTTGTTTGATTTTCAAAGTAATCGTCGTGACCTGATCATGTTTTTATAAACTGAAACGTGAAACATATTCATGAATAGAAACTAGATTTGCTCCCTTTCTATTGATTAAATGGTTGTCTTTTGTAGCTGAAGCTCTACCAGTTCGAATCAGGTGAGATTTTTTATCTGTGTGAGATAATAATACCACTTGAATTATGCATTGTTAACCAGGTACTCCAACAACCTTGAGAACTAGATACGCTATCTTTTACATGTTATCAACTTATGATCTGTTGCTTTGTTTGTTAATACTTATCTTCTCTTTTCGTTTCTCCAGATTCCAGAAAGAGTATTAGACAATCAACCTGATGCCTCTTTTCGTAATACAACGATTAAGGTAGTTCTTCTGCAGGAATAGGAAATCCAGGGTTTCAAATGACTTTTCAGCACTCACGCCTGGGTGAGAGATATCTTATGTCTCATATAACATCCTAATAATCTTTTTCGTTATTCCATATGCTATCTTAAACCCTAAATACTTCGTCATTCCTCTCCTCTCCCAATTCTCTCTTCCCCCTGTTTAATTAATTGAGAAAGATAACAATGACAAATACTCATGGGTGAGTCGGAATTTCAATATCCAATTCTGTCACTATAAGTTTGTTTGTGATAATATGGTGGTTTAAAGTGGAAGCGGGATTGATTGCAGAAGATCCACCTTCTCAGTTCGCGTAGCAGAATTAGAGGCAGATGAAATGGAACAATATCTACTGAGGTGATTTTGAGGAATTCACAGACTTCTCTTCCCTAAGCTACACTATGTGAAAATCCTCTATAAAAATAGGTACACTTTTTCTTTTATCCCAATTTTGTTTCTCTAGATTCTGTTATCAGAATCAAAATATTACTTATGTTTGAAAAAATTGAAGTTATTTCTAATATTGAGTCGAAGTTTTATCATTTCCATGTGGGTTAGCTATTCGTTTGATTTGTTAATTTCTAAATTATCCCATCCCAAGAATGGAATTAGACAGATTCGTTTAATTTTGAGAGCTTAGGTTCCATGTTGGTGTTCACGAACAGCAATACTTATATGTTCATTCAGATAGATTCGTTGGTACCATTGTTGTAGAAACTAATGTTTATTTACAGTTGATAACTAATTCTATTGAGTTCTGACAAGTATAGTTCATTTCCAAGTTACTGGAATTCAGTATCATGACAAATAGGATAATTCATGTCCAAGAAATTCTGATTGAGAAGATTAATAAAAATTTGGGTTTTGTTGTATTCATCTTTTTTTTTAGTGCAACTTCTTTCGGCACGCAAGATATCTTGGCTCAAGGATGTTGTCGTGCTGCTAATGTTGGACTATTAGAGGAAAAGATGCCAGAACTACAAGAATGTATTGTTGCGGATTAAATGGTGTCGAAAGCTCTCAATTCTCATGGCTACAACGAGTTACTGATAAGTGTCTTGACCCGTGAATAATGTAAGTGCCCTCTTCTATATGCATCAAATCAATTTTACAAGGTATTGTTCTTCTAATTGTTTAACAATATTGAGTTTACATCATGATAAAATTAACACTTTGTTAATCAAATAGAGTATCATGGTGGAGGACTAAAGAAGTATTATGGTCAGATATTAATCATCTTTTATGGTAAGTTCATAAATTTCCTTCCCTTAATTAGTTTTGATATACATTGCACGTATAAGTGGGATTAATTACCAGCTGCATATTATATATTGTGGACAAGTGCGGTGGTAAGCCAGCTGAATTATCAGTTGATTGCTTTGCCCATCTCACTACTAAGTACTGACCTTTCCAAACGTGAATATAAATTTACTATCTATGATGTTGAAGGTCTCTTGACAGCAGAAAATACCCCCTAATTTCTGTCATCCATTGGTAAACTCAAAGCCAAATTTGATTTTACTATTAATTTGGTTTCACCCTTCTGTAACTCAAACTGCCCAGGGCCTCCTGTTACTTCTTCGAGGAGAGACCCGGCATACTAGCAAGTAGACTTCACACTAGAGAGAAGCGGATGAATTACCGGCAAGTAGACTCTTTCAGCACTTCATGTTTCCTTTCTTATAGAGGATGATGGATGGTATCTCTGAGAAAGTATAGTTAGTACCGCTTACACGAAAAATGATTGTAGCCAGGATTTCAGTTACATTTATCTTTAAGTTTTCGTCTACCTTTGCATTTATCTTTAGGTTGGGGAACCATGCAAGCAAGGAGGTTAGTACAACAAAAAATCCGGTATCTATCTTGACCCATTAATCATGATCATCATATCGTACTCATAGTGATGAAAATAATAACTTTGGAATCGATGCAGTTTTACCACACAGTCACACTGGTGGTCGAAATTTGGCTGCTGATGATCTGAGAGAGTCTTTTGTTTTCTTTTGTTATTACAGGGATAAGCCTTATGTCAGGTAAATGTATGTTCCTCAATCATTTATGGAGTACTATGCTGCATTTGTGTCTGCATTATGGACTAAAATTATGGCACGCTTGATTTTTGATAACAAATTAATAATTCCTAATTCATCTAGATATTACTATTTTTATGATTCCCGCACGGTGTTGTGGCACCAGGGGTTCCCAACGCGAATTGGAATATTTTTTTATTTTTTTATTTTTTTATTTTGGTTATTCCAGTGGCGATGGTGGTCGAGGTAGTTATGGTGACAGTGGGGACGTTAGCAAAGATAGAGGCTCTGGGTCAGAAAGACATCAACAATAATGGAAACCGTTTGCAGTGTGTACTGAAAGGATCTGTATACACTTTGCTGCCAAGCTCATGTACTAAGAAGCAACCGTGTAAACATTCATATAGAAGGTGAGGAAAATATCCATGTAGTCACAAAATGAATATCAAGTAACTGTTTCTTAGTAGTTGTTTCATTATTCGAGCACTTAATGAGAAAGAGGTGGTGAATTATGTATCATTCCTAATGCCAATACTTGATAATGCCGTACTGTAAACTATGTCAGTTGTCAACCTCAAAATACTTACCGAAGATTGGCAAAATATTGGGCTTTTTGTCTATCTGCGTTATATCTATGTGCTAATGCTCTGCAATCTCTATATTTTCAGCTAATATAATAATCCAATTAACTTGAACCAAAATATTGCCCCAGTCGTGTAAGTTGCAGCTACAACTATCCAAGCTGCTAATACTCTACGAAATCTATATATGCAAGTAGATACTACATTTTGACACAATAAAGAGAGACCCATCTCTACATTTTCTACGAAATCTATATATGCAAGTAGATACTACATTTTGACACAATAAAGAGAGACCCATCTCTACATTTTCAGCGTAGATAAAAACATAGAGAAGATGATAACTTATCCCCGTGCAACGCACGGGCAAGACACTAGTATTAGATTGAATACAGTCCTGGCCAAAACTTTTAAAATTTTAACGGGGAATTCAACATTTCAAATGAGAGACAATGGTGGATTTAATAAAAATTCATAAAACGGTTGGAATACTCTATCCTGACTTGAATATACAGAATCAATAAATAATCGATTTGTTTTGATCTAAATAAAGGATAATTTGGGAGTATAAGATATTAAGTTATATTTGTTAAAAACCGTCAAAAAATGAAGGACAAATGTCGGTTTCCTATTCGTCCCCACGCCCCCTTCAAAATTTGCCCCCATCAAAAAAAAATATGGGGAAAGAAGAAACAATTCACAAGAATTCATAATGAAGCCGATGCAAAACCGGTCATTCAGTCACTGCAAGATAATGTTCTTCTAATACAATGGGAAAATATGAATTTACTTAAAGAAATAAAGCATCTAAGCTCAGGCTTTCTGCGATGTAATTTTTCTTTTGTTAGTAGAGATGACAACCAGGTAGCTGATGCAGTTGATAAATTTGTTAGAGAATCAGCTATCAATATTAATGTTTTGGATAATTTTTCAGTTGATATTTGCAGGCTCTTGGCAAAAGACTGCAACTATTTCTCCTCCTTAAACAATACAATCTTTTCTTTTAATAAAAATAAAATAAAAATAGATCGGACTAGATGCATAGAAAGGTGGCCACGAGTGAGGAGTGTTTTAGTTCAATATTTTTTTTTATTATTATCATTTTTAAAAGCTGATTTTTTTTATTATTAGATAGGATGAAAAACGGATACATGACCGGCATCTATAGCCAATTGAGAAACAATTTGAACTGGAGGATTATTACCCCCATTCAGACTTAGTCTTATGGGCTAGATTGGAGGTGCTAGATTAGCACTTAAGTGTTGCAATTCAAAAAAAAAGTGTGGCAAAAAAGTTAACACTAGTTCTCTCATACCAGTTGTTAGCATGTGAACTAGCATGCTAGATAGTTACGCTAAATGATTCAACGCTTGAAAAACTACCTTTTCGCGGAATGGTTCAGCGCTGAGAGATTTATTTTTGATTTGACGGCTGAGATTTAAAGCGCCGAACTCCCATAAGGCTAAGTCTTATGGGCTAGATATCTAGCTGCTAGATTGGCCATCCACGTCAGATAGGGCAACCTCCTAACCCTATGGTAATGGCCAATCTAGCAACTAGATTAGCAGTCCACGTCATCTGTGAGTGCCGAACCATTCATCGTTTTTGTGAGCACCGAACCATTCAGCGTTTTGGTCACTTTTTGAGTGTCGAACCATTCAGCGCTTAAATTTCAGCCGTTAGATTTTTGTGAGCGCCGAACCATTCATCGTTTGTGTCACTTTTTGAGCGCCGCACTATTCAACGTTTCAATCTCGCTGATAGTTCGATTGCGAGCAAATGCTAGGAGAGAGAAGTAGCCAGATTGAATGTTAACTTTTTTCCCACACCTTTTTCATGATTTGCAACACTTTTTGGCCAATCTAGCAGTCCAATCTAGCCCATAGGACTTATCCTTAGACTTAGGAGGTAGTCCTGACTGCTAATCTAGGTGCTAGACTAGCACCCATAAGACTTAGGCTAAGTCCTATGGGCTAGATTGGCCAAAAAGTGTTGCAAATCATGAAAAAAGTGTGGGAAAAAAGTTAACACTCAATCTGGCTACTTCTCTCTGCTAGCAGTTGCTCGCAGTCGCACTATCGGCGAGATTGAAACGCTGAATGGTGTGGCGCTCAAAAAGTGACCAAAACGCCGAACCGTTCGACGCTCACAAAAATCTAAAGAATCTAACGGTTGAGATTTAAGCGCCGAACCGTTCGGCGATCAAAAAGTAACCAAAACGCCGAACCGTTCGGCGCTCAGAAAAACGCTGCACCGTTCGGCGCTCACAGATGACGTGGATGGCCAAACTAGCAGCTAGATATCTAGCCCATATGACTTAGGAGGTTGCCCAGGCTGACGTGGATGGCCAATATAGCAGCGAGATATCTAGCCCATAGGACTTTTGTAAAAGCACTTTTATAACGTGCGTTCTTTGTCTTTGTCTTTGTGAGAAAAAAAAAAGTTTTGACGTTTGGTAAAATATTAATTAAAGTTAAAGCCGATTAAAAAAAAAGCAATCAAAGTGTGTTTGGTAAAATATCAAATTCAACCATAGTTGTTATAGCAAATGACAAAAAAATGACATATCTCTAATGGTAGGTTTATTCAATTTTATGGGGTTTAAAAATAATTAATTATTTTACTATATAATATTAATATTCATACTAATTACCACTATTATTATGATTGTTAAAAAATTATTTAAATTAAATACTTATATATATATATATATATATATTTCAAACAAAAAATGAAACTAAAATTAAGTAATTATTTAATATTTTTTAGTTATACTTTTTAACAAATTAAATGAAATGGTATATAAAATAGTTTGAAAAATTAAAAAAAATTAAAAAAATTAAAGAATGCAATATAAGGAATAGTAAAAAATTGATTGTATATAAATTTAAGGGGTAAATTTTGTCATTTATAAAATAAAGTAGGGATAAAAAAGATAAATCAATCATTAAATTTAGGTGGGGCCACAACTTATGCTTTTGTAGCTTTTAAAAGTTCCTCCTCCACAGCTTTTAAAAATTGAGGAATTTGGGAAGTGCTTTCAATAAAAAGCACTTTGATTTTTTTTTACCAAACATTAATTTCAAAAATTATTTACATAATAAATAGCTTTTGAAAGTGCTTTTGAGAAAATAAAAGCATTACCAAACCAAGCCTAGTCTCAAAGATGTTTTAGGCATAGTGGGTCCGGTTAGTGAGTTAACCACTGACTTAACAGTTTGGGGGTTAAATTTAATGTTTCATTAAATGGGGGGCCGTAGTCTAACTGTATTTTCAAATGGTGGGGCAGTCAAAATTTTCCTTTTTGTTAGTATTCTCTATGTCGGCCTCTTTGTCGATATACACACACACAGTTTTCCTTTTTTGTCTACTCTTCTCAAATCGCTCCGCTTGTGAGAAAAGCTTTCATGGACCTGGAAGGAGTGGTCGGAAGGTTTGCCGGAACGCTTCTGGCGGTTTTGACCAGGGAAGATAAGTTCCCATTGTATGATGTTATAATTTATGTAAGTTGTTTTCTTTTCAAAGTTACGCTGACTTAGGGTTCATCACCATTAAAAAAAAAACTTTTATTCTTTACTTACGTAAGAAAAAGTACTTGTATTGTAAACAGCATTAGTGTTTTTCTTGTTCTGTATCGTTTTGAGAAAATAACTGGTGAGATTTTAGGTTAGGGTTTACTCTAAAACCTACAGACTGCAAAGCTTTTGTGTTTTTTAGGGTTGAATGTAATCGTTAGATTAAACCCGCTTATAGAATAAATAAGTATCTTTTAGTTTCAGTAAGTTAATCAAGCATTTGATAATACAAATCAATTTCAGCATACTAAAGCAAAAGCAATTAACAACGGTGGCATTCAGGTATTGCCTCTAGTTTCAAAGTGAGTTGAGTTTTTTCACACCCAGAAGCCTGTTAAATATAATAAATTTGTTTTACTTTTACACTTTAAGCACCAATACACTAGAAGTGAGATAAGTCTGTGATGACTGATGAAGGTGTCAAGAAGATCTTTTTGTTGATTTGGGAATTTTACAGCACCTCGACTTTCGATTACAAAGGTTAATCTATTGTAGGAGTCTGAATTATCAGACTGAGAAATAAGTTGATGGTATTGGTTATTGTATTCCAACCTTTCGCATTTACAGGATTATAAAGAAGACCTCAAGAACTACCCAATGGATACTCCAAGGAATGTTATTAATGATTGCATCCTGAAGTTGTGCCGGGCACTTGTTCACTCAACAGACAAAGTAAATATCAAGGAAGGAATACAAAAGCTTGAAGGTGAAGAGATAAAATTTCAGTTTTAAACAGTTCCTATATTTTCTGTCAATGTGAAATGTGGATAATTGTACTATGCTAAATCAAGCAAATTTGAATATTACTGCCCGACACCTTGTTAATGCTGATAAAATTTGTTTTTGTAGACGGTCGTAGGGGTGTACTGGGTGTACTTAGCCCACTTCAAAAGAGGGAGATGTTTTATCTTCTCGCAGTTGGGTATTACAGAGATGGTGACTATTCAAGTAGCTTATCTTACTTGAATCACTGTTTGGAGGTTTGATCTCCTGCCTCTTCATGTTAACCATTAGGAGTTATGTGGACCAAAAACAACCATCTACCAGTAAATATTTTTTTCCTTTTAATCTCTAATGCTTACCTCTAAGTTAGAAGGTGGAGTGATTTAGGAGCATAGATAGCTATATTTTCTGATTTTATTTGAGTTATTAAATTGTTAATACGTTACGTGTCTATCTTGTGACTTTCGAATAGGGTAAGGGCCATGATTTAGAGTTTATTTATTTAGAATTCTTAGCTAGGAAACCCTTGTGTAATTAAGTTTTTGAAACTCTTTTATAGGCAGTTATTATTATTATTGAATTCTTTCATAGTTGTCTTTCTGCTGAGGAACTCTTCTTTATTCTACGTTTTGTGTGCATCAGAATCTTCTTACCTATTGCTGCACCATGATGAAGGAATATATTTCGTCCTCCTTCGGCAAAATTGTCCAATGGCACAGCATTAAAATGCTGTCCTGCACATTTCTGTGATGTGTTAAGAGGGTTGACCCCAGCCAAACTACGTATGTCAAACACAGCATCTGTCTTAAAAATTAAAGTTTCTCTTGCTAGAGCTATTATTTTTGCCGCCTATCCTAAAAACAGCATTTAATAAGAACTTAACATATTCACCTCTGGTTGCAGTGAAACTTTTGTCGAATTGATATTTTTCATGACACCGTTGATCTTCCGAAGAGCATCTTAGTTTTTCTTGAATCTTGAGCCTTTTTCTTTTTGTATGTGAATTTTATGACTTGGCATGCCAATGTGTTCAGCGTACGTAAGTGTGCATAAACGAGGGATTGATAAGACTATGATTGATTTGGATTTGTAGATTGCACCACACTTCAACCAAGCATTGACCCTGAAGAAAAAATTTGGATCGGTTCTCTGGTTTCTCATTGGGGGAGAGCACCAGTATTATCGTGATATGATTCTAGTAAGTTTTTTCGTCGTCTAAGTTATTATCATTTCAGAGTTTAAGGCTCATTTCCTGATTTAAGGTTTCTCTCTATCCGATTTTTTTTTATTTTTTTATGTTTATATCCAAATTTGCTATCTATGACTATATTGGAAATGGCGTTGTACATAACCTGAACACATTGAAATTAATAACTACCGAGAATTTTTGTTTGGTTTAGCCAAAGTGTTCTGAAACCTGCAATGAATTAACAAGGATCATTAACTATGGCGATGAGAATGCTTTTGTAGTCTACTCCTCAGCGACCCAATTTTGTGGTTACACCGTTACAGTATCCTGTGTTGTTTAGTCGGATGGTTTTTTTGAACCTTTGCTGGCTAAGGGGTTGATAATTTTTGGTTGAAGGTCAGAACTGTTGGTTTAAATCATTCACTCTGTAACAGTTGATTGCTCCGGGACCATCTGTTTTCAGTGCTGTATTTAGGTTTTTGAAGGATAATCATTTTCTTGGATTGAACTTGTAATTTTCATGATAAAAGTCGTCTAAACTCCGATAGCAACCATGTTTTGGAAACATCAAATATAGATTTCTGGGAGTAGCATTTTTGATCGATTATTTTCACGTATCTCATTCATGCCGAGGTGTTACACTCGTAAAGGTGCCTATTACACTACTATTCTGGAGATTGTTTCTGGTGACTTTTTTTACCACATTGCTTTTGGTGGTTTTGTTATTTCTTGCAAAATGAGTTTACACTGGATATTGATTTCACCTCTGACCTTGCAAAGTTTCTCCTGCTTCTTACTTGTCTTGTTACTGACATGATTTTTTACACGTGCCTTGGGACAAGGGTTTAACTGTCAAGCTGATCAAGTGGACTCTGGTCCAAGTTTGTTTGTTATGTTCTAACTTCCCATATGCATACACAGGATTGTGAGAGAGATATTGCAGAGGCTGGAGATGATGCTCCAGATGAGGTTAAGAATGAAAACATCATCAAGTTGTCCTGGGCTCTTGTTCACACAAGACAACCAGAAGATGTCCAGCGAGGAATAGCTATGCTCGAAGGTAAGTAAGAACATATCAGTTGATAGCCATTTTTACATCTTCTGTTAGTGTCGAATGTGGATAATTGTACTCTATATGTTGAAATGTGAACAGGGTTAAATGTTTGTCTTGAGGTTAACACCCTGTTAGAGCTGAAATATTGTTTTTGTAGCCCCTATTGAGAAAGGAGGACTGAGCCAGCTTCAGATCAGGGATATGCTTTATATTTGCTCACTTGGACACTACATAAGTCGTGACTTTATAAAGAGCTTGAACGGCCTGTGTCAATGTTTGGAGGTATGGTCTCCTCGTTATGTTATCTATTAATACTAACGTGGACTAAAATACATCCCATACGTGGACTAAAATACATCCGTATGTAAAATTTCATTTTCCGTAAAGCTTTCTCTAAAGTTAGATTGGTGGAGTAACAAAACTATCCTTGTAAAGGATTGTCCCAGTAGTTTGATATCGCATGTTGTCTTCCACATTTCTGTTACCTGTCAGAGGGTTGACCCCTGTAAAATTACGTATGTCAAACACTGTCATATATAGGTTAAGTAAAATGGTTTTATTTGCTAGGGCCTAGGGTTGGTATTTATGAACCCTTCTACGAATGACAATTGCTTAAGTAAGAATTCAACACACCTGATTGCATTGTAATTTCTACTGTTTTGAAACAGAAATGTCTATGCAATTCAATTATATTGTACATATCTTGAGGTATTGTGTGGAATATGACTGTTATTCTTCTGAACATCTGAGTTACCTACTTTTTTAATAAAACCAAGGAATGCCATGTTTCAATTTACTTATACATTAGGGTACATAAACAAGAGACGAATTGGATTGTCCTAGACCCAGCTTGGTCCTAACTGTTCTGTTTATATACATGAATTTGATTTAGGTTGCACCAGACTTCTGGCAAGGTAGGTACCTGAGCCGTACAGTATCAACTCGAATGGATAGAGGTGAGTGTTCTTTACTGTTGCTTTTAAAACTTTTCGGCTTAGGAGTATGTGTTTCTCATTTACTGTGTTCAAGGACTTATATGAAATGTTTGACATGAATGCAGATGAAATTCTCGGCGCACTCATTTTATACACTGCTGTTTCCTTCGTGCCGGCTATTAGCAAGGCAAGGTCGCATCCTAAGACATGATATGGCTCATGCAGTGGCATGTAAGAACGATACAGCTCAAAACCACTTGATGTTTTCTTTCTGCTCGACAATCTTCTCACTCTCAACATCTAGTTTAACCATTAAACATTTGTGATTATATCTCTTCGCTTTCTTTGTCAGATGATCTGATTGTCTCAATTGTTATAACTTATAATGTTGATTTTGCTATTTTGACGGAAATTTTAATTCGTGTTGTATAGAATTAGGTGCAATAACAATTTCTTTTCTTTTTTCATTTTGCAAAAGGTTTAAAAGGCGAAAGCGTTTATGAATGCGCTCATGCAGTAAAGCACAAAGCGTTGTGAAAGCGCAGCTTTGCAAAATATATAATAATATTTTACTTTCTAATTTTGCTAGCCATGTTTGATTTCAAGAACAGAAAATGATGATCACAATCACGGAAGCGAAGATTTGTGCACCCCTCGAAAACCGGGGTGCACATTCCGACTTCCTCTATTGCTTCAGATGGTTCATGTAGTGGTTTTTCATTTATATCTTTATTCCTTTCATTTTTTCCTAAAATTATGTCCAAATAATTAAGGAACAAAGACTCCCTGATAACACCTCTTCCTTTTTTTTCTCTATCGTCTGCGTCTGTGATCTCGCATAGATGATCTCCAAAAACATTCCGACATGGATCTTTGAATGTTTCAATTGAAACCCTAAAAACTAAGAAAAAACACGAATAAAACATATGAGAAGAACACAACTTGTTGCTGAATATAATTTCTTTGGAAGAACACAACTTGTTGCTAAATATTCTTGAAACATAAAAATATATAGGGAAGGGTAGCACTGGTATTTTTAAAAAATTAAAAGCTTTTGTAGTGGAAGTATATGGAAGATAAAGAGGTATGGGAAAGTTTCTATTGATCAGGGTAAACTGTGTTATATATATATATACTAGTGCTTAACCCGTGCCGTAACGGCACGGGCGTAATTTTTATCTGATTTGCATTTCCTGACGTTTATTATTTTTCGTGTTAATTTTTACCCACTTTATGCATTTAATACTTATTATTTTTCGTGTTACCCTCCTTATCAAAGTGAAGAAAAAATCGATTGGTATTTCCGGTCTTCCGTCGACAAATCCTTTCTCATGTACCAGTATGTTTGACACTTTCACTTCTTCCCAAATACGTTGGACTTGTATCCTCAAGCCACAAATTGATCATAATTAATTTTCACACTCTCTTTCCCCCCTAAAAAATGTTATGTGTTCCATAGTTTACAAAGGTATCTTATGGATCATTTGAGATGATACTGCCCTTCTGAGTTTCCCTTATTTTAGTGACCGTGCAAAACCAAAAACACGAAGTATGTTAGTTATTAAAAAAGACTCTTAAAAAAAGTACGTCGTTTGAGTTCATTCGTCTTAGATAGTCGGGTAGGCCTTCAAAATGTCCAGATCCTTGTTGACTTCTTTCCCTTTAAGAATAATCTCAAAAGATTAAAAACCCAGTACGGACTCAACAATAATTATCACATTCTATGTTCTTACGAATTCACTAACACAATAAGATCTCTGGTATTTCCAAACTCCTATACATTCTACAATCTTGACCTTCCAAATGTGAGGTTATTCGCCTTATAAAAATGATGAAATCATGGTTAGCTAGTCAGTCAATGGTTAACCACTTAACCTGATAACAATAGACTCTGTTATCCATCATTGAATTAAAATGACGTCATAACATTTAGTAAGGAATAATTTTGTGTGAAATGCCTTATAAAACCTCTTGGAAGCAATAATTCTTACAATCAAATTTTGATAGCTCTTAACTTTTGTTGACTGTAATATTGTGACTCATCAATTGACATTATTTTTGTGTTTATTACCTGAAAATTTAAAATCATGTAAGCGTCCCCAAGAAAACCTCTTAGCAAGGTAGGAAAAGAAAGTTATAGCGGTAAACGTGTCTATGTTATCAATATCTTCTTTGCACTATCTTATAGCAGTAAACATGTGTGCAATATAAATATTTGTTTTATCATTTATAGTAGTATTATTTCAAAACCACGGTATCGTTGTCACTGATCCACAAAAGACTAAAATTTTAAAAATCCATAACAACAAAGTTAAGATAAAATATTTAGCAATGTGATCAAAGTTTGAGAATATAACGAATAGAGTGTAGCTCATTCAGGGATAACAATTTTCAAAAGGATAGAGACTAAGAATGAGAATGTTAGCTTGTGATTTGTGTCGTGAAATTAAATTAAATTGAAAGAAAAATTATGAGTTATAGGTTATATCAGGGTGGTTGTTTGACCAAGTCATGTAACTTAGAAGGTGAGTATAAAACTGAACTCGTTAAGCATCTAAATTATACAGAGTCGAATGAAGAAAGAGATGTATCTAAACGCAGGAATATTGGAAGTTTTTTTTCTCTCGTATAATCTATGTTTTGGATGTAACGACTTAAATTAGCATCATGCGTTTGATACCGAGAAGGAAATGGGTAGATTAGCACTAACAAATTAGTTATCCGAAGATGATGAGTCCCCCATCTGATTGGTAGGACTAAAGAATAAAGCATTTGAAAGTGCTATTGTTCTCGCTGCTGCATTCCATACGTTGAACGCTTTTAGGAACGCGGGAACATTGGCAGAGCACGAATAAAATGGATGATTTGCAAAACATACAACACATTATTATTCATATAAATAACAAAATGCGTATGTGGTTAATGACCGGTTGTCAGCCGAGCAAAAATAATTTCACTTTCTTACTCACAAAATATAAATGAAGTACAAAGTAAGGAAGAGTTCGTTTCCACATAGAGGCAATTATTGTTATGCGATTTTCAGTTTCTAAGGTAACCAAGGGGGGATTTTTGTTGTTTTAGCGAACTAATAAAGTAAAAATAAAATAAAGCAAAGCAAATAATTGGAATAATCAATAGAGAGAAGATATTGGTTAAGGGATAATATTATTCACAAACATGTATTTTCATCAACGATTAGAATTGGTATTTTAATCTCTCATTTACTAAAAGTCCTAGGATACCTTGATCGCAAGTATATCCCGCTAATTCCCTGATTTCATCACAACCACATTAAAAGATGCATATGTGAATTCTTCCTAGAAAGCAACCTAAAGTGTAAAAGCACAATTAATAAGTTCAACTCCCTCGAAGCACTAAGTTCTATGGAATAAGACTAATCAAGGCAATCAAACGTGTAAAAGCACTAACTCGATTTAACCAAGGTTATGATTCATATGCGATTATAAAGATGTATCACTACAAGTAATAACCACACTACGCTACTTAGAATCAGGGATAAACAACTATTTCGTATTGAAAACCCTAATCTAGCAATAGAGATGAATGTAAATCGGATTGATTCCGGACTCAACCAAACAAACAATCAAATCATATGACAACATTAATAATGAATCACAAACAATAAAATATTGAGACAAAACTAATTCATAGATTCAAATAACATGTTGAGAAATCAACTTTATCCCATAACCAATAATATGTGTTTAGCTACTCATAGCTATGGAGTTCATCATAATCATAATCAATAATAAAATAATGAAGAAGATGAAAACTAAATATGAAAGCAAACCCTAGTTGCCGCTCTCTCCAAAAAGTTCCAAGAATAATACGTGATATCAAAGTTATAGAAAACTTTCTCCTTTTGTAGCTTCTCATCTTTCCAAAATTAGATCTTCAAAGCCCAAAGTCCAAGTGGTCCAATAGATAGAAGTCCATCAAGCCCATATGTGAAAAAAAAACCATGTAGAAAATATGCCCAAAAACTGTCGCCGGAAAACTGGTATTATGGCCGGAAATTATTCGGAAAAGTGACCGGAAAACGGCTCAGATGACCGGCAAAGTCCACCCGGTCACCGGCCAACGAGTCAGCTCGGTCGAGTCAACTCGTGTCAACTCGTCGAAGTCGGGCCAGAGTCGGGAGTCGACGGGTGAATCACCGAGTGAGGTAATCAAGTCTGAGTCAGAGGCTAACTCAGCTGACTTGGTTCTAGCCTTCTAAGCCATTGCACAGGCCTGAGCTTGTGCTGCATAATCATTGTGCATCACCAGTGCACTTCCAGCCATAATGGCTGCTTCCTACACACACATTCCTAGCCACTGCCATCCATTCTAGTCACATCACCAACTCAGCTGCTACTCTACACTCACCATATCCCTGCTTAACCACCTGCAGTTCAGTTCAGTTGCAAAGCTACGACGCCTCCATTACAACAACTTCAGCTCACACCTCAAACAACAACACCAATTCTCGTTCTCTGTAGCTCTATCTCAAGCCATATCAGTACCACCTGCTTGCAGTCATACATTCAACTTCATTCTGCAACTCAAGCTAGAGCTAACACCACCAGACCTGCTCATATATCATCACAGCTCCACAACAATACCACCAATGACTCAAATCAAAGTATAACAACACTAATACCAGTTTACACCTTCTTCAGCCATCACCAATAATTCATATTATCATTTGTCACAGCAGCATCCACTTCTCAGCTTTAACTGTAGCTTATTAAGCTTGTATCTGTCACATCCGGTTCCTGCAATATTTCACTCAAGCTGCAAGACTCATGAAGCAACATCATCTCCTGATCATTCTACAACCACCAGATTCCAACCTCCAGTTCTCCATTACCTCCTCCATCATCTTCAATCATCCAATGTCAAGTTCCAATATACCTTCCCTGTCATCTCGAATAACCCATTACTGCCGTCACAACATTTCATTGTCACTGCCAATGCAAAGCTCGTCGGCCTGAATCATTACAGCGTCATCCTGCCAAGCTCGATCAACACAGCATTCCAATACAAAAACTCATCACTTTCCTATTCGATCCACAGCAGCCCCACTGTCGAGTTCTATCACAGCAAATTCCCATTTCCATTCGACCGCACCTGTAGCCAACTCCTTCGTGCCAACAGCAGTAGCTCAGCTCCATTCCCATCTGTTCTTGGTATTACAACATCAGTCGAACTCAACCCAGAGCCAACCACTGTGACCAGCAAGCTCAAGCCAGTTCCTTCTTTATCAACCATGATACCACAGCTCCAAATCCTTCTTGTCACTTCTATTCTATCTTCATTGTAATCGCTGCTACCAAACCACAGCTACAACACAACTCGTTACTAACACTGCCAGTAAAATTCCTCTTTCGATTCAGCCTTAGTTTTCAATTGCTTAATAACAACTCAACCCATTCATTCTTGACTTCAATCAATAGCAGCCATGGTGTTCTTCCCCGATTTGATTCGAATCCTCCAACACACATCTCAACTCTCAATCTCGGTAAACCCTAACTCAATCCACATCTTTTAATTCAATATCAGTTGAGCTACAGACTCTAATTTCTCGATCCAGACTCAACTGCTGTTGCTCGTTCTTCAATTTCAGAAACAAATCGAAACCCTAACTGCAGTTCTCGATTTCAAATTACAACCTAATTCCTTCCTTGTTTCTGAGATTCAGTTCAAAAACCCTTTTGATTTTACTCTAATATGAAGCAGTAGAGATCATTTCATTATGAACCTCATCCATCTCTCGATCCCATTTCCATCTGAATTCTAATGGAGCCGCCATACTTCTCTTGGTTTCGGGTGGAGTTAGTGAAGAACAACAATGATAAGAGAATTAATTTCTCTCTGAATTTTAGGGTGAGTGTAGGAATAAATTTGGATATAACCACCCATGTAAAGTAGATAAGGGATACCCAGTGACCAACTCATACATAGCTTGTCGGTTCAAGAGAACTGACAGTTCATTCTTCACTCTTTCTTGCGCAATATAGCCTTTGCTGATTCCAGCATCACTCGCCAGTGAATCGGTCTTTTGCTCCTTTTCGCTCCGAATGAACGCTCTCATTCTTTTGCTCCCAAGGACTCCATTGCACCTAATAACTCAAAACTAAACATAAGAGATGCAATTCACAAAAATAATAGTAAAGAAAGCATAAATACTAGATATAAAATTAGGTGTTTTAGACACCTATCAAATTCCCCCACACTTAGACTTTGCTAGTCCTCGAGCAAATCAAACAAAACAATTCTAAATCATACATATAACTCCGTGTCGTCAAGGCTACGGTCACACTTAACACGTATAACAAGCCTTTAAACCCCTAGGTGTCTCTAGTGGACGAGTTTTAGTCTCGTGAGGGTTTACTAGAGATATACCCACAAAACCTACTTTTCCAACTTACTAGTTCTCCGTAATGATAGTATCCAATGCGCTAAGAAGACATAGAGATTCTGCACACTAGTCATAAGAAGTTAGACACATAAATGAACACAATCTCATCCTTAAAAGTTGAGAGAGAAATAACCATCCCTTCTCGAAAGAAATTCGGGTTCGGAGTGATCAAAAGTCTCGACTCTGCCTCACAAGAAAGGGTTTTATGAATTTGCGCTCAATAATAAACATTTTTTTATGGGTCACACATGTGTCCAGGTTGGAATGAATAGAGAATCCTGCGACACGTTGAATGGTAGGAAGGCAAAAACCTTTCGAATCGTTTTGAAAACCCACATCTTTTATCATTTTTGAAAACCCATTTTTTCTGACGATCTCTAAGAAAGGAAATCAGCCATTTAACGAAGGTGGGAATATGCTTACTTACCTCGTTATTCGTTCGACGTGCAGCTAGCACCACTCTCACAACATCCATAGAAACGTCTTCGGTCTTCAATCGGTGTCTTCATCTTCGTCTTCGGTCTTCAACTCTTGATGATAAAATCTTGAACTTCGTAGAATCTTGACAATGTGATTCTTTCCTCTAATTCCTTGTTGCTTGAAACTTCATTGTAGATATTTGTTTGTACCCCTAATATTCTACACAAATAAATGGACTAACTTAGGCCTCCAAAACTCCTCCTAGTGGCAAAGGAGGGTTCATTGGGCCTAAGGTGCTTCCCTTGTTTACCCAAAAATGGCTAACTAGGCCTAACAAACACCCCATGTACAAGCCCATGGGGTAAAAAGTTTCACAACACAAGCGTTCCATGTCACCATTGACACGTCATCAGAGGTGCCACGTCACCAACGTGTTACGTCAGCAAAACAGGTGCCACGTCAGCAAAACACAGTTCCTCAAAGTGCCACGTCAGCAAATGATGACGTGGCAGCCGACACGTCAACAGGCCGAGGTGCCACGTCATCAGGCAAGACGACGTGACAGGTGACACGTCAGTAAATGGATGCCACGTCAGCACTGTGAGCCACGTCACCAACATCCGCCGGCGTCCCAACCGAGCGGCAATCGACGACGATTAATCGGGTATTAATCGCCGATTAATTGAAGATTAGTGGCGATTAATTGGCAATTAATCGGCAGAAATCAAATATTCAGTGTATGTCGATGCAACTTAAATCCGTAATCCCGATTCGGTGTGGCACGACGCAGCTTAATCCCCCGGCCTTGGATGATTACACCCACTTCTCGAACACCTTTGGTTATCCACACCCCATTGTAATTCCTTAACCATAATGGAAGTTTCTGGAATATTCTGGGAGCCATGCAGGGGATGAATGCCAGAGCCACGCAACCATGCAGGAGAATTATGGCAGGGAGGCATGCAGGGCTAGTTACTACAAGAGGCATGCAAGGGCCAGTTGTAACAGCTGCCATGCAGGATCATTTACTGCAATTCATACCTGCATCTGAAACGGAAATTGGTAACCTATAAATGGATGGTTTGAAAACCCAAAAAGGTAAGCAATCTTCCATTCCAAAATCCCCTGTGAAAAATCCATTAATGACTTTAGCATCGGAGGGTTTTTTGCAGGTACCCCCCCTTTCTCCATAATTCAATTGAAGATCCAGTCCACGAATCAATTATCAGCAAAAACATCATACATATTTCTGTGTTTGGGGTAGGAGCATTTTTACCTTACAAACAGTGGCGCCGACCAAGGTTTTCGAGAAAAGATTATCGTGTGTTACCAAATCGAGTTATGGCAATAGTTAGACAGACTGCACGAAGGTCTGAATCTACCAGCAATTCCCAACCGCGCAGGAGACGCGAAATTGAGAGGAACGAAATTGAGGTTAAATCTGCACCTGCCATACCCACTGGAAACAGATCACTGGATCGTGGACGAGATCGAGATCGTTTTCGTGACAAAGTTCCAGATCTGAACCGGAGAAAGGAAAAACAACGGGTGATCGAGAACGAAGTTATTGACGTTGATGGGGAAAACCCAGATATTCGTGGAAACAAAGGGTATGCGTTCGGCAGCCCATCTAGGAGGAATCGCAATCGACAGGATCTGCGTGATGGCCGCACTGCGACTCCTAGTACAGAGAAAGAACAACTACTGAATCGGTTAGACGAGCTAGAGAAGGAGAATGCTCTACTGAGATTAGAACGTGAAAACCAACCTCGGCCTAGGTCTGGTGTTTTGAATAATCAGAGGGTCCGATCTGTATGGCAACGCCTTGGAAGTCGGATTGAACCACAAGTCGCAGATTCTAACAGGGATGTGATCAATCTTGATCGACCAGACATGAATCTATTGGTCACTGGAGAATTACTGAAATGACCCAGACGAGCAGGGGATCGGACAGCTGTAACTCAACAGAGCGCAGCCAGAACTACGTCTCATTCAAAACGGCTCAAGAATGACGAGAATGAAGCTCGAGACCAACACGACGAGGGCGAATTTTCGGACGATTATTATGCTCGTTCGGAGCAAGGCAGGGATGGCAGAGAGACTACTCTGCACCGAAGAAAGAAAATAAGATCGAATAATCATATTCCACAGGACCGGGATTATGAGCAAGAAGGCAGTTCCTCAGATGGCGACCTAGACGCGATAACAGAAGCTCGTCTTGCCAAGATGATCGAGAAAGTGATGATGAAAAAACAATCCAGAAGAAAAAGATGGAAAGGTTACATCGAGCGGCGGGAGCACCTTTCAAGCGAAAATCGAGAATTCGGGCCGCCAATGAATTTTTAGTTCCAAAATTACCGAATTCGATGAGAAAACTGATGATCCAGATCAGCACGTTTTACACTATAAGACTGCCATGTCCTTGTGGCAGTACAACAACGAGTTGATGTGTAAAATGTTTCCGCAATCCCTGACGGGAGGAGCTATTTCGTGGTTCAATCGACTTCCAAAGATCGATCGGGACTTACCATAAGGCGATCGATGATTTTTGCTCTAACTATAAGTACAACAAACGTGGCCAGAAAGGATGCCATTCACATGTTCCTTTTAGGGATTCGGAAGGAGGAAAGCATCAGACAATTCACTAGGCGTTTCAAGCAAGAGTTAGCGGACGTGGATGGAGCCAACAACCAAGTTTTTATTGCAGCATACAAACAGGCTTACCAGCATGATCAAAGAGGTGTGTACGGTTCTTTGGTCAAGAGACCACCAAAAACTTTGGAAGAACTATATGATCGAGTAGAAGAGTACGCCCGAGTGGAGGACGATTCTAAAGCTCGAGAAGAAGTTCACAAATCGTCCAATCACCAAAGCAATGGGAAGAAAGAAAAATCCAAGAACCGTTCGAACGGACATCATAATATTGATCGCGGGGATGTTCGAGAGAAAAATCAAGGTGAACGCATGGAAACTGGGTATCAGAAATTTCACGATATGAAGCGACCCGTGAGCATAAGTCCGACGGAGTTTGTGCGAAAAAAATACAAAAGGATTTGAGCCCCCACGTCCTTTGGCGTGCGGAAACACAAGATAAACGTGATAGGAGCAAGTCTGCAAGTTCCATAAAGACCATGGTCACAAAAAGCTAAGCTAGCTCTTTCTGGATCGAGATTCGAGCGGATGATCGACGGCCGAAGAAGCCACACGATGCGTGAAAAAGGACTTTGGAAAAGGTCCTGGACGGTTGCCACGACCAACGTGATTAGCGCACATGTGATTAACGTCGGCCACGCCGGGATCCATTCGATGACCGAGCGGGCATCGAGAAGAAACGAAACCAGGAGGAAGCTCGGGGCGGTTGAAAGAATAATAACCCACCAATCACATCGATTTTGTCAGCGGTAATGGAGCAGAAACTCGGGAGCTTGGGTGCACAAAGATCGAGTTCTCTGATGCAGACATGATAGGTGTATATGCTCCCCACAATGACGCTATCGTTATAACTGCTTGGATCGGCATGTTTCGTGTACACCGGATTATAGTTGATACGGAAGCTCGGTGAGCGTCTTTGTTTTGAGCTTACTCCTCTATGAATCTCCCACACGACTTGATCGAGGAGGATGAAAATCCAATTATCGGTTTCAGCGGCGAAGTTACAAAGGCGATTGGAAAAGTGAGGATACCGATAACAGTGGCTGACAAGTCCATCTTGGGCACTTTCTTGTTGCTGGATTGCCGAGCACCCTACAATGCGATCGTATGACGAGATTGGCTGCATGAGATCGGTGTAGTCACATCATCTAATCATCAATGCCTGAAGTTTATTACCCCAGAAGGAGTTGTGAAAGTTAGAGGCGACCAGATGGCCGCCCATAAGTGTCATGAGAGTGCAATGGATGAGTACAAGAAGTCATAAGTCAGTGGCAACCAGATCACGCGAGTCGAGCTGAAATAGCAATTACAGAATCTCTCCCTCCAGAATCATATAGGGGAGAGGACGCAGCTGAACCCCCAACAATTGAGAAACTGATCGAGGTCCAGATTGGAGATGAGGAGCACAAAACAACGTTCGTAGGGGCAGATCAGCCTGCACATAAATGTGATGGTTTGATTACATTGCTAAGGGCAAACGCCGACGTTTTCGCATGGAGTTTTGCTGAGATGCCAGGGATAGATCCGAATGTAGCCTGCCACAGGCTAAATATCGATGAGAATTTCCATCCCTGTTCGGCTTAAAATCGAAATATGGCGCAAAGCAAAAAGATGGAGTTATTGAAGAGGTCGAAAAGTTGTTGGAAGAAGGATTTATTAGACCGTACAATATCCAAGTTTGGCTGTCAAATGTCGTACTGTTCCAGAAGAAGAATGGTAAAATTCGTATCAGTATCGATTTTACGATTTGAATAAAGTTTGTCCGAGTGATCTGTACCCATTGCCGGATAAGAGATTTGGTGGATGCAACTGGCAGGTATGGGAGACTGTCATTCATGGACGATTTTTTGGTATAACCAAATACCTTTGTTCGAGGACGACCAAGAGCATCTTTGCATTCGTGACTCGACAGAGGAGTTTAATGCTATCTTTAATGCCGTTCGGGCTTAAGAACGCAGGGCAACCTACCAAAGACTTGGTAGACCATATGTTCAAGGATCTGATTGGGAAGTCGATGGAAGTATACATCGATGATATCGTAGTGAAATCTCGGCAAAAAGAATCGCATTTTCTTGATCTCGCAAAAAGACGTTCGATATCTTAAGGCAATATCGTATGAAGCTCAATCCGAAAAATGTTCATTTGGGCTATCATCGGGAAAGTTCCTTGGATACTTGATGACACACAGAGGAATCGAGGCGAATCAGGAAAAAATCGAGCCATCGAGAAATGCCATCCCCAAGAACGAATAAGGAGGTCCAGAAGCTAGCAGGACGATTAGCAGCCTTAAACCATTTCATTTCACGCTCGTCGGATCGATTCAAGCCATTCTTCGACGTTTTGAAGAAAGCGAAAATTTTGGTTGGGCGCTTGAGTGTGAAAGGGCTTTTGATGAGATCAAGAAGTATTTGTCAACCCACCTTTTGGTCGGTCAAAAACCTGGATAACCTATTGGAGTGTATCCATTGCAACGAGAACGCCGTGAGTGCGGTGTTGTTTGTTACGGATCCACATTAGAAACCTGTTTACTTCGTCATTAAATCCTTGCCGGGGGCGTAAACACGTTACAATAAAATTGAGAAGATACCACTTGCACTTTATTCCATGCATCTCGTCGCCTCAAGCCTTATTTCCAAGGAAGGCGGATCGTAGTATACTCGAATACCAGCGCCGAAGAGAATCCTGGAGCGTGCTAATGATTCCAGTCGACTAGCCATATGGTCAAATTTTCTGGGGGCGTATGAGATCAAGTACGAAACCAGAACTGCAGAGAAAGAACACGCACTGGCTGCACTGCTAGCAGATTTTCCTATGGACGATATAAAAATGGTTGCCGACGAAGAAGTGGAGTTGTTCAAACCCACTGAGCCAGTCACTGATCAGACTGGGGGTGAGTCTCGCAATGGAGATCGATACACGAGAACCATTATGGACCAGTATTTCTTGATGGGTCATCAAACGTTGGTGGTCTTTGGAGTTGGATGCGTCATCCTTACTCCCGAAGGTTCGAGGATCGAAAGTAACAGGTAGGTTTTCAAGCATCAAACAATGAAGCTGAATATGAAGCTGCAATAATCGGTTTAAAAGTTGTCAAACAGTTAGACGCGAAGAACGTGAAGTTGGTCACTGATTCCATGCTAGTGGTCAACCAGTTTCTGGGGACCTACAAAGCCAAGGAAGAGAGAATGGCCATGTATTTGGATCATATGAGAAAGCTGGCAAATGAGTTCGACCAATTTTCTATTGGCGAGACCGCGGTTGGAAAACGAGGCATGCGAGATGCTTTGGCATATCTTTCTTCCTCGATCGAAACTAATTCCACCCGTTTCGTTGTAGTAGATTTCCAAGAGTTACCTAGCATCTCCGACAACCAATTTGTTCTGGCTCTCGAACACGCTAGTGGGGGCGAGAGGGCAGCTACATCAGCACAGGGGGATACGGTGAACACCGACAGCAATATGGATATTGACAGTCCAGTGACAGATAAGTCAGGCAGTCATGTTGAAAATATTACAGACTGGCGTCAACCATACATCCAGTACCTAACAACCGGCGAACTCCCTGAAAACGAGAAACTGGCTGCAAAGGTGAAAAAGAACTCATGGAGATACTCAATGATTGAAGGGCTGTTATACCGCAAACCTGTAGCTTTGGAGCCATTTTTGCGATGCGTATCAGCCGAGGAAGGACAAATAATACTGGCAGAGGCTCATGAGGGAATTTGTGGAAGCCATTCTGGAGGGCGCAGTCTCGCGCACAGGATACTTACCCAGGGGTATTTATGGCCGTACATGCGAAAAGACGCTAAAGAATATGCGCGAAAATGTGTGCCATGCCAAGAACACGCTCCAATTCCGAAAAGGCCCGCCAACGAATTACATCCGATTTTTAGTCCCTTTCGGTCGTTCTCTATGTGGGGATTGGACATCGTCGGGCCCACTCCCAAAGCTCCTGGAGGCGTCGATTCGTACTAGCCGCTACCAATTATTTCACCAAGTGGGTCGAAACGTGTGGCACCTGTACACGTCACCAGACATGATGTGAAAAGGTTCATATGGGAGAATATCGTCTGCATGTTCGGTATCCCAGACGCAATAATATCAGACAATGGGAAGCAGTTCGATTCAGGAGTAATCAAAGACTTTTGCAAGGGCCTAAATATTCGCCACAATTTCTCATCTCCTTACTATGCTCAAAGTAACGGGCAGGCAGAAGCAACCAACCACGTTATTATGGACAACCTCAAGAAACGGCTGGAGAAGGCGAAGGAAAAATGGACTGAAGAATTCCCTGGAGTCTTATGGTCTTACCGAACAACCCCGAAAAGATCCACCGGATTTTTTCCATTTACATTGGCATATGGGACGGAGGCAGTCATACCCACCGAGGTACAACTCAAGACTACCAAAACTCGTGCTGCCAAATCTGGGAAAAACGACAACATACTGGCTTTAGACAAAGAGTTGCTGGAAGAACAAAGAGAAACAGCCTTGCAGCAGTTGGTCCGATACCAGCAAGCAATCAAGCTGAGATATGATCGCAAAGTCAGAGAACGGTCGTTCAAACCAGGGGTATATGTCTTGAAGAAAACCCGAGCAGCCACAATGGAACCAAACTGTGGGAAGCTCGGAGCAAACTGGGAAGGCCCATACATAGTTGATAGACCAGCATCTCGTGGATCCTACTACTTAAGGAATCTCGACGGAACTTGATAGGTGTAGAATACACCGTATTTACTATCTAGAGTTTATGCTTTCTTTGGTATTTTTCTTGTAAATTATGTATTTAATGCGTGTTTTTGAGTGTATCAGGTGCAATGGAGTCATTATGTGCAAAAGAAGGAGAAAACGTCCGTTTGGATGTGTAAGGGAGCAAAGAGGTCCATTCATAGGCGAGCGATACTCAGAGCCAGCTGAGGTTACGCCAAAAAAAGCGAATAGGCCGTCGGTTTGCTGAAACCGACAAGCCATGTTTGAGCTGGTTAGCCCTTACGGAAACAGTATTTGGTGTATTTAGCTTTTCTAGCTATTACCTAACCCTAGCTTTCAGGGAAAAACGTTTTCCTCATTCATGGTCTCAAATTCTGAGGAGATACAGTGCGGATGGTGGAAGAAATGGAGGCCATGGTTGTCTGAAACCATTTTCACCTGAAATCAAACGAGGAGAAAATCCAGAGAGGTGACATTAATGAAGTGATGATGGAATCGAGGGAAGACAGACGATGAATAATTACGGCAAGTATTCAATTGGGTTTTGGTTCAAAGCTAAATCTGAATCTGTGTGTTACAGACGATTCGATTAGGATTAAGGGTATCTGTTAGCTTTCGATAAGAAACACAAGAGCAATTTGTGTTGCTGTTGCTGTGAAATCAGTGAAATCAACAGGATTTTGATGATTGAATTCGGTAAATCAGAGTGTGAGATGCATAAATCAGAGAATCAATGAAGAAACTGATGGGGGTTTTGAATCTGTTGCAGTTAAGAACAAAATGAATAGGAATTGCAGCTTCTGATGTTGCTATTGTTGTTAATGAGCTAGGGTTCGGTTCAGGCAAGGGTTTGATGGAAATGGAGATTCAAAGCTGAGAAGATTGGATGGGTTTCTGGATTGAAGTAATGAATGAATCTGGTTAGAGTTCTAGTCCCAGAGATCGAGATGGTTTTGCTGTTGGTGGTGGTCAAGAACATGGAGTCATAGCGATGATGTTGATCTTTGGGGTTTGTTGAAGCCATGAAGATGATGCTGTGTTGCAGGCAGGGAAGAAGCTTGTGCTGTTGAAGTTCTGATTCTGCAAAGAAATGATGCTGATGATGGGATTTGATGTCACAGAGGTTGCACTAATGGGTTTTGGTTGTGAGATGTAGGTGAAGCTGTTGAGCTTGTATGCCGTGACAGGAAATGGTGGAAGCTGGTGTTCAAACAGAATTATGGAATGAATATGTTAGGATTGACCTACAGCGAATGAATCTGAAATGGGTGAGAACAGGTTAGAGGAGCTGGAAAACAAGAGAGTTGCAGGGAGTTTGAGTATGGCAGATATGCAGAGAAGCACATGGGTTTTCATGGATTCCATAGATGGAGAATGGCAGGTGGTTGTGGATGTGCAGGTGCTACTGCGGACGAGCCGAGGAAAGTGGTGCTATGTCATCTGAATTGCAGTTGCAACTGGTGTTGTTGGTGGCACTGGTTTTGTGTGCTGTTGCAGATAGTGGCATGACAGGATCAGCTGGAAGAAGACCTAGATGGATGTTAGGTTATACAGGTTGCAAATGAATCTGGTCTGAGTTAAGATGGGTCTATGTTGAAGTCCTAGATGAATGCTTAGGTTATGCTGCTGCTGGTATTGAAGCTGGAATTGTTGTTCAGCAAATGGGTTTGCTCAGGTTGACTTAATGTTGATATTTCTGTACTAAGGCCAAGAGGCTGCAGTGCCAGAGATTATGTGAAGCTCGAGAAGACTGGTTGGTGCTATGTAATGGCTGGCCAAGGAGTGGTGATGCACAATGATTGTGATGCACAAGAGCTGGCCTATGCAATAGCCTGGCCTGGCCAAACTAACCCGCCTGAGTCACCCTGAATCAGCCTAACTCACCCTGAATCAACCTGACTCGTCTGACAATTCATCTGACTCAATAACTCGGTGCTTGACCGAGTTGACTCGGCCGAGTTGGATCGCTGACCCGAGTTGACCCGTTGACCGGTGACCGGGCGGACTTTGCCGGTCATCGGAGCCGTTTTCCGGGCACTTTTCCGGCCGTTTTCCGGCCACAATACCAGTTTTCCGGCGATGATTTTTGGGTCATATTTTCTACATGGGTTTCTCCTCCTTATGGGCTTGGTGGATTTTCATCTAATGGACTTTGAAGGCTAGACCTAATTTTAGAAGTTGGAGAAAAGCTATAAAGGGAAGGTCTTCTACAACTTATAATATATCTTTTTTTCTTGGGAATTTTGGAGAGAGCCGTTTTGTTTACGCTTCTAGGGTTTGGTTTTGTTCTTCTTCTTCATTATTTTATTATTGAATATTGATTATGATGAACTCCATAGCTATGAGTAGCTAAACATCTTATTGGTTATGGGATAAAAGTTGATTTCTCAACATGCTTTTGATTCAATGAATTAGTTTTGTCTCGATAATTATTGTTTGTGATTCACAATTAATAGTGTTATAAGATTTGAAAACTTGTTAGGTTGAGTCCTAATCAATCCGATTTGTGTTCATCTCTAGAGCTATATTAGGGTTTTCAATACGAAAAAGTTGTTTATCCCTGATTCTAAGTAGCATAATTGTGGTTAGTGCTTGTAGTGATATATCCTACTAGTCACAAGTGAATCATAACTTTTGTTAAAACATTTAGTGCTTTTACACATTCGTTTGCATTGATGAGTCTTATTCCTTTAAACTTAATGCTTGTAGGGAGTTAAAATTAATTGTGCTTTTACACTTTAGGTTGCTTTCTACGAAGAATTCACATATGCATCTTTTAATGTGGTTGTGATGAAAACAGGGAATTAACGGGTTATACTTGCGATCAAGGTATCCTAGGACTTTTAATAAATACGAGATTAAAATACCAATTCTAATCATTGATGAAAATACATGTTTGTGAATGATACTATCCCGTGACCAATATCTTCTCCTTATTGATAATTCGAATTACTTACTTTGCTTTTAATTACTTTTATTTGTTTAAATACAACAAACATACTCTGGGTTACTTTAGAAACTGAAATTTTATAACAACGAAAGCCTCTCTGTGGATACGAACTCTTTCTTATCGCATACTATATTTATATTTAGTTGATTGAGAAAGTGAAATTATATTTGACGGATTGACAACCGACCAAATTTTGGCGCCGTTGCCGGGAAGGCATACGGCTTGTTATTAAGTTTTTAGTTTCTTTTTACAATTTCTGCTTTTATCTTTGCTTTTTGTTTGTCGTCTTGTTTCTCACTTGGTTGCTAGAATTGTTTTCAGGTATCAATCCCTGGCTACTAAAGATTGGAATTATCCAAGGTGCGGGATAGCTACTCGAAGAGGCACAATACTCCAACCAAGTCAAGGCGCAACGGACGAGCACGAGTTAGAAGTGGACGAAGAGTTACACTTAGAAGGAGAGCAAGAGGTTCCAATCGTAAACGAACCACAAGTTGAAGTAGCAATGGGTGATGCAAATCGTACACTCAAGGACTTGGCTTCTCACAAGCTTGACACTCAACAGGGATGTATCCAAACGGACTCTACTTTTGAGATTAAGCCGGGGTTGCTTAGAGAATTACCAAAGTTCCATGGCATGGTGAATGAAGACCCAAACAAGCATCTTATGGACTTCCACACCACTGTCATGGCTATGCTTCCAGCGGATGTAGAGGCGGATGGTGCAATGTTGAAAGTTTTCCGTTTCTCTTTGATGGATAGTGCTAAGGATTGGTTATACTACTTACCTTCCGGAAGTGTCACAACATGGAATGGGCTGAAGAAACTCTTTTTGGAGAGATATTTTCCTGCATCCAAGGCTACTCAAATTCGCAAGGAGATTTGTGGGATGAAGCAAAATGTGGGAGAATCCTTATATGAATGTTGGGAACGATACAAGAGATTGGTTGGAAGCTGTCCTCACCACCAATTCAGTGATGCTATGATCATCCAATACTTCTATGAAGGACTCCAATCAAGTGATAGGAATCTTATTGACGCCGCGGGTGGTGGTGCACTAGTGAACAAGACGGTGGCGCAAGCTAGAGAGTTGATTGAAAACATGGCAGCGAACTCATAACAATTCTTAAGTCGTGGTTCGGATGTGATTCTAACAAGTTGCATCCGCGGTTATACCAAGTTCTCCTCAATCTTATGAAGACGAGCAAGCTAATGCGATCTTTCCAAATCAACCAAGACGGTATGATCCCTACTCCAACACTTACAATCCGGGATGGAGAGATCACCCCAATTTTAGCTATGCCAACAAGCAAGGTGCCATTCAACAACCTACTTTCAACCGTCCGAGTGGATTTCAACCACAACAACAACAATTTCAGCAACCTCAAGCACAACAATTAATGCAAAATCAAGGTGCTGATATTGATTCAAAGCTTCAAACAATGATGCAAGGCATTTCCACCATGTTCAAAGAAAGTCAACAAGAGACTAAGAGTGCTATTAAGGAGTTGCAAACACAAATGGGCTCCATGGCTATTGAGTTGAACCAATTGAAGGCGCAAAATAGTGGGAAACTCCCTTCTCAACCTATTAACCCAAAAGAGGGTGTCAATGCTATTACATTGAGAAGTGGTACACAACTTGTGCAACCCGAAGTTACTGATTCGGGCAAGGTGGAGCCACCAAAGGAACCTGTTTTGGAGGAGAATAATGAGGATTCTCCCCAAGCTTCTGAGGTACCAATTCCTAACTCTAAAACTCCGGTTTCTACTTATGTTCCTCCTCTACCTTTTCCTCGCAGATTTGCAAGTTCTAAGAAGGCGGAACTAGAAAAGGAGATTTTAGACGTTCTAAAGAAGATCCATGTGAACATACTACTCATTGATGCTATCAAGAAAGTTCCAAAGTATGCAAAGGTGTTAAAGGACTTGTGTACCAACAAACAAAGGCTCAAAGGTAATGAAGTGCTTAGTGTGGGGGAGAATGCCTCGGCAATCTTACAACACAAACTCCCACTTAAGTGCAAGGATCCGGGTAGTTTTGACATTCCCGTCACAATTGGTAACACAAATTTTAACAAAGCTATGTTGGACTTAGGTGCTTCCGTTAATGTTATGCCTGCGTCAATGTATAATTCACTTGATCTTGGTCCTCTTAAAAAGGCTGAAATTGTATTACAATTATCCGATCGCTCTAATGTCTACCCAATGGGTATTGTTGAGGATGTTCTTGTGCAGGTTAATCAACTTGTATTTCCAGCGGACTTTTGTGTGTTAGAGATGGATGAAGGTTCACCGGACTCGTCTCTTCCATTGCTTCTTGGGCGTCCCTTCATGAAAACGGCGAAAACCATAATTGATGTGGATAAGGGAACGCTAACTATGGAGTTTGATGGAGAAATAATACGTTTCAACATTTTCGAGACGATGAGATATCCTAGCGATGTCCACTCTTGTTTCTCCATTGATGTGATGGATACATTGGCACAACAAATGTTTGAATTAAACTGTGATGATGCTTTGGAAACCGTGTTAACTACATCCATGGATAATGGTGTAGAGTGTGGTGATGAAGTCAAGGAAGCTCTTGGTGATCTTAATTCACTACAAGAATGCCCGAAAACTCATAATATCTCTTTTATTTCTTTACCATGCAGTGATGAAAAGCTTGTTCCTTCAATTGTTAAATCTCCAATTTTAGAATTGAAACCTCTTCCCGACCACCTTAAGTACTTGTACTTGGGTGATAATGAAGAGTTACCGGTGATTGTTTCTAACAAGCTTAGTGATTTACAGGAGCAAAAACTTCTAAGGGTGCTAAGGAAGTACAAGACGACCATAGGATGGACAATTGCCGATATCAAGGGTATTAGCCCTGCTGTTTGTATGCACAAAATTCGTTTGGAGGATGATGCAAAGCCTAAAAGGGACGCGCAACGTCGTTTGAATCCTCCCATGATGGAAGTTGTGAAAAAGGAGATACTCAAGCTTTTGGAAGTGGGTGTTATCTACCCCATATCCGATAGCAAGTGGGTAAGCCCGGTACAAGTAGTACCAAAGAAATCGGGTGTGACGGTGGTGGAGAATGATAAGAATGAACTTGTCCCAACTCGTGTGCAAACCGGTTGGAGGGTTTGTATTGATTATAGAAAATTGAATGCCACCACTAGAAAAGATCACTTTCCCTTACCTTTTATTGATCAAATGCTTGAACGTTTAGCTGGACACTCTTACTATTGCTTTCTTGATGGCTATTCGGGTTATAATCAGTTGTGATAGCACCGGAGGACCAAGAGAAAACCACTTTCACTTGTCCTTTCGGTACTTTTGCTTATAGAAGGATGCCTTTTGGCTTGTGCAATGCCCCAGCTACTTTTCAAAGGTGTATGGTAAGTATCTTTTCGGAATATGTTGAAAACATAATCGAAGTGTTCATGGATGACTTTAGTGTCTTTGGTGATTCTTTTGACCTTTGCTTGAACAATTTGTCTCTAATCCTTGAACGATGTGTTGAAACAAATCTTGTGCTAAATTGGGAGAAGTGCCATTTCATGGTAACTCATGGCATAGTTTTAGGCCATATAATATCTTCTAAAGGCTTGGAAGTCGATAAATCTAAGATAGACCTTATTCGTGCTCTAACCCCTCCTACTACGGTGAGGGAGATTCGTTCTTTTCTTGGTCATGCAGGTTTTTATCGTAGGTTCATCAAGGACTTTTCCAAGATAGCATCACCACTTTGTAACTTATTGCAAAAAGATGTGGTTTTTAACTTTGATGAGAAATGTATGGCGGCATTCAATCGTTTGAAAGAACTTTTGATTTCAGCCCCTATCATTAAACCACCGGATTGGAGTAAGCCGTTTGAACTCATGTGTGATGCTAGTGATTATGCGGTTGGTGCGGTGCTTGGGCAACGTGTGGGGAAACTTCCTCATGCTATTTATTATGCTTCTAGAACGTTAAATGAGGCCCAACAAAACTACACAACCACTGAAAAAGAGTTATTAGCCATTGTTTTTTCTTTAGAAAAGTTTCGCTCTTATCTAATTGGTACAAAAGTTGTTGTCTTTTCTGATCATGCAGCACTTAGATACTTGCTTACAAAGAAAGAGGCGAAACCGAGGCTCATACGATGGATATTACTCTTGCAAGAGTTTGATATTGAAATCAAAGACAAGAAAGGAATTGAGAACACCGTTGCGGATCACTTGAGCCAACTTGCTGTGGACAAGGAGACTATCCCGTTGCGTGAAAGTTTCCCGGACGAGCAACTATTCTCAATTGCCTTTGGAGAACCATGGTATGCCGATATTGTCAATTACTTAGTTTCTAAACAAATCCCAAAGAACTTGTCTCGTTCTGAGAGGGACAAACTTAAGAGGTTAGGGAACCAATACATATGGGATGATCCATACTTATGGAAACATGGTAGTGACCAAGTAATACGAAGGTGCGTGCCCGAATCTGAATTTAACTCTATCTTGTCTTTTTGTCACTCTTATGCTTGCGGAGGACATTTTGGGAGTAAGAGAACCGCGCACAAGGTACTTGAAAGTGGTTTTTATTGGCCAACTTTGTTTAAGGATGCACATATATTTTGTACAACTTGTGATAGGTGCCAAAGAACCGGCAATCTAGGTGCCCGAAATCAAATGCCACAAACTTATATTCAATTTATTGAAGTTTTTGATGTATGGGGTATTGATTTTATGGGGCCTTTTGTCAACTCCCATGGGAATTTTTATATCTTACTTGCGGTTGATTATGTCTCGAAATGGGTGGAAGCTAAGGCCACCCCTACTAATGATTCTAAAGTGGTTTCAGATTTTGTGCAAGCTAATATTTTTGCAAGGTTTGGAATTCCAAGAGCCATAATTAGCGATGGGGGTTCTCACTTCAAAAACAAGATTTTACAAAGCTTGTTGTCGAAGTACAATGTGTCGCACAAGATTGCAACACCTTATCATCCCCAAACCAATAGACAAGCCGAGGTGTCTAACCGTGAGGTGAAATCAATTCTAGAAAAGACGGTGAACCCGACAAGGAAGGATTGGAGCATGCGACTTAATGATGCTTTGTGGGCGTATAAAACCGCATATAAAACACCTATTGGAATGTCTCCTTTTAGGCTTGTGTATGGTAAACCTTGTCACTTACCCGTGGAAATTGAGCATAAGGCGTTTTGGGCTATTAAGCAATGCAACATGGAGATGGATGGGGCTGGAAAGCAAAGGAAATTACAACTCCAAGAGCTAGAGGAGCTTCGCAATGATGCATTTGAAAGCTCACGGATTTACAAAGAAAAGACGAAAGCATTCCATGATAACATGATTTCTAGGAAACAATTTTGCATTGGGCAGAAAGTGCTTTTGTTTAATTCTCGCTTGCAATTATTTCCGGGTAAATTAAGGTCACGATGGATCGGACCTTTTATTGTTACTAATGTGTTTTCTCATGGTGCAGTGGAAATTCGTAGCATAGCTACAGGGAAAGAACTTAAAGTTAATGGGCACCGGTTGAAACCATATTATGAGAATTTCACTTCCGAAGTGGTGGAGGGAGTTAACTTTGTGGATGTGCTCCCTCTGGAGGAGTCATAGAAAGCAAGGAGATAGTCGGGCTGACGACTTTAAACCAAGCGCTACTTGGGAGGCAACCCAAAGGATGAGTATTTCTTGTCTTGTATTTATTTCTTTTCTTGTTTTTAGTTTTTCTTGTTTTGTTTTTACTTTATTTTTGCTGATTTCTTATTAGGATTTCCCACCTTGACTTACTTTGGACGATTCAATTTACATTGAGGACAATGTAAAGTTTAAGTGTGGGGGAGTGGTTTATGTTGTAAGTTTTTGCAATTTTTCAGTTTTTTTTTTTGTGAACTAGTGAATAAGAAAACTCCAACTTGTAGTTAGTTTAGAGTCACATAGTATACATGTCGCTAAGATTACATCGAGAATCTCATACTAGTGACTGAACTTAGAGATGACAGAGAACATGATCGGGTTTCTTAATTGTATGAGAGTTAAAGTTGGATTTAACCATGCCAGTGGCAAATAAGGTGCACCAATTCGGTATTAGAACAGTGATCCCCTATAGTGGAGACTACCCATGTTACATAATGTGAGGCACCAACCTTCAATTCTTTGTACCTGTCTAAATTTGTGATTTTAGAGTGTGTGTCACCATACGTAAATTCCGGGCAGAATGGTGAGCTGTCCAATTTCCCACCATAGAAGCACTATTTTGAAGTTACATCGAATGGTGAGCTGTCTAAATTTGTGCTTTTAGAGTGTGTATCTCTTGAGTGCTATTTTTATCAACCATGTTGGTGACATCGAATTGCTAACTTACATACCACTTGTGATCTTGTTCGCAGTTAGCACCATCCACCTTATCTCTCTCTACACCAACAGGTCCATAGAAACACCATCATCATCAACAAGAGGAGCATCACGAATTTGAAGGAAAGTTGAACACGTTCGAGGTTTACAAGCAACAGTACAGAAATGGGCAGATTTCAGATTTGAGTAAAGCAACAAACAGGGAGCAGAATTTTTATAAGTTGAAGACTATAGTACAAGAGCGGAAATTATCAAGGATGAGAGTTCGAGAAGTTTATGATATCAAGACATATCATAAATTGTTGTGAAGATTCAAGCGGTAAAGTACTTACACCATGGCATTGTACTTACATCTTTATTTTATTTTATTTGTATTTTACTTTCTCTTGTCTTAAAAAAAAAAAATAAAAAAAAAAAACGAAAATTGAAAAAAATAAAAAAAAAACGAAAAAAAAATAAAAAAGTTTGTTTTTATTTTTGTATTCTTTCAATAAAGCCTATGGAAAGAAGGAATATCTATAATGAAGTTTCAAGCAACAAGGAATTTGAGGGAAGAATCATATTGTCGAGATTCTACGAAGTTCGAGAGTTATCATCAAGGGTTGAAGACCGAAGACGAAGATGAAGACACCGATAGAAGACTGAAGACGTTTCTATGGATGCTGTGAGAGTGGTGCTAGCTGCACGCCGAACGGATTCACGGTAAGTAAGCATATTCCCACCTTCGTTAAATGGTTGATTTCCTTTCGAAGAGATCGTCAGAAAAATGGGTTTTCAAAAATACATAAAAGATGTGGGTTTTCAAAATACTTCAGAGGGTTTTGCCTTCCTACCATTCAACGTGTCTCAGGATTCTCTCTTCATTCCAACCTGGACACATGTGTGACCCATAAAGAGTCATTTATTATTGAGAGAAATATCATAAAACCCTTTCTTGTGAGGCGAGTCGAGACTTTTGATCACTCCGAACCCGAATTTATGTCGAGAAGGGATGGTTATTTCTCTCTCAACTTTTAAGAATGAGATTGTGTTCATTTATGTGTCTAACTTCTTATGACTAGTGTGCAGAATCTCTATATCTTCTTAGCGCTTGGATACTATCATTTCGGAGAACTATTAAGTTGGAAATATAGGTTTTGTGGGTATATCTCTAGTAAACCCTCACGAGACTATAACTCGTCCACTAGGGACACCTAGGGGTTTAAAGGCTTGTTATTTATGCTAAAAGTGACCGTAGCCTCGACGACACGGAGTTGTATGTATCTTTTTGAATTGTTTTGTTTGATTTGCTCGAGGACTAGCAAAGTCTAAGTGTGGGGGAATTTGATAGGTGTAGAATACACCGTATTTACTATCTAGAGTTTATGCTTTCTTTGGTATTTTTCTTGTAAATTATGTATTTAATGCGTGTTTTTGAGTGTATCAGGTGCAATGGAGTCATTATGTGCAAAAGAAGGAGAAAACGTCCGTTTGGATGTGTAAGGGAGCAAAGAGGTCCATTCATAGGCGAGTGATACTCAGAGCCAGCTGAGGTTACGCCAAAAGAAGCGAATAGGCCGTCGGTTTGCTGAAACCGACAAGCCATGTTTGAGCTGGTTAGCCCTTAACGGGAACAGCTGGGTGTATTTAGCTTTTCTAGCTATTACCTAACCCTAGCTTTCAGGGAAAAACGTTTTCCTCATTCATGGTCTCAAATTCTGAGGAGATACAGTGCGGCTGGTGGAAGAAATGGAGGCCATGGTATCTGTTAGCTTTCCTCATTCATGGTCCCCAATAAAAGGTCCGATCCATCGTGACCTTAATTTACCCGGAAATAAATGCAAGCGAGAATTAAACAAAAGCACTTTTTGCCCAATGCAAAATTGTTTCCTATAAATCATGTTATCATGAAATGCTTTCGTCTTTTCCTTGTAAATGCGTGAGCTTTCAAATGCATCATTGCGAAGCTCCTCTAGCTCTTGGAGTTGTAACTTCCTTTGCTTTCCAGCCCCATCCATCTCCATATTGCATTGCTTAATAGCCTAAAACGCCTTATGCTCAATTTCAACGGGTAAATGACAAGGTTTACCATACACAAGCCTAAAGGGAGACATCCCGATAGGTGTTAAATGAATCACCAAAGACACTAAAATCGTCCATGAACACAAGGTTTAGAGACAAATTGTTCAAGCAAAGGTCAAATGAATCACCAAAGACACTAAAATCGTCCATGAACACTTCGATTATGTTTTCAACATATTACAAAAGATACTTACCATACACATTTGAAAGGTAGCTGGAGCATTGCACAAGCCAAAAGGCATCCTTCTATAAGCAAAAGTGAATTTGAGGGAAGAATCATATTGTGGTTTCTGAAATTATTGTTGTTGCGGTTGAAATCCACTCGGACGGTTGAAAGTAGGTTGTTGGATTGCACCTTGCTTGTTGGCATAGCTAAAATTGGGATGATCTCTCCATCCTGGATTGTAAGTGTTGGAGTAGGGATCATACCATCTTTGTTGATTCGGAAAGACCGCATTAGCTTGCTCGTCTTCATAGGCTTGAGAGGAACTTGGTATCACCGTGGCTGAAACTTGTTGCATTATTGCTGTCATGTTACCCATTTCTTGACGAAGTTCCTCGACCTCGCTCACTTTATTCACTCTTCTTAGAAGCACATCTGAACCACGACTCAAGAATTATTTTGAGTTCGCTGCCATGTTTTCAATCAACTCTCTAGCTTGTGCCACCGTCTTGCTCACTAGTGCACCACCACCCGCAGTGTCAAGAAGATTCCTATCACTTGATTGGAGTCCTTCATAGAAGTATTGGATGATCATAGCGTTACTGAATTGGTGGTGAGGGCAGCTTGCCACCAATCTCTTGTATCGTTCTCAACATTCATATAAGGATTCTCCCACATTTTGCTTCATCCCACAAATCTCCTTTCGAATTTGAGTAGCCTTTGATGCAGTAAAATATCTCTCTAAAAAGAGTTTCTTCAGCCCATTCCATGTCGTGACACTTCCTAAGGCAAATAGTACAACCAATCCTTAGCACTATCCATCAAAGAGAAACGAAAAACTTTCAACATTGCACCATCCGCCTCAACATCCGCTGGAAGCATGGCCATGAAAATGGTGTGGAAGTCCATAAGATGCTTGTTTGGGTCTTCATTCACCATGCCATAGAACTTTGGTAATTCTCTAAGCAACCCCGGCTTGATCTCAAAAGTAGAGTTTGTTTGAATACACCCCTGTTGTGTATCAAGCCTATGAGAAGCCAAGTCCTTGAGTGTACGATTTGTATCACCCATTGCTTCTTGACCGGTTGTCAGCCGACACAAATATAAATTACACTTTCTTACTACTCAAAATATATAATGAAGCAAGGGCAAGAAAGGATCGATCCCACAGAGAGATCTAGGTTTGTCAAATTGTTTCGGTTCCCTATAAATAACACCGGGGTTTTGTGATTTTTATATAATAATAAACTAAATAAAACAAATAAAGAAATAAGCAAACAAATCAAATCAAGGATGAGAAAGTATTGGTCATGGATTTCGTCTTCAATCACAAACATGTTTTCAACACAATAACTAGAATTGATATTTTAATCTCAACTTTTATCAAAGACCCTAGAATACCTTGATCGCAAGAATATCCCGCTAATCTCCTCTTGTCATCAACAAACACATTAAAAGATGCGAATATGAATTCTACCTAAAGGAACAACCTAACGTGTAAAAGCACTAATCAAGTTTAATTCCCTAGATGCATTAGGTTCTATGAAATCAGGCCAATCAAAGCAATCGAACGTGTAAAAGCACTAATCCGATTTAACAAAGGTTATGGTTCACATATGATCATAAGAATATATCACTACAAACTATAATCATATTTATGCTACTTGCAATCCGGAATTATCACTTTTGCGTATAATAACCCTAATCTAGCAATAAAGATGAAAGCAAACTCAATCGATTCGCGACTCGACTAAACAAGCATTCAAATCATGTAACAATATTAATGGTGAATCATAAACGATAATATGAGAGAAAACTAATTTATTGAATTAAAACCCATGTTTGGAAATCCAACTTATTCCATAACCAATAATAAAACTCTAGCTCATATTCATGGAGTTCATAACAAGAAGAAAGAGAAAAGACTTCATGGTTCTAAACCCTAGAAAATAAAAGTAGAGGCAAAAAGATGATAAAGATAATCCCCAAAAATCCCCCTAATCTTCCTTATATATAGAGTTTTATAACCTCCTCTTGAAGAAACTAGGAAACCTAGCAAAAATAGGAAAGAGCATCTCCTTAGGAATTGTGTCCGTGCATCGAACCCCGTGCAAAGTAGTTGCCAAAACTCGCCACAATTCCTTAACACAACTCACGTCCAAGGCTGGTCACGTTCTCGATTCGGCAAACAAAACAATTGGGCTCACGTCACCCAAGTCCAGCCCATTTTCTCATTATTGGCTTGTCGGTTACGTGAGACCGATGCCTATTCTCGTAATTTACTCCCCGTGATTGTCTTTCGGTCCGTAAGCTTCCCCGTATCTCAACTCTTACCCGTAACTCACGTCCTCTTCTCCATTACCCGAGTATTCCTACTACGTTCATCTTCATCGAGTTTCTTCTGGTCGGTTCCATCAACAAAGAACGGCAACTCAACACCATCAACACCGAGCACAGCTCACTGATTTCTCTCGAGCTTTTCACCATTCTTTCATGGTCACTGCCACGAACTTCAGTAACAAACCCAGCTCGGACTCGAACTCTCTTCTTCCCGGCCACTTCTTGAGCTCAATACATGATACATCTCACTGCCGCAACAATCCATCCCACCTCCTTATTCCTCGACTTCAATGACGCATTCTTACTCTGTATATAATTCCATGAGCTCATCTTCTCGTCATCGATCATCAGCGCCAAACCCGAGTAGCAACTATCACAACATATTTTCATCGATCAGTCGAAGCACTCATGATCACAACTGCAATGCTCGAGTCCCAACATCATCCATCACTGAAACATCACAGCGGCTTCCCTGTTTTCGTACCAACTATCATGAACAACTCCTTCCATTTGTGCCTGCTCGTGTTCTTCTCAGTCACAGCAAAGCCCGACCATCGCTGCCATTCTCGACTTCCATGACTACAGCTCCATCTCGTTCACGGCCATAGAACTATGATCATTAGCAACCCTACTCGTCTTCTCCGTTCACAACCAACATTACGGACAACAACAATGGCAGCTACCACTCATTTTCCGTATCTACTTTTCTCCCATTCCAACTCGAGTGCTCATCGTGAACCGAGCACAGGATCAGCTCCATTTCGTCCAGCTGCAAATCCTCATATAACCATCGAAGACGCTACCTTCCATCAATGGCAGCAAAACCACCATCGTCTCATTCTCTGTTAAGCTTCACCCGTCTTCAATATAGCTTGGAACTTTCCCATCATCCATGCTTAACTGCGTCATGAAACCCCACCAGACAACTGCCATGAACCGGAGAGGAAAGGAAGACGGCTGGCATGAGGAAGAAGGTGGTAGCCTCTAACAGAAATAGGGGTGCTTTTAGTAGCATTTGAATTATGACTTCCCCCCAATAAATGACTTGACTGTCTTTAGCAGTTCCATTAAAACAGGTCACCCCTTAACAGAATGATTGCCCCTTAACGTACGGTGGGGTGGCAATAGCACTTGGCCTAGAGAATGACCATTTTACCCTTTTGGTCTTCCAACTCCTTCTTTTGCCCATAACTTCTTCATACGAGCTCAGAATGACTCCGTTCTTTCGCCATTGGCTTCATCTTCTCGTCCTCTACAAAATGATGACTAGAAATCCTCCATTTGAACGAGTTCCACTGGGTCTTTGGCCCAAATGACTCCATTGCACCTAATAAACTCAAAAGCACACATAAGATACATAATTCACAAGAAACTCGCAAAGAAAGCATAAACAATAGATATAAAATTAGGTGTTTTACAACACCTATCACTTCTTCTTCTTCAACTAGTGGTTCGTCTACGATTGGAACCTCTTGTTCTCCTTCTAGTTCCACTTCTAACTCTTGATCTTCTGTTGTGTCTTGACTTGGTTGGAGTATTGTGCCTCTTCGAGTAGCTATCCCGCACCTTGGATAGTTCCAATCTTTAGAAGCCATGGATTAGGTACCTGAAAATAATTCTCGCAAACAAGTGAGAAACAAGACAAGAAACAAAAAACAAAGATAAAAGCAGATATTATAAAAAGAAACTAAAAACTTAATAACAAGCCGTATGCCTCCCCGGCAGCGGCGCCAAAATTTGACCGGTTGTCAGCCGAGCAAAAATAATTTCACTTTCTTACTCACAAAATATAAATGAAGAACAAAGTAAGGAAGAGTTTGTTTCCACAGAGAGGCAATTGTTGTTATGCGATTTTCAGTTTCTAAGGTAACCAAGGGGGATTTATGTTGTTTTAGCGAACTACTAAAGTAAAAATAAAATAAAGTAAAGCAAATAATTTGAATAATCAATAGAGAGAAAATATTGGTTAAGGGATAGTATCATTCACAAACATGTATTTTCATCAACGATTAGAATTGGTATTTTAATCTCTCATTTAGTAAAAGTCCTAGGATACCTTGATCGCAAGTATATCCCGCTAATTCCCTGATTTCATCACAACCACATTAAAAGATGCATATGTGAATTCTTCCTAGAAAGCCACCTAAAGTGTAAAAGCACAATTAAGTTTAACTCCCTCAAAGTACTAAGTTTTATGGAATAAGACTAATCAAGGCAATCAAACGTGTAAAAGCACTAACTCGATTTAACCAAGGTTATGATTCATATGCGATTATAAAGATGTATGACTACAAGTAATAACCACACTACGCTACTTAGAATCAGGGATAAACAACTATTTCGTATTGAAAACCCTAATCTAGCAATAGAGATGAATGTAAATCAAATTGATTCCGGACTCAACCAAACAAACAATCAAATCAAATGACAATATTAATAATGAATCACAAACAATAAAATATTGAGACAAAACTAATTCATAGATTCAAATAACATGTTGAGAAATCAACTTTATCCCATAACCAATAATATGTGTTTAGCTACTCATAGCTATGGAGTTTATCATAATCATAATCAATAATAAAATAATGAAGAAGATGAAAACTAAATATGAAAGCAAACCCTAGTTGCCGCTCTCTCCAAAAAGTTCCAAGAATAATATGTGATATCAAAGTTATAGAAAACTTTCTCCTTTTGTAGCTTCTCATTTTTCCAAAATTAGATCTTCAAAGCCCAAAGTCCAAGTGGTCCAATAGATAGAAGTCCACCAAGCCCATATGTGAAAAAAAAAAACTATGTAGAAAATATGCCCAAAAACTGTCGCCGGAAAACTGGTATTATGGCCGGAAATTGTCCGGAAAAGTGATCGGAAAACGACTCAGGTGACCGGCAAAGTCCACCCGGTCACCGGCCAACGAGTCAGCTCGGTCGAGTCAATTCGGGTCAACTCAGAAGTCATACCGAGTCAGGGTCAGACGGGTGAATCAGTGAGTGAGGTAATCAAGTCTGAGTCAGAGGCTAACTCAGCTGACTTGGTTCTAGCCTTCTAGGCCATTGCACAGTCCTGAGCTTGTGATGCATAATCATTGTGCATCACCAATGCACTTCCAGCCATAATCGCTGCTTCCTACACACACATTCCTAGCCACTGCCATCCATTCTAGTCACATCACCAACTCAGCTGCTACTCTACAATCACCATATCCCTGCTTAACCACCTGCAATTCAGTTCAGTTGCAAAGCAACGACGCCTCCATGACAACAACTTCAGCTCACACCTCAAACAACAACACCAATTCTCGTTCTCTGTAGCTCTATTTCAAGCCATATCTGTACCACCTGCTTGCTGTCATACATTCAACTTCATTATGCAACTCAAGCTAGAGCTAACACCACCAGACCTGCTCATATATCATCACATCTCCACAACAATACCACCAGTGACTCAAATCAAAGTATAGCAACACTAATACCAGTTTACACCTTCTTCAGCCATCACCAATAATTCATATTATCATTTGTCACAGCAGCATCCACTTCTCAGCTTTAACTGTAGCTTCTCAAGCTTGTATCTGTCACATCCAGTTCCTGCAATATTTCACTCAAGCTGCAAGACTCATGAAGCAACATCATCTCCTGATCATTCTACAACCACCAGATTCCAACCTCCAGTTCTCCATTACCTCCTCCATCATCTTCAATCATCCACTGTCAAGTTCCAATATACCTTCCCTGTCATCTCGAACAACCCATTACTGCCGTCACAACATTTCATTGTCACTGCCAATGTAAAGCTCATCGGCCTGAATCATTACAGCGTCATCCTACCAAGCTCGATCAACACAGCATTCCAATACCAAAACTCATCACTTTCCTATTCAAGCCACAGCAGCCCCACTGTCGAGTTTTATCACAGCAAATTCCCATTTCCATTCGACTGCACCTGTAGCCAACTCCTTCGTGCCAACAGCAGTAGCTCAGCTTCATTCCCATCTGTTCTTGGTATTACAGCATCAGTCGAACTCAACCCAGAGCCAACCACTGTGACCAGCAAGCTTAAGCCAGTTCCTTCTTTGTCAACCAAGATACCACAGCTCCAAATCCTTCTTGTCACTTCCATTATATCTTCATTGTAATCGCTTCTACCAAACCACAGCTACAGCACAACTCGTTACTAACACTGCCATACTCTTTCTCAGTAAAATTCCTCTTCCGATTCAGCCTTAGTCTTCAATTGCTTAATAAAAACTCAACCCATTCATTCTTGACTTCAATCAACAGCAGCCATGGTGTTCTTCCCCGATTTGATTCGAATCCTCCAACACACATCTCAACTCTCAATCTCAGTAAACCCTAACTCAATCGCCATCTTCTAATTCAATATCAGTTGAGCTACAGACTCTAATTTCTCGATCCAGACTCAACTGCTGCTGCTCGTTCTTCAATTTCAGAAACAAATCGAAACCCTAACTGCAGTTCTCGATTTCAAATTACAACCTAATTCCTTCCTTGTTTCTGAGATTCAGTTCAAAAACCCTTTTGATTTTACTCTAATATGAATCAGTAGAGATCATTTAATTATGAACCTCATCCATCTCTCGATCCCATTTCCATCTGAATTCTAATAGAGCCGCCATACTTCTCTTGGTTTCGGGTGGAGTTAGTGAAGAACAACAATGATAAGAGAATTAATTTCTCTCTGAATTTTAGGGTGAGTGTAGGAATAAATTTGGATATAACCACCCAGGTAAAGTAGATAAGGGATACCCAGTGACCAACTCATACATAGCTTGTCGGTTCAAGAGAACTGACAGTTCATTCTTCACTCTTTCTTGCGCAATATAGCCTTCGCTGATTCCAGCATCACTCGCCAGTGAATCGGTCTTTTTGCTCCTTTTCGCTCCGAATGAACGCTTTCTCCTTCTTTTGCTCCCAAAGGCTCCATTGCACCTAATAACTCAAAACTAAACATAAGAGATGCAATTCACAAAAGTAATAGCAAAGAAAGCATAAATACTAGATATAAAATTAGGTGTTTTAGACACCTATCAGTTAACTGTAAGATGAGTTGCTCATTTGGTAAAGGATATATGATTTATGATTCTCAATATTCATTTCCACCAGCATTAATGAAAGTTGTTTGGAGTAATCTGAAAATAAAGATGAAAAATTAATAAGGGGAAACTAATAAGAATCACAAATGCAAAAGAGTATGAGTAAAAAAGAATAAGCAAAACGATCAGACTCAAAAAAAAATATTAAATGGGTTCCAATTTTTCAAAGTTTAACACAAAAAAAAAGAGTAAAATAAATAAGATACATAACCATGGAAAATACATGTTCCGGAAAGTGAACTTCATGAAAATAACATAATCCAATGAAGAATTCAGAAAAAGCTCACCGCCTCCCAATTGTGCTTGTCGAAAGCCCGATGGAACATCCAAAATAAAATCATCCCATGTTCGATTAAATAACCATAATTTTTTTTAGTCGTTTGTTCTAATTGAGATTCGAAGTCATATAAAAATAAGAAAAGTAAAGAAGACATGACCTGGGAGCAAGCAAAAAAGTGACAGTGATTTAAGATATGCGACTAACTCGATTTGGAGAAACAAAAAAAGGTTAATCAAATACCTGCTATTGTGGTTGAAGGACATGAGTGCATTTTATTTTTCACCGGCAATCGTTGTTCACCAATAGTTATCACCACCACAACACCATCCACCACCACTCTTGTTACCGAAACAGCTTTCGCCACCACTATCTACAACACTGTAACATTTTTACTATTTCCACTGCTCAACAACTCCACCACAACCACCACTTGGCCACTTATATAATTGTTAGCAAATCGAAGTATTAGTTAATAAAAATATATTTATATAATTATTAACAAAGTAATTTATTACTATCATTTTTAATATGACATTTATTATGACATATTAAAATCTTTATTGTATAAAAATAATGAAACATTAGTGATAGTAAATTTTGACCGTTAGATGCATTTCTATCGTTCATCATGAGCAATTAATGAGACACCGATTAATAAAAAACTAATAATAATATTTAAATTGAACAAACCACAATCGTAGATTTATCTTTGCCAAGGAAAAATTTGGACCACCACTTGCACAGGCAAACTTAGCCAAAAATAATAGAGTGCATCGAAAAACAAACAAATGCAACAAATACAATAATTAAAGCCATGCACGAAAATTCACAACACTACTTGCGCCATTCTCAACCACAATTAATTAACATTTTCTTACTTAAAATCTTCAATCTTAAATTTTAGATCCTTAATCTAAAATTATTTATTAATGGAGATACAAATTTATTAGTTTAATTAAGGGAAAATTTATAATGATTTTTTTAGAATGATTAATTGGGGGATATGAAAACTAATTGGGGGATATAGCTACAAGACAAAATAGGAGTCCCAATAGCAATTCTGGGTCACCCCTTATGTAATTATTTTTTTAATTCCTAATTTACCCCTCAAAAATTAGGTTTAGTGGTTAATAATAATTAGTAAAAATCTTAAGTATTTGGGGGATAGATTAGTGTGTATTTTTATTTGTGTTTGGGTGAGAGTAGAAGGAGGGAAAAAAATATTTGAGAGGAATTTTTTTTTTTTGAAAATGAAAGATGATTGTGATGAGAGAATTACCGTTAATAAGAGGTTGAAAAATTGATTTTTTTTCTTTGAATCCACCATTGTTGCAGCTGAAAAAGCTTGGTGCCGACATGGTATTCAACCAAAAACCCATGCGGGCAATTGTTGGAAATGTTAATAAATTGTTTGCCACTATCCGGGGGTTCGGGGGGCGTAGCACTTTTAAAACACCACTCAGCTCAGTGATCAATCAAACACCTCCAACAGAGAGACCTCGTTAACACAATGTGCGAAAGGTAAGTAAAGTAAGCGTAACGGAAAATAACTAGGACACCTGAATGTAAATGCCAAAAGGGTATAAGTAGGGGTAAGTGAAGACCCGCGATACATCACTGTGTTTGCAGGAGAGCACTAACTTCTCTCGTTTTACTACTTCCTCATCCTACTAACTATATTATTCTAATTCATTGTACCTCCATAGAATTCCTGGTCTTTAATCCGTTGACTCAAGTAACTCACTCATCCATCTCATAAGTAAGGAATACCAACTAATTAGACAGGCATTTACACCCACATAGCTAGAGTCAAGTCAATTTGGAGCTCACAATCTACACAGCCAGCTCCTCTAACAAGCTAACCTCTACTACTTCACAATTTTTTTCTGGTTTTGATCTTTAGAATGTTGATTTTTTTCTGGTTTTGAACAGGTACCGGCATGGTAATCTAGTTTTCGAGCATGCCGGTACATGTTCCGGATAGTATTTTGCTTAATTTTCTATGCCTAATGGGATGAAAAGTATCCGAATGTTGATTTTTTTTTCACTTGAGTACCGGCATTGATAGGAAATTCTCGAGCATGCCGGTATCATGTTCCGGCATATGGTCTTCATAAATTCCGGCATGGTCTTCATTACTTCCGTTTTGAATTTTTTCTGGTATTAATCAGTCCACTGCGGCATGGTCAATTGATATGAAGACTATGCCAGTATCATGGTACCGGCATGGTCTTCATCAATTCCGGCATGGTCATCATCACTTTCAGCATGATCTTCATCACTTCCGAATAAAAAAAAAATTGGTTTCCAAAGTGAGGAGAAGAGAATTTGATATAGAGTGGGGAGAGTTTAGAATTTGAAAGGGAATGGGAAATATTTGGGTTTCAAAGCTCCACCCCTAAATAAAGATTAATAAGAAGTGGAGATGGAAATGGGGATATGATTTTGTTTTTTGATTTTTATTTTGTGGGAAGGGTATTTTAGTATTTTCATAACCAATGGTCACCCCTTAGCCGAAATCATGGGTTGGGGGAAGTAATTCATATCCCCCAATTAGTTTTCATATCCCCCAATTAATTATTCTTTTTTTATAGATCATTTATTATGAGCAATTAGTGAAAAAACACTATTATGTGGAATTAATAAATTATTTATTATCATCAATTAGTATGAAACACTAATTAGTTAGGCATTTATTAAATTAATCATTTATTATATTAGATTTTCCTTAATGGGTCATTAAATGATAGTTTTATGGGAGAAATTATAGCCATAGATTTATCTCTTGTGAGAGTAAATCTCAACCACCACTTACATAGGCTAACTTAGCCAAACTGTGTTTTATACTCTTGATTCTTTTATATACAAGTAGGAAGAAGACCCTAGACACTATATTGGGCAGCACATACATGGGCTACAGGCCCTACAACACTCCCCATCGTGCGGTCCAGTAGAACTTCATATGTAGTGCTTCACATTTAGTGCTTCGAATATAGTTTCTTCAAATGTCGTCCTCTCCTTGATGACTTGTGCCGAAATCAATTGCCTCATTAAAACTTTGACAAGGAAAAACCCAGTGGGACAAAACCTTGGTACAACTCTTCACATGTGGTACTTCACATGTTATCTCGTACTTTACATGTAGTTCATCACATGCAATACGATCTTCAAGGACCGACTAGTCTAAGTTAATTGTCTCGTTAAAACTTCGTCAAGAAAAACCCAGAGGGACAAAACCTGAATTAAAGAAAAAGAGTACAATATTAGGCAAACTTAAAACATATTTAGACTCGAATATGTTGCCTCATTAAAAAAGAGTACAACATGATTAAAGGTGATCCATTACAGATGATCACTTTGCTTCGTTGAAATTGACTAGTTGCTTCACAACTCGTAAGGTAGAAAATCCTCGTGGGAAAGGCAAATAGCCTTAGTTGGGAAATTACATTCCTGGTGTTTGTTGTTGTCTCATTAAAAACCTTGCCAGATAATTAATACTAACAAAACCATGTGGGAAAAAGAAACCTCGGTGATGGAAAATAGTTCAACATACCATTAGATGCTCCCCCTGATGTCAGGCAATTTTCATTAGTCTAATATAGTGAAAAGGAGTTTATCACACTTTACTTGGTGACTTGAATGTTTATAAGACCCTGTTGTTGATTCTGGAAGTTACGTTGCTTAACAGACTACCGCGTGTCATTTCATTGATTCAGTTATTTTCAGTAATATCAATGCGATCTTTATGTCTTCAGCGTTCAACATACTTGATGTTTTTAGTGTTGTCTCGCTAAAAACCTTGTCGAGTAACAAACCCCTCTAGGAAAAACTATTCTCGATCGAAGGGAAAAAAGAGTACAACACTACTTCAATTTCGAAGTAAAATATGTTGACATCATATCTTTGGATCCTCCATTTGATGTCGGCATCTCCCCCCTGATTACTTTCAGAGTTGTTCCAGACAGTTCCTTTAGTCATGTACTTTTCGAAACTGAATATCGTTAACGACTTAGAAAATAGTCTACCATATCTCCCCTTGATTACTATCGTTGTTGAAGAGATTATTGTTCCTTCATAATCAACAACCTTTGGATTGCAGTTCCTTTAGCATTCCTTTTTATGTCTTTGCAGGGATAAAACAAACTCATGTCAATGGTTACTTTTAAGTACATGATTACATTCACTGTACCATTCCAATGACGTTGCGTTGGCGCTGAGCTATATCTAGCTAACAAGTTCCCCGAGGATGTAAAATTTAATCGAGTATATTACTATACTAAGTACAACAATGCGTGTATTGTACTTAGATATGGGAATTTCATCCCCAACACATCTTCGTCATCTTCCTTTAGACGAAATGGTCACTTACTTACATTTGAATCTCGACTAATCATGGGGGTGCTATCAGGATGCATGTATTTATTAAATTTCATGACAACTTTAGACATATGCAAACTGGTGGAATAATATACCACAAGCTCAGTATTCGGTCGAGCTTTCCCCAGACTTTTCATCTCAAATTCGGATTTCAAATAGCTTTTAAGGTCTCTTATTAGATCAAGAGCATCCATCATGTCTGTACCACCGACATAGATAACTATAATTCCGAATCAGGAACTTTCTTGTGAATACGCAAGGAAAAATACCTTACTTGTCTATCCCCTCCAAATAAAATAGTCACTTAGACGGGTATACCACATCTGCCTGATTGCTTCAATCTATAAGTGAGTGTTATATCTAACTATAAACGCACTATGTGGTTTAAAGTTACTTTATTTGGGAAACAAAAGTCTATCACTTTTGTAAATATATGTTATCTCTTGATTCTTTTAGAGATACGTAACAAACACATACATATGTTGCATTTCAAGTCCTTTTGAAATTACCAAGCTAACTAAGTAGCAGAACGCTATAACGTTCATTACAAGAGAACAATTCCAGGGCTTTGTGAGTAACCTCGCGCCACAAGGTGAGTCTTTATACTTTAAGACTGCTTTCTTCTCATTATGCTTTGTGAAAAATTAATCATGTATGTACAATAGGCTTTACACTTGGTTGGTTAGCACAACCACACCAAATACCTATATATTTGTCAAAGAACCAAGTTCCACCTGGATTGTATATGCCAAATATGCTCTTCGTTGATATTAAGCAACAAGGAGCTTGGTTCGATCTTATCTTGCTCTATTTCCTTAAGTAAGTGTATATGAAATTAATCATTAATATGCTCGCATGATCTTTCATTGACTCGTGAGAATTATCATAATCCAGTTGGGATGTCATTGTTCTCTGGAATCATTAAACTTCGGAGCGTCCTCTAGTATTGATTCATGGACATAGTCAGAGACAATCAAATGATATTATTTCAGATGATATAAATAAGTTGTGCCTTCCTCACTTACTTCCTTTCTAGGTGAGGATTGATCGAACCAAGTGGTATCTCCAACTTCCTTTATGGAGCCACGACCTCAACCACACTTCCACTAAGTGTAGTTGGAACACCTTAATATATGGTGTATATCCCTTATCGAGGATTTGTAACCTTACAGGTAGGTTTGCAGCTGGTATGTGTGATCTCATCACTTTAGCGACATCAATGTACATTCTGAAAATCGATTATTCTTTCACTTCACATTTACATTTGTGGAGTACGATCAATATTAGACACAATGGGAACACACCACGAAAATTCCTGTCGTTCCCTTAGAAAATACTTTTTTCTTATCTCCCCCTAACGACGGGAAGACTGTCTCATTAAACTGATAACCCGCAAATCTAACGGTAAGAGATCTCCTGCCAAAGGTATTAAAATGCGGATAATTTTTGAGAGTAAATATCCAACAAAATTACTTAATCAATTTTGTGACCCATCATAGTACGATGTGGACTCGTAATGGCACATATATAGTGCAACCAAAAATGCGTAATAACACAAATATCAGGCTTAAATTTAATCACCAACTGGTATGCAGAAAATGTTGATTAATATTGGGTTCTAAAACGAATCAAGTAAAGATGCGCGTAATATTGCATATCCCTAAAGAAATAAATGGTAGGTTGGTACGCATAACCTATTCCTTAGACACCATCTGTAACCTTTGATGGTAGCCTCTGCGAGACCATTGGGTATAAGATGCTTTATATTGATCCCATTAAACATGCAATATTTATCAAGTCCTTTTGATGTAAATTCTCTAGCATTAATAAGGATGGTGAGCCTTTGCACTTTGCATTGTGTAATATGTGCTAGGATTTCTACAAAAATTAAATGCATCGTTTGTTGTGAGCAATAACTAATTCAATGCGTCGAATCATCCATCAAAGCCATAAATCACTTGAATGGTCCGCATTCTGCATGGATATATGTTTACTAACAACACTTTATTTCTTTGAAGAATGAGTTTGTTAGAGCACTGCTTGGTCGAACTCGCATGCGTTGCTATCTCAAGCATGTTTTTCAATGTTAGTGATCAAAACTATAAGTCTTGATTTCTAGCCTATTTATAGATGTCTCGGACTAGGACATAGACTGTGTAGTTGAGCTTAGTTTTCACGACGTTCATCATTTGAAGACGAAGAACTACTAAGGGGAGTTTGTGGAACTTCTTCGACAAGAGGTATGTGGAGACTTGAACTCATATATCACTTGTAAAAGTCTATTTCTACTATATATATATTGAGACATAAGTCGTGTTACGATATATTTTTCTCTATACACATTTGAGATTTCGAGTTGAGTATATCTCGCTTACATATTTCTCGAAATATGTGTTAGTAAGCTTTCGCTTCGACCAAGTTCATCTTATATCATGAGAAAATTTCCGAGTAACATCTTACATGATTTGTGTGATACAATCATATGATGTAGGCTTGGAATATTTCGATAATGATTATTTCAATATCTTGAAAATTGGTTTGATGCTGATAGTGTGTGAAAACGACTATTCTCATCCTCTAAGAATGTTTCAATGATTGAAATAAAGAGTTTAGAATCTTGTAACCATCTTTGGATATAAGCATAGTGTGTTCGCACATTAGTGTATAAGTCCAAAACCGGGAACCTAAAGTATGCATACTTGTGTGTATACAAAAAGGTTGTAGGAGACTGGGTAAGTAGGCGTTCCCGTACGCATTTTTGCTGAGTTTGAAAACGAAAACCAAACTCATCCGGTTACCTAAAGCGCGGAAAGTTCACGTCCGTGAATTTCTGCTGAGTTTGAAAACCAAAACAAACTCAAATCCTGTTACTTAAGTACGCATACCCGTATGCATACTTAGGTGTGTTACTTTTCTAAAATGGGTTGTACATGAACCTAAACATTTATCAATAAGGAATGCAATCTTTGCAAACCGTGGCTATAATGTTCATGTATTGATTCGAGTGAATCAAACCGATTTTGTTTCAATTGTATTCTTGTATAATTCCATGAGAATATAACAATTGAAAAACTCTTTAACTAGTTTCATTTGAGTCATTTGAACTAGTTATGGTTAAGAAGAATAAGGTTGATATGAGAGTAATCATATGGCTAACGTCGATTAACTATTTGTGAACCAACATGGTGTACACGTTTAGGTACGGTTATATAAACCTAAATTAGGGTACATTTCATTTGTGTGTAACAAGCTAAGTTCGATCTAACGGTTGAAAGATATTAGCTTGGTTGAATCAGGTTTTTCATCTAACGGTGAATATGGAATGCTCTGTTACCAAGGTAACTTAGATTGCAAACCCTGATTTGAATCCGTGGATGAACACTGTTAACATGGTTCCTACATTACAGAACATGAGTCATTTTGTTGTGGGAAATGGCAAAGGAATTCGATGCTGGAAGGATAAATGGCTTGATAGAGGGAGATCACAAGATTTATTTAAAGCAGCTAAAGGGAAGGATGCTATAATTGCTGACATGATTGTGAATAATAATTGGAAATGTGGTTTTCAAGGACCATTGAATGCGAATGAGCAGCTTGAATGGGACCTGCTAAGGCGTGGCATCCCACATGTTCCTGGGTTAGTGGAAGCAGCTTATGAGTTGGTGATTATGGAGAATTTCAGTGTATCTAAATGCTATGAAGCTTTGGTTGGTGATCTTGGTCCTTGCAGCTTTGACAGACATCTCTGGAAAAGCAACATCCCTAATAAGGTAAGCTTCATTCTCTGGGCTACCTTTCATGATTCGCTTCCGACTAGGGATATGTTGAGACATAGAAGAATAAACATAGATAGTGATATGTATGTCATGTGTGACGACATAAGAGAAACTTCTGATCACATGTTCGTGCATTGCTCGTAATCTTTCAAAATTTGGGACTATTGCATTAAAGCTTTCAAGATCTCATAGCCTACGCCGAGAACCTTGTTACAACTTTATGATATATGCTTGAATTACGAATGTAATGCATGGAAGAGGTAAAGAAGTTTGGAAGATAATACCATATGAAATTTGCTAGATTCTTTGGAAGGAGAGGAATGGGGGTGGTCGTCAGAAGAGTGTGGCTAAAAATGTTGATCTTGTAAAACAACTATTTGTTATATGGTCTTGCGATACTAATGCGTTTAAATTTGTAACTCCAAGTCTCATCTGGAGCAATTGGGAAATATTTATGAGTGTGTGATTACCTTTATAATGGTTTTTTTTTTTTTTTTTTTTGATGGAAACAGGGGCTTCAAGAAACCCCTAAATTTTATTTATTAAAATACCTCGTTCAAGGTAATGATCTTTGAATGACCTTTGTATTGTTCTTTTTTCTTAATATAACCTTTTTTTCGAGGGTGGGGGTGGGGTGAAGACAATTAAATAAGATATTAGAAAATGTCTAAAAATTAGAAAACCCAAGATTACCTTTGAATTTAGTTGATGCAACTAACTTCTTTAAATCAGCATTATCTGTCTTACCCAAGATATTGCAATTGTGTATTTCAAATCTCTTCCAATTGCTTCTACTTCATGCTGATAATTACTCCACATTTGGGAGTATAAAGTTCCAAAACAAGATATTTTATAAGCAATGAAAACAAGATATATTAACACTAAAATAATAAGCTTGTATAAGTATGTTTTGTTCAAATTTGATACTCCCTCGGTTCTTAAATAATAGGTTGGTTTTATGTACAAATTACACATGAAACCAACCTATTATTTAAGAACAGGGGGAGTATTATTAAAGGGTGGTGAAATTTGTTCATTACCTGTCAACATTAACTTTTTAAAAACATTTTTCTTGTAATCTCATTGTACATATTGCTATTTATTAATACAATTTGGATTACCAAAAAAAAAAAGAAGAAGGTGGTGAAATTTATACAAGTCAAAGAATGAATTAAAACTGAAACATATTTTAATTTTTGCTGGGAGATGTCAAATTATGAAAAATTATATGATCCACATGATGCCTCCTCCTTGCAATAACAGCGTTAGCATATTCATATTCAATTTTATGGTGTTGGTATGAACAGGTCTAACCCCTCAGTTTGAGATACCACCATTTCCAATTCCACCACCATAGCAGAGATTTAGTAGTACTCCCTGTTAATAGTGCATATATTATCCTATTAATATATGGATACGAGTGTATTTATCGATTCTAATAAACGGCCATCCTTGTATGGACTATCCTCGTACGTATTACATTGCACCTAATCCTATACAAACAACTCCATGAATTAGGATAGCATAATAAGATGTAACAATCCAATTTACAAATACGTCCAACAATATTGCCAAGTTGGCAGCACTCTTTTTGAAATTTAGATCGAGTCAATCAGACAAAGATAGCAAAGGATAACCTAGGCAATTAGAGTGGGGAGAATGCCATGTACAAAAGAAAACATAAAGTGGTCTTGCGCTGTATCATTTCTTACATGCCACTTCATGGGTTTGAGCCATATCAGGTCTTTCGAAGCAATCTTGCTTGGACAATAGCCGGCACAACTGCACTAGCAGTATAATAAAAGAGTGCGCCGAATAATTCATCTGCATTCATTTCAAACATTTCTTCTAAGTCCAACTGAGAAAATGGGAAACACATAATCCTAATCCGACAAAGTTTAAAAGTAACATGAAGAAGACTAACTTGTTTTCGTCCGAGTTAATATTGTTCGCCTCAAGTACCAACCTTGCCAGAAGCCTGGTGCACCCTAAAATCAAATTCATTTATATAAATTATAAAGAGAACAGTTAGAGCCAAAAATAAGATAAAAAATGTAATTCAAATGTTCAGAAAAATAATACTGTCATATTCCACAAAAATGTGAAAGAGAACACGTGATATCTAACTAATGGACAATCCTTCACAAGGATAGTTTTGTTTAAGGAGCACAGACTATATTATTACTCCCACCAATCTAACTTTACAGAAAGCTTTATGGATAAGTATTTTAGTCCACATTAGTATTAATAGATAACATGAGAGGAGACCATACCTCCAAACAATGACCCACGCCATTCAAGCTCTTTATAAAGTCACGACTTATGTAGTGTCCAAATGAGTAAATATAAAGCATATCCCTGATCTGAAGTTGGCTCGGTCCACCTTTCACAAGTTTAAGTCCTCCTTCCTCGAGCGCGGCTACAAAAACAATATTAACCACAAGACAAACATTTAACTATGTTCACATTTCAACATATAGAGTACAATTATTCACATTTGACACCAACAGAAGATGTAGAAACTGCTTTTGACTGAAATGTTCAGACTTACCTTCGACCATAGCTATTCCTCGCTGGACATCTTCTGGTTGTCTTGTGTGAACAAGAGCCCAAGACAACTTAATGATGTTTTCATACTTAACCTCATATGGAGCATCATCTCCGGCCTCGGCAATATCTCTCTCACAATCCTGCGTATGCATAAGGGAAGTTAGAATATAACAAACAAACTTGGACCAGAGTCGAATTAATCAGCATGACAGTCAAACCACATTGTACCAAAGAATATGTTTTGCCTATCTACTTCAAGGCACATATTAAAAATAAACATGTCAGTAAAAAGCCAAGTTAGAAGCAGGAGAAACTTTGGAAGGTCAAAGGGGGAATCAGTATCAGTCTAAACTCATCTTAAAGAACAAACCACCTAAAACAATGTGGTAAAAAAAGTCACCAGAAACAATCTCCAGAATAGTAGTGTAATAGGCACCTTTATGAGTGTAACACCTCGGCATAACGAGATATGTGAAAATAATCGATCAAATCCAAAATACGGTTGCTATCGAAGTTTAGACATTTATCATGGATTTATAAACACAAGTTACAATATCAATCCAAGAAAATGATTATCCTTCAAAAACCTAAATACAGCACTGAAAACAGATGGTTGTAGAGCAATCAACTGTTACAGAGTGAACGATTTAAACCAACAGTTCTGACCTTCAACCAAAAAATAATCAACCTCTTATCCAGCAAAAGTTTTAAAAAAGATCATCTGACTAAACAGTTGAAAAAAAAAACCATTCGACTAAACAACACAGGATAGCATTCTCATATCCATAGTCAGAGATAGCAAATTTGGATAGAAACATAAAAAAGAAAGATCAGATAGAGAGAATCCTTAAATCAGGAAATGAGCCTTAAACTCTGAAATAATAAAACTTACTAGAATCATATCACGATAATATTGGTGCTCTCCCCCAATGAGAAACCACAGAACCGATCCAAATTTTTTCTTCAGGGTCAATGCTTGGTTGAAGTGTGGTGCAATCTACAAATCCAAATCAAGTCTTATTAATCCCTCGTTTATGCACACTTACCTACGCTGAATACATTGGCATGCCAAGTCAAAAAATTCACATACAAAAAGAAAAAGGTTCATAATTCAAGGAAAACTAAGATGCTCTCCAGAAGATCAAAAGATCAATTCGAAAGAAGGTTTACTGCAACCAGAGGTGAATATGTTAAGTTCTTATTAAATGCTGTTTTTAGGATAGGATGCATAAATAATAGCTCTAGCAAGAGAAACTGTATAACTTTAATTTTTAAGACAGATGTGATGTCTGACATACGTAATTTAGCTGGGGTCAACCCTCTTAACACATCACACAAATGTGTAGGACAACACACAATGCTGTGCCATTGGACAATTTTGCCGAAGGAGGACGAAATATATTCCTCCATCATGGCACAGCAATAGGTAAGATGAAACCAGATCCTGATTCACACAGAACGTAGAATAAAGAAGAGTTCCTTAGCAGAAAGACAACTAAGGAAAGAATTCAATAATAATAACTGCATATAAAAGAGTTTCATACATTTAATTACACAAGGGTTCCCTAGCTAAGAATCCTAAATAAACAAACTCTAAGTCATAGCCCGTAATCTATTTGAAAGTCGCTTGATAGACACGTGACGTATTACCTTAAACAAATAAAGAAAAGAAGATGGCTATTTATGCTCCTAGGTTACTCCACCTTCTAACTTAGAGGTAAGCATTTGAGATTAAAAGAAAAAAATATATATTTACTGATAGATGGTTGTTTTTGGTCCACATAACTCCTAATGGTTAACATGGAAAGGCAGGATATCAAACCTCCAAACAGTGATTCAAGCAAGATAAGCTACTTGAATAGTCACCATTACTGTAATACCCAACTGCGAGAAGATAAAACATCTCCCTCTTTTGAAGTGGGCTAAGTACACCCAGAACACCCCTACGACCGTCTACAAAAACAAATTTTATCAGCGTTAACAAGGCGTCGGGAAGTAATATTAGTAGAGAGTGAGACAATATTTAAATCTGCTTGATTTAGAATAGTACAGTTATCCACATTTCACATTGACAGAAAATATGGAACTGTTTATAACTGAAATTTTCTCATTTCACCTTCAAGCTTTTGCATTCCTTCGTGGATTTTTTTTTTGTCTGTTGAGTGAACAAGTGCCCGGCACAACTTCAGGATGCAATCATTAATAACATCCCTTGGAGTATCCATTGGGTAGTTCTTGAGATCTTCTTCATAATCCTGTAAATGCGTTAAAAAAGGTTGGAAAACAATCTACTTCTTACTCAGTCTGATAATTCAGACTCCTAAAATAGATTAACCTTCATAATTGAAAGTCGAGGTGTGTCATGTGCTGTAAAATGCCCAAACCATGAAAAAGATCTTCTTGATACCTCCATCACAAACTTAACAGGCTTCTAGGTGTGAAGAAACTCAACTCACTTTGAAACTAGAGGCAATACCTGAATGCCACCGTTGTTAATTGCTTTTGCTTTTGTATGATGAAATTGATTTGTATATCAAATGCTTTATTAACTTACTGAAATTAAAAGATTTTATTAATTTATTTTAAGTGGGTTTAGATTAAATTAAAAAATACAAAAGCTTTGTCAGGATTTATGCTGTTCAGGATTTATGCTGTTCGATAATTAAGACCATTTGTAGGTTTTGGAGTAAACCCGAACCTAAAGTCTTACCAGTTTTTTCTCAAAAGAGATGCGGACCAGGAAAATCACTAATAAAAATACTTAGTATGCATATTATTATGCAAGTAAAGAATAAGAAATATTATACGGTGATGAACCCTAAGTCAGCGATAATCGTAACTTTGAAGAGAAAGCAACTTACATGAACCATAACATCATATAATGGGAACTTATCTTCTCCGATCAAAACCGCCAGAAGCATTCCGGCAAACCTTCCGACCTTACCTTCCAGGTCCATGAAAGTTTTTCTCACAAGCAGAGCGATTTGAGAAGAGAGAAACAAGGAAAACTGTGTACCGAGAACGAGGAAGAGGCCCACTTATTCGGCTTCTTTCTCATATACAACCAGTGAGAGGGAACCGTGAGAATAAGAACTAGGGTTTTGTGAAATTTATTTTGGGAAAAAAACGGTTCAGTCCAAAGCCCCCCCCAAAAATAACAGATTAGTCCATCCCGTTCCAACTAGGAACAAATTAGTCCAGAAAATGTATAAAGACGCTGCTGACCTCCACACGTGTTTCATAAAGCACACGTGCAGCGAGTGTAAACTGTTTTGTAACTGACACATTCAACGTGGATGTGACACATTTGCTCAAAAAAAGAAATTGTACGACAAACTTTTAAATAATATAAAAAAATAATTAAATACAATTTATCTTTTAAACCGCTCGTCCAAAATCGACAAAATTTATATATTTGGAAAGCATTTTCCGAGAGCTACAAAAAGAATACCCATATGACTATATAATTTTCATTTTTAAAAAATTTTAATTTACATTTGTGTGTACAATTATGTACACCGCTGCAAAGATCCAAAAAAATCCAAAATCCATGATATCTAGACTGCCACCCTAGTCCGCACAGAGCGAGAAAAATATCAACCATGCCAAGCTCCAGTTGGATACCATCCATAATAGCCGGACTGCATCGAGGACAAAACAATGAATATAAGAAATCGCTGCTTGAAAAGAAAGTGATTATCCTTTCACCAACATCCACATAAGAAAACAAAACAAAAAAACAATCAAAATAGAAACTTAGTTTATGGTCAGAGACGCAATCCATGTGGGCATTACTACACAAACTTAATATGGCTTTGAAATATCCCAGTATAGTGATTCATTGCACTTTACTGAAAAGGAGATTACTAACATGCACAACAGATCTATCATACTCCCAGACCTACTTTTTCATGAGAAGTATATTGGTGCATCAATATATTCATCCATGTGAAACATTTCTAAAACCAATCCTTCATAGCCACAAACAAACCTACTTTTTCATTGAAAATACACTGGTGCACCAATGTGTACACACTTGCAAAACATGCATAAAATCGATCATTCATATTCACACTCGGGCACACTTTTTCATGGGAATTATACAGGTGCAGCAATGTGTACACCCCTGCAAAACATGTAGAAAAACGATCATTCATAACCACACACAAACCTACTTTTACATGGGAATGACAAAGGTGCACCAATACGTACACCGCTTCAAAACATGCATAAAGATGATCATTCACAACCACACACAAACTTATTTTTTCATGGGAATTACTTCCTACAGGTGCACCAATATGTACAACGTTGTAAAACAAGGGAAACCTACTTGTTTCATAAGATTTACGCAGGTGCACCAATATGTACACCCCTGTAAAAACATGCACAACACCAATTATTCATATTAACAATCAACAAGTGTACAACTATATACACATTAACTATCTACATGTGTATAATTATGTACACATTAAGAATCAATATGTTATTTCATTAAAAGAAGGTTGTACTTATCAAATTCAACTAAGAAAGCCTAACACACAGTCATATTATCAGTTATGACCAATATTAAGGTAGGAATCATCAAGGCAACCAAAGTATACAACTAGAACAAATACCTTGCACCGTGTTGCATCATCTTGGGCTGCAAGCATAGCAACATTAGTTGGGAAACTCATCTTTATCATCTTGTACAATTATATACACGCCTACAAAATGATCCGGTCTTTCCATGTCTCCTCCTGAGTTAACACCACATATCATATTAAAGATGTAAACAAAAAATAACAATTAAATCTAAAATAAAAGATTCTTGTATAGTAAGAAGCATGTTTATAACTATGTACACATTAACAATTAACACGTGTACGATTATGTACACATTGATAATCAATATGTGTACAACTATGTACACATATTGTTTACACGTCTATCCAAAGCATATATACCCAAATGATCCTATCTTTCCATGTCTCTCCCAACTATCATTGGTGGCCAAAGATAACTTACAGCTAATGTTCATGCGGACATAATAATAATAATTTGAAGGGCTAAACAGTAAAAAACTTTAGGACAAGTAACAAAGAGTTTTAAAAGGAGTTGATGTTAATGTGTACACACTGTTAGTTTACGAACATAACTGAAGAGTGGTCAAAACATAGAGATTTGTTAACACAAACCTAAATGTAACAAAAAAAAGCCACCCAAGAGCTAGGTTTTACTCACATCAAAAGATAGAAGTTGGAGCCACACCAGAAATGCAAGCTTAAAGTGATAGTACATGGGACACCTGGAAACAAATAAAAATTTACATAAGCCTGAGTTTCATGCCTCCAAATCATTTCTACTCTAGTTATTTACACGAGCATAAGTCTCATACTACACATAGTTTCCACTTCTCTTGGACTATTATGTACACATCAATAAGTGTACAATTATGTACACATCAAGAATAAACGTGTACAACTAAGTGCACATTAAGAATTGAGAAAAGCATTGGATCATAAGTTCCACTTAAGACAAACTTATGAACTTCTAGTGAGAAAACACATGGATCATAAAAAATGATGCAATGTATTCACAAGAAGAACCATAAAAAATCTGTTCAAGCTAAAGGTCATTTGAACCCACCACCTTATGATAAAAATTCAAGCAATTCATACTAAAGGAAACTAGTTTCTCGTCAGACAATACATAATAATAGATACAATGGAAACCAACTAAAGGAAATTAGTGGAATGGACTATGCACCATAAACAAACATACCCAAAGTTAAATTAGACTAACCAATAAACGTTCTAACCAAAAATAATGTTACGATCTTGAACTATCTAAATAACATGAAAAAACACAAAAGATCCTATCCTACAGCTCCTAAGATCCGGTTTAACAATGAAGAAAAATTCAAGTTTCCAAACGACAAGGGAAATTCATTATATACAGGTTATATTTACCCAGTAATTTTATTAATCGCCTAATCCGTTGTACGAATCTCCATCGACTGTAAATTAGGACATGAAAACGCTGTGCAAGCAAATATCGTTGAATCAACATCACTGCATCATAAAACAAAACCCTCGATTGAAGAGAAACCGTATACAAGAACCAAAAATGGTTGCTCTTATATTTATTTACCTAAACGCAGAAATGAAAGTTGAACTTCAATCAGTGATTACAGTTTAGTTAAGAAATACTAAAATTTAAGGAAAATAAGGTTTGCTGGTACCTTAGAGGAAGAAATTTAGGTATTGGAAAGATCAGAAGCTTTTTCGAGTTCATCAATGAAATTGAAAAATGCATCCCAATAAAGAGACTTATCGAGAGACTAAGATCAGAAACTTTTTTGATTTTTTCAATCAGTGATTACAGTTTGCAGCTGAGAAGAAACGATTTACTACAACAAATCTCTTCCAAAGCCTCTCTCTCTCTCTCTCTCTCTCTCTCTGAATCTCTCCTCAAATCTGAGATCTATGAAGGGTAATTTTGGTAGTGGGAAAATTCAGGAAATTATGAACCGGCGAGAGTTTGGATTAACTCGTTTTAAATTTGGACTAAACTGTTGGAGGCGGGGCTTTTTTGGACTAGAGAGTACTAGGCCTGAGATGAGTGGACTAAAGCGTCCCAAGCCCGGTAACTTTGGGACTAAATGTCAATTTCTACATTTATTTTACGCTAGTAAAACCACGTGCGTGAAGCACACGTTTTTTTTTTTTTTTGCAAAGGCCTTCAAAAAGGCTAATGGTCCTCCTCAACTGTTGGAAGGATCCAAACAGGAGGTGTAGACCAGTACATAGTAGAATTGTTTTTCTTTGCCCACAGAGCAAGCTCATGAGCAACAGAGTTACAATAACGAGGCTGGAAACTAAAAATACAAGCAGATAATTTAGAAGAAAAATATAGAATGTCTTTAAAAATAACATCTATTCGCGAGTCCCCATCAAAATTCCCAGCTAAAAATTGGTCGATGAGAGATTTCGCATTACTTTTTATGATGATGTGAGTTAATTGTTGCTCCACAGCTTTCTTCAGAACTGCCCAGATGGCTCTTGCTTCAGCTTCTTCGGCAGAATGAACATCAAAGACTAAGGAAGCACAAAAGGTTGCTTTTCTTGAGAAGTCTCTCATCACATACCTTGCACCATTTGCTCCAGAGACATTATCAAAAGCACCATCAGTATTACATTTGATCCATCCAAAAGAGAGGGGCATCCATTTATCACAAATACTGACATAAATGGTAGAAGAGATATTCATACTAGAATTCCTAGTTTTCCTAGTGAGGAGCATAGCTCTGGCTCTAGCTAGGACAGCAGTATGGTTTTCCTTAATGTTTTGGAAGATAAAATTGTTTCTACTGGTCCAGAGAGACCATAAAATAGCAACAAAAAGACATTGGTCATCCTCAGGAAGTTTAGGTTGAGGATCAATTAACCAGAAAAGGAGCCAGTCAATAAAGGATTTATTTTGAAAAAATTGGGTGTTTGAAATTAGAGATGAACCAGACTCTACTAGCAAAGGGACAAGTGATCAGAGCATGCATAATAGTTTCCTGAGGATCAGAACACCTAGGACGATCCACACTATGCATAGGCATTCTAGTGTAAAGAATAGTTCTGGAGGGCAATGCATTTCTAGCTGCTCTCCATAAAAATACCTGAATTCTGTAAGGTACTCTTACTTTCCAAATACGCTTCCAAAGGTTTTTACAAGGAGAAGGCCTAAGGCCTCAGAGCCCCAAGTAGGCAGATTTAGAAGAAAATTTGTCATTCTTTGAAAGATCCCAAGCCCTCCTATCAGGAGCGCAAAGCTGGCTTAAGGGAATTCTAATAATCTTCTGGACAGAAGCATTATCAAAATGGGTGTTAAGTCTAGACACATCCCAACTTCTGGTTTGGGAATCAATAAAATAAGCAATTTTAATACTAGAATCAGGGGAACAAGAGGTTTGGGTGTGGCAGAACCCAGAGAAGGCATCCATTTATCACACCATGGGTCAATGAATTGACCATCCCCGACAATCCAAGAAATGAAAGGTTTAATAAGTTCCTTTATGGCATGCAGACACTTCCAAGTCCAAGAGCACTTGGCAGTACACTTGGCATTCAAGAAATCAGTTCTAGGAAAATATCTAGCCTTAAGAACAATGGCAAGTAAACAATTAGGATTTTCAAGGATTCTCCAGGCATTCCTAGCAAGCATTGCCATATTATTTAATTCAGCCTTCCTGAAGCCCAGACCACCTTCAGCTTTGGGGGAGCATAAAATGTCCCAACCAAGGAGATGCAACTTTCTATCCTTAGGATCTAAAGTTTCACCCCACCAGAACTTACAGGGGTGGGAATCCATTTGTTACTCCCATTTGAAAAAGGGGAATAGCTTGGACAATGTGCTTGATTAGAGTAGTTTTAGCAGCTTGGGATAAAAGCTTATGAAGACAGATAGAAATCCTGGCATCAATAACTTGGAGAATACCAATATGGGTCTTGATTTTAGAAGCTCGGATCACAGTAGGAGTGCCAAGATATTTTTCTCCTAAATTCCTGCTTTGAATATCTAAGATATTGGCCAAAAGAGCTTTCCTTTGTTTAGGAATCTTTCTACTGAACAAAATACCAGACTTTTCAAAATTTATTTCTTGACCAGAGGCCAAGCAGTACTTTTGAAGATAGTCTTTTATGAACTGGAAATTTTTAGAAGTAGCTTTAGAAAACAAGAGAGAATCATCAACAAACAAAAGATGAGTCATTTCAGGGGCATTTTTACAGACTTTAATGCCTTCTAAAATACCCTTCTTTTGGAGACTATCAATGTAAGAAAATAGAGCTTCAGAACAGATGATGTAAATATATGGAGAAAGAGGATCTCCCTGTCTTAGTCCTCTTTCAGGTTGGAAAAAACCAGTAGGGCTACCATTAAGAAGGACAGAGGAAGACACAGTAGAAACACACTAGTTTATTAGTTTAACCCAGTGGTTAGACAAACCCATTTTAGTTAAGACCTTTTCAAGAAAATCCCATTAAAGCTTGTCATAATCCTTAGACATGTCAAGTTTAATGGCAGCTATGTCTTCAACTTTATCATTATGATTGACAGCATATATGGCCTCATTGGCTAGCAAAATATTATCAGAAATACTCTTCTTAGGAATAAAGACACTTTGATTTTGGGAAATTATATTGTTCATGAAGGGTTTAAGTCTATTGGCCAAATTTTTTGAAAGAATTTTGTAAATAAAATTAAAGAGACCTATTGGCCTATACTGGGTGACCAATTCAGCAAGAGGGACTTTGGGGATAAGAGCTATATTAGTATGATTAAAAACCTTAGAAATGTTACCTATTCTGAAGCAGGTTTGTGTCATATCAATGACAGCTTCTCCCACAATGTCCCAATGCATAAAAAAGGCCTGTAAAGCCATCAGGGCCAGGAGCCTTCTTTCCCCCCATTTGGAAGACAACATTCTTAATTTCCTCTGGAGATAGAGGAATATTTAAGGATGTGTTGTCTTCTTCAGAAAATTTAATAGGAAGATCAGCAAGAATTTTATCTTGAAATTGCTAGGGATGGGAAGAATAAAGACTTTTGAAGTAATCTATGAAAGAATTTCCAATACTATCTATATCACTTAAAATGGTATTCAAGGAGTTGTTTATTTAGCTAATAGCAGTTCTTTTTCTTCTAAAGAGAGTTACTCTATGGAAATAGGGTGAATTTTTGTCACCTTCCAAGAGCCGACCTCTCTAGATTTATCCTTCTAATATAATTCTTTCTAAATTATACAGATACCCCAGTATAGCTTTGAGTAGAAGTATTACTTGTATCAGTTGGGTTAGAGAGTTGGAGATCAGCTAGGTCTTTTCTAACGGTAGATATATTGGTTTGAATGTTACCAAAAGAAGACTTATTCCTGTCTCTTTGGCCTTTCTTAGTACTTAAAAGTTTAGCTTTAAGCTTGTAGGCAGGGGAGCGTACCACATTTACAGACCAAGAATTAACAATAATGTCTCAGCAAGTAGGATCCTCAATCCACATTGCCATAAAATGAAAAGGTCTAGGAATGTTGATATCCTCATAATTAAAACCTATATGCATTGGGAAATGATCAGAAGAATCCCTAGGGAGATTGTTGACACAAAGTTTAGGACAAAGTTCTTCAGCTGTTTGGTTTATAAAGTAAGTTAACCTAGGTCCAGAGAAACCAGGATCATGCAGATTGAAGAAAAAACAAAAGTTTCTAAGATTTTCAAAATCAGGATCATCTACTTCTAGGCCACCATTTTTATCTTCAGTTCCTAATAGAGCATTAAATCTCCTATAAAGAAGACAAGTTCATCTAAAGGAGCACTAGTTTGTTGGAAATGTTGCTCCCAAAAGGCTTGTCTAAGGCTACTATTAGGTTCACCATACATGAAATGAATATGACAGGTCTTGGAATGGATGATGTCAGTGGAAGTAACATAGATGCCCCTCATACTGGATTAAACATTGTTGAGATGAACTTCCTTCTTCCAAGCAAGAGCAAGACCACTACTTCTACCAACACAAGGGATATTAAAAGTACAAGGAAAGCCCATGTTTCTTAACTTTCTAGCAGCCATATCTTTGTTCATTTTAGTTTCAGAGAGAAAAATGATGTCAGGGTTGACATTCCTACAAAGTAAGTTAAGCTCCTTATTAGCAGATTTTTTCCCAAAACCTCTAATGTTCCAAGCAATCATATTGATATTATTGACAGGGGAATGGTTTATGGTATTATTAGCAGTATCAATTAAAGGGGTGGGGTGCGGATGATTTACCTGAGTGGTAGAGTCAGATCCACCACCAAGAGAGGCACTGGTATCATCACCACTTTGAGAAGCATTTTGGGAGAAATCGAGACTAGAATTAGCAGTATTTAGAAGAGAATTATTACGGACGCCATTGTTGTCTGGGGTACTGTCTGCAGGTACGTTATAGCTCCCAAAAGAATTAATCACTGGTTGGGTGTTGAAAGAGCAGGTAGAAAGATCAATAGCGGGTAACTCCCCTAATTCAGTAATCGGAGGACATAACTGAGCATAATCAGGATCAATAGTATTAGGTTCTTCGGGAATAAAAATTATGCTAGCCAAACTAGAGTTAGCTCTTGTACGTTTCCTCAAATCACCCCTGAGATTAATTTTCCTTTTGAGGTTTGCTAAAGCATCATGCTCAGTAGAGCTTAGTGATCCTCTAGTGACCACTGAGTCGGTATTTGGGATTACAACGGCTTTAAACTTAGAATCTAAAAACATTGAAGATGAAAATCGTTGGACATAGCTATGTGTACTCACAATAATGGATATTCCAAACCCTAGTTATTCTTCTAAAAACACAAGAAATAAATTCTCTAAAAGAAGATTTACTAGATATTGAGACCTCTGAATAATTCTTTATCGTCCCCGAACTCCTTGTCGTCAATGACCATACGAACATAAGGTTCCTGAAGAAAGGAGTCAATTCCAACAAACCTTCTAGGATGATTATGTCGAACTAGGGCATTCTGAATTTCAAGAGTTCTCATAACACAAGACTTTATTAGCTGAATGTCCTTCATGGTTTCCTTCAACTCTTCAAGAACATCATAAAACTTCTGAGAATTTAAAGGAGCAACTCTTGGCTTCTTCTCATTCCTTTTTTTTCTTTTCAAAGTTGGAGGCAACGAAGATTTTTCTTTTTGCTTTATGATTGATGGCTTAATAATCATATTAAAATCTTTCCATCAGAAGACATGATACTTGGATCGTCTCCATACGTGTATGGGTTTGTGAGAGGAAATCACAATTTAAACTCAACATGCAGTCTTAAGATGAAAAGAGTTTCAGAGAAGGAAAAAGGAATGTAGGGTTACGGGACCTTAAACAACACAGGTTCACACACACACAATTCACAACCCTAGAGAGAGTAGAATTGTCGAGAATAACCCTCTTTCATTGATAAGACAGAGAAGTCCTTTCCAATATCAATTAGATATGAAGGAATTTTAAATTTGCAAACCAAAGCAAAAAAAAAAAAACTTTTCTTTTCTTAAAGCCTGAGGTGTGCATAATCTTGTCTCTTTTGATAAGGCACATGAGACAAGATGCACCAAAAAAACACAATCGAGTTGTGTTGCGGTGAACAACGATTTGTCCACCATAACCTTTTTGAAAGGAATTCATAGAACCATGTCTATCAAATTGTTTAGACTATACTCTTTTCTCTAGCGGTCTTGACTTATCTTTGGAAATCAACTTATTTGAAGAGGATAAAATCTTACATACCTCAACGATTTTTTGAACAAGTTTGAGCTTGTTTGCTAGGCGATTTGCTCTTCGTTGAAGTCTCTTGACATGTCTCATCTTGTGTTTATACTTGTAACACTTTGAAAGTTCATGACCCTTGAGTGACAATAAGAGCATGTCACTGGATAAGATGATTCAGACCCACGAGATGTGCAAGTTGCTAGGCAGAGAGTGGAACCTGAAAAATCAGACATAGAGTTTCCAACACAAAGGTTAATTTCTTCTTCCAGATTGATTGAGTCTTCTTCTGGAAGAATATAAAGATTGATATATGTATTGATACAATTATCAAAATCAATATCTTCACACAGAATTGCAACACTCAATTTTCCATCTTCATTGGAATCATGGTGATCAGACATTTCATCAAGAGTTGCAGCAAGACCTTTGTTTCCAGTGTATTTTCTACGATTTGGACACTCATTTTCAAAATGACCAAAACCTTTACACTTAAAGCACCGTGGCATATCCTCGTCAGCATCCTTGTTTTTAAGAGGAATGCGGTTGTGTGGTTTAACTGATGACCTGGGTTTGTCTCTAGAAAACCGTTTATTTCTCTTCAATATGAGATCCCTAAACTGTCTTGTGATCAAAGAGACTGATTTGTCAAGATATTCATCCGATGAATCAGCCTCAGAAAGATCATCCTCAGAGACATAAACACTTTTACTTTTGTCAAGTAATTTAGTGTTCTTTTGTGCTTTTAAGGCAACATCCTTTCCAATTTTGGATGTATGCTCATGATCAAAGATCTTTATCTTTCCAACCAACGTGTTTCTGGAGAGAGCATCAAGGTTATTTCCTTCAACGATGGCATGCTTCTTAGAATCGTATATAGATGGCAGCGATCTGAGACTTTTCATCACAATGTCTTTTTCAGGAATAGTCTTACCCAATGCAAAAGATGTATCAACAATTTCAGACACTTTGTGATTAAACTCATCAAATGAATCTTCGTCTGCCATACGAAGGTTTTCCCAATTGGAATTAAGTTTTTGAAGCCTAGCTTCCTTTTCACTGGTATTTCCTTCGAATACGGTTTCTAAGATATCCCAAGCATCTTTAGACCTAGTTGAAAAGACGAGGGTACCCAAATATACCTCAATATAAACCTTTTCCTACCTATAAGTTCTTTCTCCGAAAGTGATTGTTTATGGACAGAGTCAAGACAATACAACTAATCGGTTCACACTTCGTGTGATCGTCTATGGATACGAGATCGAGACAATACAACAACGAAGTATGTTTACTTGATAAGTGGTTCGGACTTAACCAAACACAATAGGATTACTATCAAGTAAATAGGAATTAACGTTTGTGTAATTTACTTTAAATTATAATAACAACAATTATAATTGCGGAAAATAAAAGTAAATGACACAGCAAGGTTCTGTTAACGAGGAAACCGCAAATGCAGAAAAACCCCGGGACCTTGTCCATAATTGAATACTCTCAGGATTAAGCACAAAATCAAACCAACTTCGTATAGTTGAGACCAAGAAACTAAACCTATAGTTCACCTAGTTTCGTCTGTATTCCCACGCCTCCAACTTATGGATAAGTCACGTACTTGGAACAATTCCTTTGGTTCGTATTCCAAACAGTAAATGAACAATAAATCTGTTTGGTAGCAACTCTTTTCAACCAAGTGATGTGAGTTCGACAAAGGCTCTTCTGTTTATCTCAATAAACTCCTTCGTCGGGTTCTTAGATCTTTCTTATTATCAACTACCAAATGTAATTGTTAAGATTTTGCCATCAATACTTTTAATCACCAAGAATTGTATTGATGCCGATCTACATAACTAATAATCTACCACAAGGATAAACCGATTATAGTTGGATCCTCTATACCGAAACAAGTATTGTGCACACTAATGATAATGAACCCCAAATCAGAAATCTTCAATATCTTCCTTGTCTTCAAATCTTCTTAGATCTTCAATAAACGCCTGCACACAACAACTTGAATCTATTGTGATCAATCACGCACAAAACGGAGTCTGTTAACAATGGATTATCACAAGCCGTCTTTAGATCTACAAACAGTCTAAAGATCCCTGTCGAAACTTCGATCTAGTTTGAGTGAATCTTATATCAAAAGAGAAGATTCTCAAGCATAAACAAACTAGGTCCGATCAAAGTTCAACCACCGTTAGTCAATCAAATCAATCGAAAACACAAGATAAACCGCAATTATCTAGTTTCCCACCAACGGTACTAATTGAGCTTCTCAATCCCAAAGAAGACTTTAAACTGAGCGGTCGTAAGAGATTTCGCCTAATTAGGTTACTCTCCTCTCCAAATAGGCGGCTTCACCAGTAACAACACAACTGAGGAGGTTTGCTGTCATGAAGGATTAGTTTGCTCGAAATGCAAACTTCAAGTATTTATAGACAAGGAAGTTTGGACACCAAGGAATTTCCAAAACCGAAACTATTCTCGAGATATGCAATATATTCCAAATTCGGTTTCCATAATTCCTAGAAATGCTCAGTCCAAAATATTGACCGAAAATCTGTTTGGAAAATCTCCAACTAGTAAATGCACATTACTAATTCTCATTTTTCTAAAATAAAATTAAAAACCTTAAATAAAATATTCTTAACTTATTTATGTTTCGATCTGGGATTCTCTTCCTTTATCTATTAAGGAATAACTTTGAACAATTAAAGATAAGCGTTACTGCACATGTTCAAAGTATGTCGACATCCTTACTTTGTAAGTCCTCTTTCATACTTACAATCTTGAAACCGATTTTCCACACTTCCAAACAAGTTTAGAATTGGTTCATCTGACTTCCAAGAACTATGTGATTGATCAAGAACACTCAATCACCAATCATGGGTTTAACGGTTCTACCAGAACAACTCGGTTCTACCTCCATGTGAGTACTGTGCATAGTCACACTAGCTTTCCAAATTCGGTTGACTAGGTACTAGGATCGGTTCCCCACATATATATGGTATCTAACTTGAATGTGTTGCACATGTCCATAGGATTGGTTCCCCTTTCTGCTAAAACATGATGCACCTCATACAAGGATTGAATCCCCTTTGTGATAGGTTGCACCTTTTACTAGGATCGGTTCCCCTTTACCCATAGTCGGTCTTACCAATAACACAAAATCGATCATGCCATCTCAGGTGATTAATTAAGATCGGTTTCACTAATAAAAGTCATACCAATACAAAAGTCAGGCCTTTGTGAATAGTCTTACCAAGAACATAAACATGTCATGAGCGGTTATACTAATCACACATATTGGTTGTTCACAAGATATGCAATGAATAACAATATCAATAATGACTGGCGATTTCCTTTTCGATTCACAAAACAAGTTCATGAATTTACTTTTTTAAAACACATGTAAAACATTATTTCCTAGGATGAAATCCTCACCTCATACCCATACATAATCACAATAGCATTTAAACGATTATGTCGATGTCTTATCTACAAAGTTTAATGGTGTTGATGGTGGTTTTTAGTATAGGGAGAAAACTATAAAAGTATATCTACCTGACACGACATCAGATGTAGTAGACATTGATATGTTTATATTCCGCAGGGAATTTGGAGAATATATCAAAATCTGATGAGTCCTTATGTCTCTCTTCATATTATGTTGAAACTCAAGCTCCTAGATGAATTGTTCACTAGTATAGAGCCTAATGAGTATATAAGCTCCTAGCTGCATTACTAACCAATGCCGGAGCCTGCCGAGTATTTGTCATATGTTATGTTCCCCGACAGAACCCTTAATATTGATATGGCATGACAATTTGTGTTCACTTGCAGCAGAGTAGCACGAATTTCCAAGTATCAAGGTTAAGGTCCTTGCATAAAAGTACTCAATCGGAAAGCATACTTCTCTCTGGCAATAAACTTAAAGAACTCTGTGTCAACACACATAATTCAATCAATTTGTGTTATTCACAAAGATTCGAATATGAACTTGATTTGCAAAATTAGGGTTTTGCGCCCCGAGCTAGGTAATTAATCCGCCATGGATTAATAGGTGCAAAATCCTACCCAAAATCAGAAAACAAGGAATAAAAGGAGCCGCGGAACAGGAGCAACAACAAAGGCAAGGTGTCCATGCCATAGGCCATCCGGCGCCACTTACAAGTGGCCACACCTCATGTTGCTCGATCGGCCCCTATTTCCTGTCGACCAATCAGGTCGCTCTAAACCCGCCACACGCACACCGAAAGTGTGGCCAAACCCGCCACACGCACACCAGAAGTGTGGCCACGCCCGTGTCTGGCTGACCCTCTCTTTTTCGACCAATCAGGTTGCTCTAAACCTGCCGTAGTATTAAAAAAGAGAGGCAAATTGCGCCAATACCAAATCAGCTTTCCAAAGTGCGCCAATGCGCTAACTGGCATGCCAAACGTGCATGCCCAACGTGCCGGACGTGCCACTTTGCCACAGAAGCATGCCGAACGTGGCAACATACCATAAATAGTGCACTTACTTGCCAACCCATCTTCTGTTCGTGGCCAATGCCATAACAGACTTCAATGTGGTTATCCTAACCAGAAACATGACCTTGCATGGAAGAAACCCTAATTTCCAGTCGTGGCATCCAGGAAACCCTAATAGAGACGTCATATCATAGCCACCCGTGGCAGTCCGTACTCATGTGGACGTTTCCACATGATGGCTTGGCTATGGTTCCTTTGACGTGGCTATGGCACCATTTGCACAAAACGTCGATACGCTACGGCCACATGCCACATGCCGCATGCCGCATGCCGTATGCACTAATTAGGGTTTTAGCACGCCAACCAAGCCAAGTAATGTTTCCCAGAGCATTGGGATTGATGTGGCAGGTCTAACACCAATGTGCCAAAATATAGCGGTCATGGATACGTCAGACGCTACTTGCACCATCGTGCCACTGGCATGCACTAACTATGTCAGCCACGCCACTATGCCGCACCGCACGTGCTAATTAGGGTTTCGATGCGCCAAACCATAATTTAGCTAAATTCGCCATGCCAACTAGGTCAAGTGATTCTCCTAAGGCCTTAAGTTTAACTTAGCAATAGGGCCAATGTTGCCGGAGCCATATTTGGGTCTAACACCAATATGCCAAAACAGCTGCCACGGCTACGCCACTGGCATGCCACTATGCCATGGCTACACCAGGCGCCACTATGCCAATGGCGCCACTTTGCTATACAACAGGACTTGGCCATAATCAATGGCCATCCTTTCTCATAAGCAACAATCTCAGACGTCCAAATTCGCCATGAAATTGACAGGCCTATGGCAAGTTTTAGGCGGCCAGCCAAGGCAAGCCTAATAACATCACATGCTATTTTCCTATGGCAAGTCTCTTGACTTTGGCTTGCCACACATAGCAATCTGCTACACGTTTTTAAGGAGAACACTCGAGACATCAAACATGTCACAAACTGGGGATGCTCATCGGGGTATTGGTCTCGCGGTTTACGGCGTACGGCGTGCAACACGTCCATCATAAGAAAGTGTCAGAAAACAGGGGCAGTTAGTGGAGGCAAGAAGTAGTGGGTGTAAACAAACCCGCTTCCTTCATAGTGGAGGCGTGGTTTCTAGCGGTTACACATTACTCCACTCTTCCATCACTCAATCACTCCCACTTCCTACGAGACCAGGGTGTGTTCAATTATGACTTGTATAAATAGGTTTTACCTATTTCCATCAAACAACAGTTTTGGTGAGAAAAACAACACAATATCCAAAAAATACCAACGAACCGATAGCTTTCATTCCGCAAGACGGTTCCAAATTCGATACAAGTCATGAAATAGCCACACCTTCAGAATTAGCCATTCTGGTCTCAACACCTTCTTCGCTTCCCTCCCTCAAGACAAACCCTTCTCCTTCACTTTGTGACCGAAGCAAACGGCTATTTCTTGGTTTGGGCAAGGATTGTCTGATTGATCCCTCGAATCTAAAGTTTTCCCGTGCAAGTGCATTTTTTTTAGGTTTAGATTTGTTTCTCATCCACACACCCAAATTTACCAAAACCATCAAACAATTTTACCCATAAACAATTGTCGACCACAGTGGGAGATTAATCTCTCGGTTGCAAAAATCATTTTCCCTATTCCATTTTCAATTTCCTAAATTTCTCAAGATGTTGATCTTAAGAATGTTTCAGAAACCCACAATCCCAATTTTACTTCTCCTATAACTGAAAATACTCCACATGTTATCCATGAATCCGTTCTTTCATTCAAAACCCTTGTCGAGGCTATGGAGTCTCGATATTTAATAACTATTCACGATTTGACAAAAATCCTGAATGATCATGTCGAGAATCAAGCTACTATTGTCAAGACGCATGTCGGAGTATTTACGCTTTTGAAAACGCTCACGGATCAACTATCAAAGGAACCAACACGTATTCATTCTGGAGGAAACGCCATCAACAATTCATTTTGGATCAATGCTGATGGTAGTAGTCCTTTTTCCAAGATTCATATTCCTACTCCTAGTGGGGAGGATGAAGCCAATGGTCACGCTGATTGGAAAGGTATTCACCAACCTAACTTGTCAGCTCATGAAGATCAAGAGATGTTTCCTCAAAATCATAAAGAAGACTCGTGGGATTTATCACGTTCTTGATGCGTGTCGTAATCACAACAAATTATTCGATATATTTCCCACTAATTAACTAGTAATATAGCGGTAGTAAGGATCGTTCCCACAGAGAGCTGTGTAATTGATATGTTATTTAGTTCAGCAAAATAATAAAAATCACAAAGGGGGATTGTTTTGAAGTGAAATAAAAAGAATAACAAATAAAAGAAAGATATGATCAAGGAATCCTTCGCCGTTACCAAGCGATAACAGGATTAGTATACTTATCTATCTTCGTTAGAACCATTCATCACCAACCGTAGGAAAGCAGCTAGCTCAGTGCTATCCCCAAAACTCCTTTTGCCACGGATATGGAAGCTCTCCAATATCAGATTCTACTCAACCGAACCACCAAGTAGTAGCTCACTCAAGGTGTAATCCGATCGAACGCTTAGGCTTTGTGAATTAGGTTGATCCCAGTAGTTAAACTCTTAGCTCAAGGTCCACTTGTTGGTGTTGTATTCATCCGCAATTTCTCCACAGAATCCCTCTGCAAGGTCTTGCGATTTCTACTTGTGTATGAATTATTCGACGATTACTTATCTCCTAACCCAATACTAGCAATAAAACAATTAATAGACTAATCTAGTATGCATCCCAAATCAATCTAAGAATCACTCATAAAATTAGATGTAGTGAAAACAAACGATAAGATGATTAAAACTCATAACAAACTTGTATAATAATAAAGCTTCACGCTAGAACATTGAATTCATCCTTAATCAATAAAGTTTAGCCTCTCATGTTTACACCGTTTATCGGTTTCCCCCAAAAGGGGTAAACCCTAAAATATTTTATGAAGAACAAAAGTGTATTATGAGATGTAGAGATATTCTATTTTTAGGTTATGAAGTTCTCTTTTATAGTCTTCAAGTTGTAGAAGTGCCCGTGCGCCAAATCCCGGTCGAAATAAATTGCGACTTGCCAAAACGCACCAAAATACCAAGTTAAGAAACCTGGCCGTGTAAATAAACTGCTGCAAAAATATGGGTCTGCGCGCAAATATCCAAGTCCAGCCCATTTTAGTTTATTTGGCTTGTCAGTCCGCTGGAGTTGACAGCCTACTCTTTTACCTCCATCAGCTTCACGGACACTCACCTAGCCGTGAGATATTTTTTTCCCTGAGATTTCAGTTTTCTCCCGTAAGATTCACGGACACTTGATGTGTTTTTGAAAGTTGTTTGTAAATGGTAAGAAAGATGTCGTTCCTCTCATACTTGTGAAGGATTTTTAGACTCAAATAAAACTAGAAAACTCAAAATAAATTGTATCAAGATTTTAAAAGCACTGAGACTCAGGATTCCACCAATATCCAATTTTTATGTGATTTAATCTAATCAATATTCATGCAACTCTTTACGTTTAAAGTGATTCTAATATTTTGGATAAGTATATTTTCAGAATAACAAGTGTATTTGAAAGCATAGAATATCAAAACCTAGGTCTAAGCATAATCTATCAAGAGAAATCACAATTGCTTAGGAAAAATCATTCAATCAATTTTCAATCAAGGCAAATAATCTTAAAAGAGATTGCAAAAATTAATTAAAATAGAAATTACCACACACATCATGGAAAATTGGCTTCCTCCGTCGCCTCAGCAATGGGGTTTAGCTCCTCATATTAATCACATGCTCAAAATAGGTGTTCATAGCTCAAAGGTTTGAAAAACAAGAGAAACAAATAAAGCAGCGAGTTTGCAACGCTGCAGTGGCGTTACAAAGAAGCTGTTACAGAAGAAATAAATCTGCCTCTTAAACGATACTTTTGTGCTGTTTGTTTACGACTGCCTCTGCGATCGCTCTGGATCGTCCAATGTTCTTCGTGTTCTTCCTCTACACCAGCAGAAACAAATTGCAGCAACTCCTCCTGTTGATCTCTGTAGTGTTCTAAGCTTCCCCCAAAGTATCCGTAACCCTTCCTTGACCTCTCAGCCTCTTATATATAGCCAACAACTCCTTAAAACTCGAGTTAAATCTTCCAAAACTAAAAATTTTTCTTCGGCCAAAAGTCACGACAATAACTCTCTGCAGCTTCTTTACGCGTCTTCCAAACCAATCCAACGCCTCAGAATCTCTCTAAGATGCTATCGAATCCAACAACAAGCTTTCCTTCCTTATTTTCCCGTACTTCCCATGAATATAAACTTCCGAGAATAATCCACCCCTGTTTTCTCAACCCCGATTGTTTAGCCAATTCTAGCCGCATCCAAACACCATACCAAGCCTGTTTATCTTTAATGAGTCCAGCCCATCAATATCAGCGATTTAATCTCTTAAAAACTCTTCCAAAATTCGTGTAGAAAACAATACAGGCGACTGGTCCAGTTTCCCGCCAAAAGTGAAATTTCAAACAAAGAGGGTGAGTGTCCCTTATCCTCTGGTGGGGTGCAAATAGTAGCTGCCTTGGGGGTGTCCTGGGGGTGCCCCTTAGTAATTTGGGTACCCCTTATCCATAGTGAGGGTCCGAATAGTAGGTGTCCTCCGGGCGCAACTTTTCGAGCCAATTTTTCCAAAAATGTTTATTGGCCAAAAATACCTACACACACATAAAACACCATAATAAGTACAAAAATGAGCACTATCAATATAAAGAATTGAGACAAATTAGACACAAAAATGTGTCTATCAACACTCGACTAGTCGTGAAAATATAAAACATCTGGATTTTCGTTTTCGGCCAAAAACTTCCACAGACACTTCTCCCTCCGTGAGTTTTCAAACTCCCTGAGTTTTGTGTTTCCAATGGACCTCTCACGTATACCGGGCCCTCCGTGAGAATTCCTTTTCTTCCGGATTCTTCGACTTCTCATTACCAATTCAACATCGACAACCAACGGATCATTACCATCATCATCTCCGATCATCGCTCGTCCACCTTTAACAGCAAAGCTCTTTCATGTTCTCGTCGTCACTGCTACCAACTCCAGTTCTTCTTCTCATTCTGGAATACCACAACCAATAATCTATCACTCCCGAGCTCCATCATCATTTGCTGCTAACGGCAGAAAGCTTCATATTACCACAGCTCAAGTTCGTATACATTCTTTTCCCCGCCCCCATTCTCACCACTCAATGCGGCGTCCCTGTTAATGGCAGAAGCCATCATCATCATCGTCCCTGTATGTACTCGAGCTTTCTCTACTTATCACTGAACTCCTTCATTCTCTATCTCTATCTCGCTATCAACAGCGAGCGGCTACCTTCGTCACTGCCATCGCTCTTCGTTGGATGTAGCTCAAACCCAATACCACAGAACCGTATTCTTCCCTGACTTCTCTTCATCACTTCTTCTCTCTTTTCTCGCTGTCAAGAACACTGCTTCTCCATTGACATCTCGAGTTTCCTTCATTCCATGAAACTCTCGAGCTCGTTCATCTCTTTGCATGAGAATCACCAGCATCAATGCCATCTTCCATCGTCAGCCAACAATAACTCGTATCCTTTACATTCCATCGTCATTCTCTCGCTAATAAATGATGAGACAACAACAACATACATCCATCGTTGTCCAACTATCGGCAGCCCGTTTCGTTCTCATTAATCACCATTGAACCATCGTCTTTAATACTGCCATGAATATCGAGATCCACCAGTTCAACAACAATCTCATCTGCCATAAATGACAGGTGAATACGTCCAGCTTCTAGCTCTGTAGAGCTCTTCTCAACTTCCAATAGTTGGACTTCCCCTCGTCGACAGCAACCTCGCCCAATGGTAGCAGCAGCAACACCGAACCTCCAAGACTCCATATCGAAATAACCCAACAATAGTAGCTTCATTCTCGTTTTCGTCTCCCTGCTAAACTCTGTCCATCGCTAGCCTAAGTCGACGGCTATCAGCGTCACAAAGATTACCAGCAAAACTGGTTACGCCGTTGAACAGTGCTGATCCTGTTAGTTACGTGGGGAAGAAGATGGCAACCCCCTAACAGACATAGGGGTGCCTGTAGCATTCATGCTTTCCACGCATCGATCTTCACGGGACCGACGGTTCAACTCTCTTAACACCCCCTAAGCGGCAGTCCTGAGTAATCCAACGGGTGCCTTTAGCAATTATGTGTATCAACACCTTTCTGCAACTTTAGCTCGCCTCAAATGCTTATAAATACTTCATACAATGTCGGATTGACTCCATTCTTTCACCTTTCGCTTCGTCTTTTCGTCCTCTTCAAGATGATATCAAGAACTCCTCAATTTGGATGATTTCCACTTGGTCTTTGGCCCTTCTCCGCTTGTAGCTAACTTCTTTTATTGCACAATTACGTGCAAATTCACTTCTTTTGGACGATTCACCTAACAAAACATAAACAAAGAAAAACAAGAGTAATATACAATAATTCACAAGAATATATAGCAATTACTAGCATGGATTCAACACTAAATATATGCAAAATATGCACTTAACAAATTCCCCCACACTTGGCTTTTGCTAGTCCTCGAGCAAACTATCTAAAATACAGCAACTCCATGTCGCCGAGGATATGGTTACTCTTAGCATGAATAACATGCCTTTAAACCCCTAGGTGTCCCTAGTAGACGAGTTATAGTCTCGTGAGGGTTTACCAGAGATATACCCACAAAACCTGCTCCAACTTCAAAGCGTTCCAGCTTCCCAAGCATCCAAATAGCTATGAGGACATAGAGTTTCTGCATGCTAGTAATAAGAATTTAGAAATACCAAAGAACATATTCTCATTCTTAAATGTTGAGTGAGAAATAACCACACCATAATGAGAGAACGCGTGTTTGAGAACGATCAATAAGCATTTCGCCTCGACTTCTGCCTCACCAATAGGGTTTTATGATAATTGCACTCAATAAGACGACTTTTTTATGGGTCTCACATGTGTGCAGGTAGGAATGAAGAGAAAAATCCTACACACGTTGAATAGTGGGAAGGAAACCTTCCGAAATATTTCTGGAGACTCCACAAAATCGTGGAAAATAAAAGACTTTTTCTGATGATCTCTAAGAAAGGAAATCAACCACTATTATCGAGGATGAGAGTACTTACCACCTTCACATCCGATTGCAATGATGATAACACCACTCTCACAGCATCCAATAGAAAGGTCTTCGATCGGCTCGTCTTCTTCATCTTCTTGGTCTTTATATTCGGTCTTCAACTGATGATGATAAACTCTTGAACTTCGTAGAACTCTGACAATTTGTAACTCTTTCTCTTCAATTTCCTTGTTGCTTGAAACTTCCTTATATATTTTTCTTCCTCATGGCCTTATTGAACAAATAACAACCTAAATGCAAATCTTTTTGTATTTTCTCTCTCTCTCTCTTTTTTTTTTTTTTTCTTTTTTTTTTAACAAAAAGATTGCAACTACAAAAATAATAACGAAATTAAAATTAACATGGCCATGAAAGAAGTACTTTACCACTTTGATCTTCACAACTTGTATTGTCTTCGTATCATAAACTTCAATAAGTCTCATCTTTTGATTTTCTTCGCTCTTGTAAATAAGTCTTCATAATTAGATATAGAATTCCGCTGCTTATGTGTAAGTCTCCAACATGTATATAAAAATCTGCTCATTGTATGTTGCTTTACTTGGATATGAAATTTTCTCTTCCTTGTATTGTTACTTGTAAACCACAAACGTCTTCAACTTTCCTTGTAGATTTTGATGTCGCTCCACTTGTTGATGATGATGGTGTTTCTATGGACTTGTTGTTGGCGAGAGAGAGAATGGTGCTAACTGCAAATCAAACTACAAGAAGGTGGTTTTCATCTATAGACGTCACCCTCATGATTGACAAAATTAGCACTCAAGAGATCAAAAATAATGCTGAATATAGTGTGAAGTTGGGTAGCTCACCATTCTACCCGGAATTAACGTACGGTGACACACACTCAAAAGAAAGCTCTTTAGTCAGCTACAAAGAAATTTGGTATGGTGCCTCTGTTGATTTGAAAATAGGTAGTCTCCACTAATGATTGATCAACAACTCTAATAATGCATTTCTCCCTGCTCCTAATTTGCATCACCGGCATGATTAAATCCATTATTTAACACTCTAACAAGCAAGAAATCCGAATGTAGTTCCCTAACACTTCCAAGTTCAGCTATGTCGGTCAGAATCTCTATGTAAACATACCTAGAAGTATGCTAGTGACTCTAAAATATCTACAAGTTGAAGGTTTTATTCAAATATATACAAAAAAATTAAAAAAATTTGACTCAAAAAGGCTAAAAACTCTATATGCAAAAGACTCCCCCACACTTAAACTTCACATTGTCCTCAATGTGTAAAACCGAAAGTTCTGAATTCTGACGTAACAGCAGATAAAACGCAAAACTGTGCAAATTGGTAAGGAATTTGGAAAAAATCCATTTCACAAAAGTTGTTCATATACGTGTTTTCTACACAGTGTCAAAAGGGCACAATGTTTCGATAAACGGTCTGATAGTTAAGGTCTCTGGAATGAACTACGTGCAGTCTGAATTTTTCTCGAAAAAGGTATTCGTCATAATTCTCTTCTAAGATAGATTCCGGACTCAATGAAATTAAACATGGGGATGCAAATATGATATGAAAACAATAAAAACAAAAAATAAAAGGGATTAAAATACAAAACCTATGGGTTGCCTCCCATTTAGCGCTTGGTTTAAAGTCGTCAGCCCGATTCTTTTGTTATCGTCCATATACCAACAATCTGAAAAATCTGGTAGTCTGCCCAGAAAACAATATGCAATTCTAGTAACAACTTCACACAATGATTAGCATAATATATGAATAATGAAATTGTTATAGCTTGAAAGTTTCCCCCACACTTAGTCCTTTCTACACTCGAAAGTGGATAGAGAACATAAAATAAGGGAACTTCTTCGGGTTCCTCTCGGTGAACCTGCAAAATGCTAGAATCAAACACATCAAGTGGTAGATAATTACAAGTAAAATAATCCTTAAGAATTTTAGAAGCACAAATACTCAATCCTAAGTGATGTGGATCAAAAGATTCGGAAATATGCAAAGGATTAGACAAACCTTCCACAATCTCTCGTATTACAGGATCCTCATCATTCTTAAAGAATTGCAATGAATTATTTACCTCATTTGTATTGTGGTCCTCTATCAAACTATTTAGCCATTCTTCGTCAGTTTCTGCTTCAACCGTAATCTCAACATCAATATAATCATTGGCTAGCTCAATTGGGTCTTCCACAACTTCAATAAAATTGGTTTCATTCTCAATCACTATCTCTTCAACCTCCTCGTCATCGGAATCAGAATCATCTCCTAGAAATTCTAGTTCATTGGTGCAAATATTAAAATCATTGTTTGAGTACGTTACACCATTTATAACAACGGTTATGTCATATTCATTCTCCTCCTTTTGAATAGGCGAGTGATCGTTATTATGATCCGGACTTGAAATAACATTACCATTATTGCAAGGATTTTCCAAAGGTTGCTCATCTTCATCAGAGTCTTCGTCAACCTCATAATCTTCAATATCCCAACGACGTTGAAGTTACTTTCGTATTACCTTGTTAATTTCTTCGAGAGTCTTTTCGATGCTCCGACTTCTTCTAACTGATCATATTGCTTTGAAAGTTTTCTGATATTAATACGTTTTCCGCCATTATTCACGATGGAATTTTCAGACTGTATCTCCTCTTTTGACATAAATGGAGAAAGAACATGATAAAGAGGAATAGGTCTTTCCAAACTCTCTTTCATCTGCACATTACTAGAAAACAACTGATCAGAAGTATAACTATCCTCCCATCCCTTTGATTGCTCACGTACATACCCGTCATAAGGTTGTTGATATGTATGAGAGTATCCATAAGGCTCCGTAGGGTATGGTTGGTAGTTTTTATATGAATGAGATTGAAATCCAAATTGATTACCACTATAATATGATGATTGGTCTTGTGCTCCGTACATGTTATGTCCATAAGGAAACATGACGACTCACAAGAACATAAGAAAAAAAAAATTAAAACAAAAACAAGCTAAACAAATAACAAATCAATTAACAACCACTCCCCGGTAGCGGCGCCAAAATTTGATGCGTGTCGTAATCACAACAAATTATTCGATATATTTCCCACTAATTAACTAGTAATATAGCGGTAGTAAGGATCGTTCCCACAGAGAGCTGTGTAATTGATATGTTATTTAGTTCAGCAAAATAATAAAAATCACAAAGGGGGATTGTTTTGAAGTGAAATAAAAAGAATAACAAATAAAAGAAAGATATGATCAAGGAATCCTTCGCCGTTACCAAGCGATAACTGGATTAGTATACTTATCTATCTTCGTTAGAACCATTCATCACCAACCGTAGGAAAGCAGCTAGCTCAGTGCTATCCCCAAAACTCCTTTTGCCACGGATATGGAAGCTCTCCAATATCAGATTCTACTCAACCGAACCACCAAGTAGTAGCTCACTCAAGGTGTAATCCGATCAAACGCTTAGGCTTTGTGAATTAGGTTGATCCCAGTAGTTAAACTCTTAGCTCAAGGTCCACTTGCTGGTGTTGTATTCACCCGCAACTGTTCCACAGAATCCCTCTACAAGGTCTTGCGATTTCTACTTGTGTATGAATTATTCGACGATTACTTATCTCCTAACCCAATACTAGCAATAGAACAATTAATAGACTAATTTAGTATGCATCCCAAATCAATCTAAGAATCACTCATAAAATTAGATGTAGTGAAAACAAACGATAAGATGATTAAAACTCATAACAAACTTGTATAATAATAAAGCTTCATGCTAGAACATTGAATTCATCCTTAATCAATAAAGTTTAGCCTTTCATGTTTACACCGTTTCTCGGTTTCCCCCTAAAGGGGTAAACCCTAAAATATTTTATGAAGAACAAAAGTGTATTATGAGATGTAGAGATATTCTATTTTTAGGTTATGAAGTTCTCTTTTATAGTCTTCAAGTTGTAGAAGTGCCCGTGCGCCAAATCCCGGTCGAAATAAATTGCGACTTGCCAAACGCAAAAATACCAAGTTAAGAAACCTGGCCGTGTAAAGAAAGCTGTTTTGCAAAAAAATATGGGCACTGTAAAATATCCAAGTCCAGCCCATTTTAGTTTATTTGGCTTGTCGATCCAGCTGGAGTGACGACCTACTTTTTACCTCCATCAGCTTCACGGACACTCACCTAGCCGTGAGATATTTTTTTCCCTGAGATTTCAGTTTTCTCCCGTAAGATTCACGGACACTCGACTAGTCGTGAAAATATAAAACATATGGATTTTCGTTTTCGGCCAAAAACTTCCACAGACACTTCCCCCTCGTGAGTTTTCAAACTCCACGAGTTTTGTGTTTAGGCCGGACCTCACACGTATACCGGGCCCTCCGTGAGAATTCCTTTTCTTACGGATTCTTGACTTCTCATTACCAATTCAACATCGACAACCAACAGATCATTACCATCATCATCTCCGATCATCAGGCTCGTCCACCCTCAACAGCAAAGCTCTTTCATGTTCTCGTCGTCACTGGTTCCAACTCCAGTTCGTCTTCTCATTCCGGAATACCACAGCCAACAATCTATCACTCTCGAGCTCCATCATCATTTGCTGCTAACGGCAGAGAGCTTCATATTACCACAGCTCAAGTTCGTATACATTCTTTTCCCCACTCCATTCCTCACCATTTCAATACAAGGCATCCTGTTAATGGCGAAGCCATCATCATCATCGTAGCTCCACGTATGTACTCGAACTTTCTATACTTCTCACTGAACTCCTTCATTCTCTATCTCTATCTTGCTGTCAACAGCCAGCGACTACCTTCGTCATCACTTCTCTTCATCACTTCTTCTCTCTTTTCTCGCTGTCAAGAAACACGGCTTCTCCATTGACATCTCGAGTTTCCTTCATTCCATGAAACTCTCGAGCTCGTCCATCTCTTTGCATGAGAATCACCAGCATCAATGCCATCTTCCATCGTCAGCCAACAACAACTCGTATCCTGTACATTCCATCGTCATTCTCTGCTAATAAATGACAGCAACAACAACATACATCCGTCGCTGTCCAATGGTATGCTGTTAAAAGAGGTTTCGCCTACGTGTTATACTGCAAGTGCACAGTGCCTATTGGAGGCAGGGCAAGTACAGGTCGATCCTCATGGAGATGGAGTGTGTAAGGTTGAACCGAGGCTTCACAAAACTGATTTTCTAGAGAAGTAACACAACCGTAAGTTGGTTTTGTGTCGATACGACTAAGTGATTGTTGTGACTTTAGACTAAGGTAGCAATATGAGTAAACAATTTGGAGAACACTAGGGTAGTTGATTCCACACCTGATATTATGCTAAGGCAATACCTATTTAAGTTATGTTCTTGATTCTTCCTATGGAAGGATACAATGGAAGATGTTTTAGTTACTCTCACTAACTCCCCCTAGTATTAGGTGTCTTCTTACAGTACACCTAATCACAGGTTAATTCACTCAAACAACTAATTCACTCTTCCTAAAACATTGAAGCAAAACAAGAACAATAAAAAAAAATAGTAATTGACTTAGCATGCAATCAAGGGTTTCATCTAAACCCCAGTTAGATAACTTAGAACATCATGCAGAAATAAAGCGAAATTCAAATTAAACTACAAAATAAAACCTAAAAAGCGATGACTTCTCTCTCATGAAGAACACTTCATTTTATACCTCCCAATCACTCGAAAATGAAATTTAATGCATACCCTGACTTGTTCCCTCTTCCAAATCGGTTTTGGTAGCCATTAATTAACTTGTTGGAGAAACCCTAGCTCCAACTATCTTTAACCTAGCTTCTAGGGTATGGGAGAAGCTAAGGAAGAGATAGCTTGATCTAGAGTGGCGGAGAAGGTGGCTGTGGTGTCGTGGTTGTCGGGAGAAGGAGATGGTGATGGTGGAGTCGGCTCTGCCATGGTCGGGGGAAGGAGAAGGTGCTCTGGTTTTGTGTCAGGGGAGAAGAAGAGAGAAGAGAAATGAGAAATGGGATGTTTGGTTCGATGGGTAAGGGTATAGGTGGTTCTGGTGTTGAGCAGGCGCAGCGAGTTTTGATGTGCATGAAGGAGCGAGCGTTGGATGTGGGAGAATCCGATGCGTGGGCTGATGCGACCGTAGGATGCAAATGGGCGAGATCTCACGGCTCAGATGGAACGGGCTTGGATCCGGTTATGCGCCGGGTCTTGGATAGCTCAAGCCCATGTCTTGTAAGTTGGGTTGCTTCTTGTTGGGTTGCAACTGATGCACGCGCGGGCTTTGGCTTTCTGCTCCATAGACGCTCGTCTCCAATTTTCTGCTCTTTTGGCTCCTCAATTTCTCCGAGCTTTATTTACTACCTAAAAACACAAAATTAATTAGTACAAATACTTATTCTTGAAAACAAAGAAAATACGAGAATGCTGGGATAATATCGATTTACGAGCACAAAAGATGAGTTAAATGCCAATAAAAAGATGTAGAAATATGCAATATTTGGCACTCATCAAATACCCCCAAACCTGAATTTTACTTGTCCTCAAGTGAAACGGAAATTAGAAAATCCTAACTATACCACTGTCGCTGGTCTCTCGAATGCATTTAGCGTATGCACTAAGCCTTTTACACCCTAGGTGTCCCTAGTGGACGAGTTGTAGTCTCGTGAGGGTTTACAGGGTGCACCCACAAAAGCTTCTCCAACTTCGAGTGTAAAAGAGTCTCAAGCATCCAAGGAGCTATGAGGACATAGAGTTTACGTATGCTAGTAACACGAAGTTAGAACTACCAAAGAACGCATTCTCATCCTTAAGAGTTGAGCGAGAAGTAACCATACCATATGAAAGAATTCAGATTCGATAGTGATCACAAGACTCGACTTCTGCCTCACCAATAAGGTTTTATGATAATTGCACTCAAAAAGACCGCTTTTTTAGTCTCTCATGTGTGCAGGCAGGAATAAAGAGAGAAATCCTGCACACGTTGAAGATGAGAAGGATAACCTTCCGAAATAATTTCTGGAGACTCCACGGAGTTGTGGACAAAAAGAATCTTTTTCTGATGATCTCTAAGAAAGGAAATCAACCATTAGCAAGGATTGGAGTACTCACTTACCTTCTCACACGATCGGCAATTAATATCACTCTCTCAGCATTCATAGAAACGTCTTCAATCTTCGGTCTTCAATAGCTGATGATGAACTTCTGAACTTCACAAAAACTTGACAAACATTTTTTTTTTTAATTGAACATTGTGGTAACTAGACTCAGAAAATAAATAAACTACAACAATTTTTTTTTTTTTTGAACATAAAACATGAAAATAACAATAAAACAATAAAACTCAATTTTACACAACTTGTATTGTCTTGATTTCATAAACTTCACTAATTCTCATCTTATTTTCTTTTCTTCTCTTTGTTGCATGTAAACCTTGGACTATTTCAACTTTTCTTCAAATATTCTGATGATGCTCCGCTTGCTGACGACGATGTGTTTCTATGAATCTGTTGATGTTGTTGAGAGGGAGAGAGTGATGCTAACTGCAAATCGAACTACAAGAAGGAGTTTTCATCTTTAAACGTCACCCTCATGATTGACGAAATTAGCACTCAAGAGATCAAAAGTAGTGATGAAAGTGGTGCGAAGTTGGGTAGCTCACCATTCCTACCCGGAATTGACGTACGGTGACACACACTCTAACAGATTTTTTAGAAAGTCACAAAAATGAAGGTCGGTTCCTCGCCTAATTCGCCCTCCGGCATGGTTAAATCCAACTTTAACGCTCTAATCAACTAAGAAACCCGATTGTGTTCTCCAGTACTTCCAAGTTCTGTTATTTCGGTCAGAACTCTCTATGTAAACATAGCTAGAAGCATGCTAGTGACTCTAAGATCTCTAAAAGTTGGAGGTTTTTATTTACATATTTACAAAGAGTTTCGAATGTTTTGTTTTTTTTTGAAATTTTTGATTTTTGATTTTTTTTTGATTTTTGATTTTTTTTTTTTTTTTGAAATAAAAGACTAAAAACTCTATATGCAATAATACCCCAAACCTAAATCAAACATTGTCCTCAATGTGTCAACAGATGATAAGAATTCAAAAAAAAAAAAAGTCACATACCAAGAGAACTACGTTGAGAAGAGAAAAGGGAAGAGATTACCGGATGTACAATGATGTTGCTAAACCAAAGGAGGATGCATGCTTTGAAAGCAAACAACCAGAGCGCAAGACAAAAAGGTTGGTTAGCACAAATAAGAACTATGCAAAAAGAAAAAGAAAAGGGAAAGAGAATGGATTTTTAGTCCATGTTTATGTACACAAGTGAACTAGTTTAGTCCACATAGATGGGGTCTTCCAAGTCGACGGTCTCAACTTCTGGTGGAAGATGCTCCGGAAATGGTTTCAATCTCTGGCCATTGACTTTGAATATGTTCTTGGTTGCTGGGTTTTCAATTTCAACAGCTCCATGGGGGAAGCAGTGACGTACCAAGAATGGTCGACCATCGAGAACGTAGCTTTCCTAGGAACAAATGCAAACGAGTGTTGTACAATAAAACTTTTTGACCTGGTGTGAAGGACTTGCGCAGAATGTGATTGTCGTGAAACACTTTCATTCTTTGTTTGTACATTTTGGCACTATCATATACATCATTTCTCAATTCTTCTAACTCATTGAGTTGAAGTTTTCTTTGGTTACTAGCTTTATCAAGATCAAAATTCAACTTCTTTACAGCCCAATATGCACGATGTTCTAACTCAACAGGTAGATGACATGCTTTACCGTACACAAGTATGTAAGGGGACATCCCAATGGGAGTCTTGTATGCAGTTCTATAGGCACACGAAGCATCATTTAAACACAAACACCAATCTTTCCTAGAAGGATTAACAATCTTCTCAAGAATATGCTTAATTTCCCTATTAGAAACTTCTACTTGGCCACTGGTTTGAGGATGGTAAGGTGTTGCTACCTTATGAGTGATTCCATACTTGCGCACTAGTGATTCAAAGGGTCCATTGCAAAAATGACTACCTCCATCACTGATTATTGCTCTAGGTGTTCCAAAACGGGAGAAAATGTTTTCCTTAAGAAAAGAAAGAACAACTTTATGATCATTTGTTTTGGATGCAATGGCCTCTACCCACTTAGAGACATAATCAACAGTAACAAGAATGTATAGCTTACCTTCAGAGTTAGGAAATGGACCCATGAAATCAATACCCCACACATCAAACAGCTCAACAATCAAAATGGGTTGTAAGGGCATCATGTTTCTCTTAGAGATACTTCCTAATTTCTGGCATCGGTCACAAGCAACACAAAAAGCATGGCTATCCTTAAACAGTGTTGGCCAATAGAAACCGCTTTGCAAGATCTTTGCAGCAGTTTTCTTGGCACTAAAGTGGCCTCCACATGCATGGTCATGACAGAAAGAGATGACGTCCCTTTGTTCAGAATTGGGGACACATCGCCTAATGATTTGGTCTTGCCAGTACTTAAACAGATATGGGTCATCCCAAAGGAAATGTTTAACTTCAGCCAAGAATTTAGAACGGTCTTGTTTAGACCAATGCAAGGGCATTCTACCTGTAGCAAGGTAGTTCACAATATCAGCAAACCACGGCATTTCATACACAAGCATCAATTGTTCATCAGGGAATGATTCTCTAATCAGCACGGATTCATCAGCAGATTCAACATTCAACCTAGACAAGTGATCAGCAACAACATTCTTTGACCCTTTCTTATCTCGAATTTCGAGGTTAAACTCTTGTAACAAGAGTATCCATCGAATTAGACGAGCCTTAGCATCTTTTTTAGACAAAAGATATCTCAATGCAGCATGGTCAGAATATATGATGACCTTAGATCCTATCAAATAAGATCTAAACTTATTTAATGCAAACACAACAGCTAGCAACTCTTTCTCAGTTGTGGAATAATTCAGTTGAGCATCATTAAGTGTTTTACTAGCATAGTAGATCACATAAGGAAGTTTGTCTACTCGGCCCAAAAACGGCTCCTACGAGCATAGTCGGACGCATCACACATAATCTCAAATGGTAATGTCCGGTCGGGTGGTCCGACTATAGGGGCAGATGTAAGGAGAGCCTTTAATTGCTCCCATGCTTCCTTACAAGCATCATCAAAGACAAATGCAACATCTTTTGCAAGAAGATTACACAAAGGTCTTGAAATTTTACTAAAGTCTTTGATGAATCGGCGGTAAAAACCCGCATGGCCTAAGAATAATCTTATGTCCCTCACAGAACGAGGTTGAGGCAAGTGTTGAATGAGATCAACCTTGGCTTTGTCTACTTCTATGCCTTTTTCCGAGATGATATGCCCTAAAACAATGCACGAGTTAACCATGAAATGACATTTTTCCCAATTCAAAACCAGATTCTTTTCCTTACACCTAATCAGCACACAAGTGAGATGATGCAAACATTCATCAAAAGAAGACCCAAACACAGAAAAATCATCCATGAAAATTTCAAGAAACTTATCTACCATGTCAGAAAATATGCTCATCATGCAACGTTGAAAAGTAGCGGGTGCATTACACAACCCAAAAGGCATACGAAGGTAAGCAAATGTTCCATAAGGACAGGTAAATGTGGTCTTTTGTTGGTCTTCGGGTGCTATGTGAATTTGGTTGTAGCCCGAATAGCCATCTAAGAAACAATAGTGACTATGCTTTGCTAACCTTTCTAGCATTTGGTCAATGAAGGGAAGGGGAAAATGGTCTTTCTTTGTTACTGTGTTCAATTTTCTATAATCAATACAAACTCGCCACCCTGTGGTCACACGGGTGGGGACAAGCTCATTCATCCCATTTTGAACTACAGTAATGCCAGACTTTTTGGGTACCACTTGAATGGGACTGACCCACTGGCTATCTGGAACCGGGTATATGATACCCGCATCAAGCAATTTCAAAATCTCACCTTTGACAACATCTCTTATGTTGGGGTTAAGTCTCCTTTGCATTTCCCTAGATGGTTTAGTATTATCTTCAAGGTTTATGTGATGCATGCAAATTGTGGGACTTATACCTTTAAGATCTGAGATGGTCCAACCTAAGGCTCCTTTATGTTCTTTAAGTACTTCTAAAAGTTGACTTTCCTGTTCTGTGTCTAAACATGATGCAATAATCACAGGTAAAGTATCAGAAGGACCTAAGAAAGCATACTTCAAAGTATCAGGCAATGGTTTCAAATCAAGCTTAGGTGGTACATCAAGAGGTGGGGCAGATTTGGAATCAGAGATTGGAAGTGGTTCCACTGCATTTTGCCATTTAGCAATATCCATGGGTGGAACCGATTCAAGCAAAGAGTGAATTTCCCCAATGTACTTAGACTCAAAGAGATCTAAGTCAAAGTTATCTAAACATGCTTGCAAAGGGTCCACTTACAAAATGTCGAGCAAAGAGTCTTGGATCAGACTCTCAATCATGTTAATCTCATGCAAATCAGTATCATCACAATCAATGGGTTGTTGACTAGTGTTAAAAACATTCAGCTCTACAGTCATGTTACCAAAAGACAATTTCAACACTCCATTACGACAATTGATGATGGCATTGGACGTCGCCAGGAAAGGACGTCCTAAAATCACAGGAATGTGATTACTTGGGTTTTGCACGGGTTGAGTATCCAAGACGATGAAGTCCACATGAAAGAAAAATTTATCAACCTTGATTAACACATCTTCAACAATACCACGGGGATTTTCACGAGATCTGTCCGCTAATTGTAGCGTAACAGTGTGGGCTTTAGCTCCCAAGGCCCGATTGCACATACACAGTATGGCAATAGATTCACACTTGCTTCTAAGTCTAGCAACGCCTTTTCGACCGTATGGTCGCCTATGGTGCATGTAATTGTTGGACTACCTGGGTCTCTAAACTTAGTTAGAATCTTGTTTTGGATTATGGAGCTCACTTGCTCAGTGAGAAAAGCACGCTTATGCACATGAAGCTTTCGCTTTTGTGTGCACAAGTCCTTCAAAAATTTAGCATAGGTGGGTATTTGTCTGATTGCTTCGAGAAATGGAATGTTTATGTTAACTCTTTTGAACATTTCCAAAATCTCGTTGTATTGGTTACCCCCTTTCTGCTGCACCAACCTCTGTGGGAATGGAGCAACAGGTACATGACTTGGCAAAGAAACATCTATATCAGTAGGACTCTTAGATTTATCAACATGCTCAGATTCTTTCTCTACAATAGATGTTTTCTGCGGTGTTGTGTGTACTGGTGAGTCTGATGGAGACTCGCTTGACGGTGGTACACCTACATTGTTCTCAACAACTTTACCACTACGGAGAGTGGTGACAGCATTCACATGACTATGTGAAGTTTCATTGCAGTTTGAAGAACCTTCCTGAAACACATTCTTTGGATTTTGTTGGGGTTGACTAGGAAGTTTGCCTTTTTCTCTCTCATTCAATGCATCACATATTTGACCCATTTTAAGTTCTAGACTAGTGAAACGTTGGTCGGTGGTTTTCTGAAGTTGTGAAAGATTTTGGGTTAACAGACCGACACAGTCTTCAAAGCTAGGCTTTTTCTCTGTGGTACGAGGGTGTGGTTGTATTTGGGGGTTTCTAGGATATTATCCTTGGTTGTTATTTGTTGGTCCCCCTTGTACAGGCCCTTTAGACCATGAGAAGTTAGGGTGATTCCTCCACCCTGGGTTGTAGGTTTGAGAATACGGGTTGTTCTCTTGCCTATGGTACAATACATTGGCTTGCTCGGTTTTGGACTCTTGAAATGCATGTAAGTCTGGACAGCTGTCCACTAAATGGTCAGAGCTATGGCATGCGGCACAAGTGGCCATTTCAATTTGGTCACGGAGAGTAGGGGCATTAGATTTTACATTTTTCTGTAACTCAAGCACTTCTATTCTCCGGGACAAAGATGCCATTTTTGCATTTCCCTCAAAGTCGGACTCGATTCTATGAACATTATTTGCATGGGTAGTCCTTTTTGGTTCACGGATGGACTCCCACTGTTGAGTTTTTTTCAGCGACTTCGATTAAGAAAGTCCAAGCCTCATCAGCACTTTTGTCAATAAATGCACCATTGCACATTGAATCGACTGTGGTTCGGGTTCTAACATCTAGACCCTCATACAATATTTGCACGAGTCTCCATTTTTCAAAACCATGGTGGGGACATTGGAGTAATAATTCATTGAATCTCTCCAAGTACTTTGCCGGAGTTTCGTCTTCTAATTGCACAAAACCATTTAGACTTTGGCGAATTGTCGCCGTCTTATGGTTTGGGAAAAACTTTTTGAAAAACTCTTTTGTGAGGTCATCCCATGTTCTAATGGACTGTGGTTGTAGGGCATGAAGCCATGACTTGGCTTTGTCTTTCAGAGAAAAAGGAAACAATCTCAGTTTGAGGGACTCCTCTGGCATTTGGTTAAAACGCAGAGTCCCACAAATATCCTCAAAATCTCTCACGTGATGGTAGGGGTTTTCAGCATCAACCCCTCTAAACACGGGTAGCATGTGAATGGTGCTTGCCTTCAGTTCAAACTGACCAGCATCGGCTGGAAGAATGATGCAAGAGGGCTGACTTGCCCTAGTTGGGTACATGTAGTCCTTGAGACCACGGGGTTGGTTTGGTTCATCACCCATGGTTTCTGTTTCTGATGGGCTTGGGCTTTCTGTAGAAGAACTGGGTATGCTGACAATTTCGTCCGGGCGGATTCTAACTAGTCGATTCGTTTGGTCTCTAAAAGACACAATCATAGCCTAGCTAGCACATCTAGCATGTTAACATACATACATCCAATCACTTTCAACACACAGAGAAGTAAAAACCACAAAAGATGACGCATACCAATTCTCGGACTCAAGCACAAAGGAGTGCTTTTTGTTGCTGTAAGGTACAACATAGGTTAAAGTGCAGCTCAGCTTATGCACTGGTTATGTGCACAGACAGTTATAGGAACAACACAATTTGTACACAACACTGAGACACACAAACTCTCAAAATGACACAAAGACAGGCGAGTGCACAATCTTTGAGAATGTGCAGCACAACACAGCTTATGCACAGCCCAGTTGTTGGCAGGTGCACTAGGAAAGAAAAGACTGTGTATGGTGCACATGGTAATGGGATGTGCTCACTCAGGGTGAAGCATGTGTTGGGTTTGTGTGTGAAAGACAACGAGCTATTGCTACGCAAGATCTGTTACTCAACACTCACTGAAATGCCACAAGATCACCCACACAATACTGATAACAGTCTACAGACTTAACATATCACAGGGTGTCAACTAGTTCAGTTGACTTCAAATTTCAGAGAGCAGGAACAAGTATGCAGATATTAGCAGGGTATATCATTCATAGCATCTTATAGTTAATATTTCCGCACAATGTAGATATGCAAATGCACAGATGCAAGAGATGAATAGCAAATGAACAATTCAATACTATCACAGGGCACTTGACATGAAACAAAGTGTCAACTGAGTTGGTTGATGTTACAATTTTCACAGATGTAGCAGATTAGCTATAAACTACTCAGACAATTAACTTTCAACACTCTTACACATTCTTGACATGAAACAGATGCACAGTTGGTATCAACAGGTTTAGTTGATGTCAACAGGGTCAGTTGACCTCAACGTTCACAGATGTTTGCACAGAATTTGTAAGGCAGATGGGTTGTGGTGGTCACAGGTGAGCTTCAAAGGTCATCATACAACCAAGTATGCTATTCAGGTGCACAAATATACAACATGGTCAATTGACAGGGTCTGTCAACAGGTTTACAGGCTTGCACTTTACAACATACCACAGGGTGTCAACAAGGTCAGTTGACCTCAAAACTCAGAGAGTATGATTCAGTTGAAAGAATGGATATGCTTTACAGAGTATCAACAGGCTACTAGCAAATCAAGTATAGCAGTTCAGTCAATACTAACACCAAATCAGTCACCCAACAGTTCACTCAAGGTCACAAGATTACACACAAGTTGCAGCAGATGCAGGGGTCTGGCAAAAACTTGGCTCAACAGCTCACACAAGGGTGTAGATGGCTCAATGGGGTCTGCAGCAACTTGGCTATCCAAGTTATAGCTCACACTCAACAGCTTCAGGGGCTGGAGCTGAGCACAGGGCAGATGGAAGCTAAGGGTTACGACCCGAACACACAAGAACAAGGATTTCAGGTGTTGCGGGGTTGAGAAATGCTCGAGCAAGGTATCTAGCTAGAGGTTTTATCATGCAAAGGTGGTAACATGTACATACACGATGCTCAACACTTTTCGATAATGCACAAGTCGATTCTGAGGTTTGGCTAACCTCAAAATTACAGACTCATTCACATATGTGACAGGGCAATACAATATGCTTGTTGGGTCAGCAGCATTCATGCAGATATCAAGGTCCAGTGAGCATACACAGTATTCATTTCATCAAAAAGTTCAACTATTCAATGCTACTTAGTGAGACTCACACTTTCAAGACAACCATTCAGGGGAGCAATGGGGTTGGAGAGTACAATACCGCCAGAAAGATATAAAGCGGGTTTAGGCAATTCCACGGTGGTCCTGCTCTTTTGTCTTCTCCTCTTCCTTGGTTGTACAGCAACACCACAAGTACCTGCTAGCTCAACAAAGCATTTCAGATCTCCAAAATTGCACAGTTAAAGCAAGAGAGCACTAGTGCTATAATGATAAAATTCAAAGCTATGCCTATGGTAAAAATTGAGCCACAGAATAACAATAACTGACATAATGTTCAATGATGTTATGGAGCTGAAATAACAAACACTAGGATACAGTTTATGTGAATGCAAACTACAGATGAGTTGTGCTAGTACAAAGACAGAGTTTTTGAATGAAAATGAAAGTTTTAATGAAGCTGAGGAAGTCAGCAACAGGTTCACAATCTAAGTCACAGCATGTGCAAATCAGTGACTAAGAGAAAAAAAAAAAACAAGTTACAAACAAGTTACCAACTACTAGAGATAATGAGCTAAGATAAGAACAAAAGAAAACTAGCAAATGAAACTATACAGGTTATGATACAATTGAACATGAGTGAAGATAAAGAAAAATTTAATGCTAACAAAGTGCAGATCATATGACAGAAGGCAGGATTGAAGGTAACTAAAATAAGCTGCTAGAATGAAATATCAGATGCAAAGATGTAAAAAAAAAATCAAGCTAAGTTACACTAGCAACAGATTGCAAACACATGAACTTCTAACACATATATACAAAACTAGAATGAAAACCAGTAAAGAAAGTGAATTATCAACACATCACACTACCAAATCCCCGGCAGCGGCGCCAAAAACTTGGTAGGCTGTTAAAAGAGGTTTCACCTACGTGTTATACTGCAAGTGCACAGTGCTTATTGGAGGCAGGGCAAGTACAGGTCGATCCTCAGGGAGATGGAGTGTGTAAGGTTGAACTGAGGCTTCACAAAACTGATTTTCTAGAGAAGTAACACAACTGTAAGTTGGTTTTGTGTCGATACGACTAAGTGATTGTTGTGACTTTAAACTAAGGTAGCAATATGAGTAAACAATTTGGAGAACACTAGGGTAGTTGATTCCACACCTGATATTATGCTAAGGCAATACCTATTTAAGTTATGTTCTTGATTCTTCCCATGGAAGGATACAATGGAAGATGTTTTAGTTACTCCCACTAACTCCCCCTAGTATTAGGTGTCTTCTTACAGTACACCTAATCACAGGTTAATTCACTCAAATAACTAATTCACTCTTCCTAAAACATTGAAGCAAAACAAGAACAATAAAAAAAAATAGTAATTGACTTAGCATGCAATCAAGGGTTTCATCTAAACCCCAGTTAGATAACTTAGAACATCATGCAGAAATTAAAGCAGAATTCAAATTAAACTACAAAATAAAACCCTAAAACTGACTGACTTCTCTCTCATGAAGAACACTTCATTTTATACCTCCCAATCACTCGAAAATGAAATTTAATGCATACCCTGACTTGTTCCCTCTTCCAAATCGGCTCTGGTAGCCATTAATGAACTTGTTGGAGAAACCCTAGCTTCAACTATCTTTAACCTAGCTTCTAGGGTATGGGAGAAGCTAAGGAAGAGATAGATTGAGCTAGAGTGGCGGAGAAGGTGGCTGTGGTTTCGTGGTTGTCGGGAGAAGGAGATGGTGATGGTGGAGTCGGCTCTGCCATGGTCGGGGGAAGGAGAAGGTGCTCTGGTTTTGTGTCGGGGAGAAGAAAGAGAAGAGAAATGAGAAATGGGATGTTTGGTTCGATGGGTAAGGGTATAGGTGGTTCTGGTGTTGAGCAGGCGCAGCGAGTTTTGATGTGCATGAAGGAGCGAGCGTTGGATGCGGGAGAATCCGATGCGTGGGCTGATGCGACCGTAGGATGCAAATGGGCGAGATCTCACGGCTCAGATGGAACGGGCTTGGATCCGGTTATGGGCCGGGTCTTGGATAGATCAAGCCCATGTCTTGTAAGTTGGGTTGCTTCTTGTTGGGTTGCAACTGATGCGCGCGCGGGCTTTGGATTTCTGCTCCATAGACGCTCGTCTCCAATTTTCTGCTCTTTTGGCTCCTCAATTTCTCCGAGCTTTATTTACTACCTAAAAACACAAAATTAATTAGTACAAATACTTATTCTTGAAAACAAAGAAAATACAGAATCTGGGATAATATCTGATTTCTGAGCACAAAAGATGAGTTAAATGCCAATAAAAAGATGTAGAAATATGCAATATTTGGCACTCATCATCCAACTATCAGCAGCCCCGTTTACGTTCTCTGTTAATCACCACTGAACCATCGTCTTCAATACTGCCATGAATATCGAGCTCCACCAGTTCAACAACAAACTCATCTGCCATAAATGGCAGGTGAGTACGTCCAGCTTCTAGCTCTGTAGAGCTCTTCTCAACTTCCAATAGTTCGACTTCCCCTCGTCGACGGCAACCTCGCCCAATGGTAGCAGCAGCAACACCGAACCTCCAAGACTCCATATCGAAAATAACCCAACAACAGTAGCTTCATTCTCATTTTCGTCTCCCTGCTAATCTCTGTCCATCGCTAGCCTAAGTCGACGGCTATCAGCGTCACAAAGATTACCAGAAAAACTGGTTACGCCGTTGAACAGTGCTGATCCTGTTAGTTACGTGGGGAAGAAGATGGCAACCCCCTAACAGACATAGGGGTGCCTGTAGCATTCATGCTTTCCACTGTCAGTCTTACGGGACTGACAGTTCAACTCTCTTAACACCCCCCTGAGCGGCAGTCCTGAGTAATCCAACGGGTGCCTTTAGCAATTCTGTGTATCAACACCTTTCTGCAACTTTAGCTCGCCTCAAATGCTTATAAATACTTCATACGATGTCGGATTGACTCCATTCTTTCGCCCTTCGCTTCGTCTTTTCGTCCTCTTCAAGATGATATCAAGAACTCCAAATTCTTTGGCCCTTCTCCGCTTGTAGCTAACTTCTTTTATTGCACAATTACGTGCAAATTCATTTCTTTTGGACGATTCACCTAACAAAACATAAACAAAGAAAAACAAGAGTAATATACAATAATTCGCAAGAATATATAGCAATTACTAGCATGGATTCAACACTAAATATATGCAAAATATGCACTTAACAGTTCTCATCAGATTCCTCGCAATGAAAAGGTGATTTCTTTTTTGTGCGTCCTTCCTGGAAAATATCAATTCCCATATTGCATCAGAAGCTGCTAAGAGATCCGTTGCTGCTCTACTCAGTCGATCCAAACCGTTCCAGAATGAAGAAGATCGTAAAGACGTTTAGGCTAACAGGCGTCCTTCCAATAAAATATCCAACCTCCAGTCAATCGCTAATAAAGGAAGAAAGAAAAAATCTCCAGCAGCAGAACAACAACCCAAACGTGTGGCACCAGCGCATCAGACGGCTTCACCCCGGAAGGTCGCGGCTAAGATTCATGCGCAACAGTAAGAAATTGGAGATGCTGCTCCAAACTTCCCGTTCCTGATCGAGGAAGCAGTTGAACTCCTGGAAGTATGGATTCAAGATGATACCATCAAACTACCTCATGTTAGGCGCCTTCCAACTGAAGAACAAATGGCAAATCCCAAGTATTGCCATTTCCACAGGTTTGTCAATCATCCAACCAATGAATATAATGCTCTGAAGCGCATCGTCCAAGAAAAGATAGATTCAGGGGAATTACGTCTGGGGACTGTAGACTCTCCGCCTTGCCGCAGATCGACATAAAGATGTTACACAAACAATAAAGGACGACTGTGGAATTCTCGCGGCCAGGATTGCGTTACATAATAAACTCGAATTTACAACCTGAAAATTCAGTTTTGTGGAGAGACCCCTAAGCGAATAGAGTATGTGGCTGTATCGGACGAGAGAAAAAAGGGAATGGCCAACAAAAATGTACCATCCACAAGCGCAGTCAACATGTCCCATGGCGTTACATCCTCTACCACCAACACCAGCAGCACCGGAAGCATCCCCTCTGACGTGACGCCTCTTATTACCAGAGCCAGAGCCGCCGCTACTCCTAATATTTCTTCGAGCATGATACCTCCAATCATCACCAAGGATGCCACCACTTCTTCGTCAGGACGAGAGACTGGAGGAGTCAGGGAAAACCAACCTTCCCATTACCATTATCGATTTGATGGAGAGACAGGAAGTTCTTGCCAAAACTCAGATGGACATGGCCACAACTCAGAAGGAGCCGCTCCGCTTCAACGTTTCGCTCCAGGAGCCGCTCCGCTTCAACGTTTCGGTCCAGAAGCCGCTTCAACGTTCTCTCCAGAAGTCTCCACTCCTCCCTATCAAGGGTCGTGACACAGCCATCCAAGGTTCATAGTTGTGGCCACTTTTTGATCCATCTCGCCAAAGCTCGTGGTCGTGGACAGTTTACTCGCCTACGCATCCAGCCAATCCTTTTGCTTCCATGGACGCCCATGCAATTCCAGCTAACCTATTTTGGTTCCCACGACAATGTAGTCTCTTCTGATCACATCTGCTGCCAAGAACTGTTGTTGTTCGTTTGCTGATATTGGCCAGAGCTTTACCATAGCAACAACACTACATAAGTAATATGTACTTCTCCATATTCTAGTTTCACATGGAAGAAGTAATAGAGTAACCAGTACAGATGCAAGATGATATTTTTATCATAGTCAACTCACCGACCATACAAGATGGAAACATGTAAACCAAACTTAGGGACTGAGGCTCTACACGGAATCCCTTCACTGTCAAAGCTCAGGAGACACGGTCAACCCAAAAGTCATAGCCACGACAAGGTCATCTACTCTTCAAAGGTGTAACGAAAGGATATCATTACCTCTCCTTCTAGAAGGCACCTCCAACACTTTACGAGGCCCACGACGGATCCCAAGCCCACTGTTGATGGTGGTTTTTAGCTGAGGGTTGAAATCGTAAAACCTTGCATCTGATGTGACGTCACTCTGTAAGAAAACGGTGTCGTGAGTGCTAGATTCTCCACCGAAATATTTATTGAGTCGTTCAATATACTTACATGAAATTTATCCAGACTGGCGAATGTAGCAACCATCCCAGATGTTCTATAAATTTCGGCGCCTCGCCCATATTTACTTAATATAAGTTCCTTTGAATGCCTTCTATGCTATGTTCTCCATCTGAACCCTTAATGTTAATATGGCATGAGGATTTGTGTTCACTCGCAGCAGAGTAACACGATTTTCCAAGTATCAAGGATAAGGTCTTTGCATAAGGTATTCAATCAGAAAAAGCATGCTGCTCTCCGGCAATGAACTTAAAAGAACTCTATGTCAACACATAGAATTCAATCAATTGACCTGACTAACTTGCAGAAGTTAGGGTTTTACGCCTCGCGCAGTATATCAGACCTTGCTTGTCTAAATTAAGCCTAGGCGAACTAGGTAATCAATCCGCCATGGATTAGCAGGTGCAAAACCTTGCCCAGAATCAGAAAATAGGGAGCCGCAGCAGCAAAGGGAGGCGTGGCCATGCCTTAGGCCAACTGGCACCACTTGCCATTGGCCACGCCCCTTCCTAAACCGACCCTATTTCTCTTGACCAATCGTGTCGCCTCAAATTAGCCACGCGCACATAAGTTGTGGCTGGCCCCATACTTGCCGGCCCCACTTCAAATCGACCAATCAGGTCGCTCTAAAGTTGCCACACTCTCACCAGAAGTGTAGCCGCGCCTTATGTTTGGTCGGCCCCTTTTCTCGGCCAATCAAGTCGCTCCAAACTTGCCACCATACATTAAAGGCCAAACGCACCCTGCCGCGCCACCATACTAACCGGCAAGCCAAACGCGCCTTAACACAACAACATATTGATCGGCATGCCAACATGCCACTTTGCCGCGGTAGCATGCCACTTTATCCTTGGCCACGCCGTCAAGCCCTAATTCTTACCACGGCGCCAAAACCTAGCCTTGGCCACGCTGCCAAGTCATAATTCTTACCACGATGCCGAAACCTAGCCTTGGCCACACCGCCAAGCCTTAATTCTTACCACGGCGCCAAAACCTAGCCTTGGCCACGCCGCCAAGCCCTAATTCTTACCATGGCGCCAAATCCTAGCCTTGGCCACGCCGCCAAGCCCTAATTATTACCACGACGCCAAATCCTAGCCTTGGCCACGCGGCCAAGCCCTAATTCTTACCACGGTGCCAAAACTTAGCCTTGGCCACGCTGTCAAGCCCTAATTCTTACCACGGCGCCAAATCCTAGCCTTGGCCACGCCGCCAAGCCCTAATTTTGGCCACGACGCCAAACCTTAGCTTTGGCCATGCTACAACGCCACAGGCGTGGCCATGCCACAATGCCGCTGGCATGCCTCTATGCCACGCCACTGGCATGCCGCTATGTCGCGGCTACACCATTAGCATGCCGCTATGCCATGGCTACGCCACTGGTATGCCACTAGCATGCCGATATGCCGTGGCTCCACCAGGCGCTACTATGTCAATGGCGCCACTTCGCTATACAACAAGATACGGCCATAATCAATGGCCACTCTTCCTCATGAGATGCAATCTCAGCCATCCAAGTTCGCCACTGAACCGACGGGCTTGCGGCAAGTCCCAGGTAACCCGCTACGCCAGGCGCCACTATGCTAATAGCGCCACTTTGTTACACAACAAAGATGTGGCCATAATCAATAGCTACCATTTCTCATGAGATGTAATCTCAGCCATTCAAGTTTGCCACCAAACTGACAGACTTGTGGCAAGTTTTAGGCGGCCGACCAAGGCAAGCCTAATAGCATCACATGCTATTTTCCTATGGCAAAGTCTCTTGACTTTGACTTGCCACACATAGCAACCTGCTACATGTTTTCCATGAAAACACTCGAGACATCAAACATGTCACAAGCTGGGGGATACTCATCAGGGTATTGGTCTGGCGGTTTACAGCGTGCGGCGTGTAATGCGCCCGTTACAAGAAAGTGTCATGAAGTAGGACAATTAGTGGTGGTGAAAAGTAACGGTGTAAACAATTCATTTCCTTTATCATGGAAGCGTAATAACTGACGGTTACACGAATTGACTTCCCTCATCATGGAAGCATAACGTCTGACGGTTACACGTTACTCTATTCTTCCACCACTCAATCGTTTCCACTTCCTACGAGACCAGGGTACATTTCAATATGACTTGTATAAATAGGCTTCACCTATTTTCACCAAACAATAAGTTTGGGGTCGGCAACAATACAATATCTAGAAATCACCTGGTAGCTTTCCATTTTGCTAACCAGTTCTACTTTCGATACAAGTCATAAAACAAACCACAACTTCAAAATCAACTATTTTGGTCTCAACACTCTCTTCACTTCCCTCCCTAAGACCAACCCTTCTCCTTCACTTTGTGACTGAAGCAAGCCTGTAACGGCCATTTCTTGGTTTAGGCCAGGATTGTATAGATTGATCTCTCGAATCAAAAGTACTCCCGTGCAGTACATTATTTAGGGTTTAGATTTATTTCTCATCCACACACCCAAAATTACCAATATCAACAGAAACGGTTTTCACCCACAAACACCTACTCAGAGAAAACAACTTCAGTAACCAAAGAGAAATGCAACTGGGGACTGCTCATCGCGGTCCATCCCCGACAAGAATCAAGTATTCACGAGATAACTCCAGAGACAAAGCTGAAATATTTTTCTTGAAGAGACAGAGGGAGCCACGATTAACGACATAACTCTCTCACTTATACCTCTTCGTTATCCAGAATGTTTCGTCCATGTGATGTTCTAAGCATCCCAGCATCACATCCAGGAGAGTACAATAAGCTTGTATCAAATCCCATAGGCATGGATTCAAGGCGATGCAATTAAAGTAGGCTACACTTGGGGACTGAAGCCTCTCTCAGGTTTAGAAGTTTAAACGCAATCACCACCTTACCAGTGAATGCGGTAGGAGCACATCTTCCACGAGAAAATAGGCTCATGATAGTTACACATGGGGACTACCAGCATGGGATGCCTCCACTTCCCTCAACCAGATTATTTATGATTTCAACATCATCACTGTCGAAGCTTTACGAGTCGTAGGAATTTCTCAACATGAAGCCGTACACGTGCGTCAAAGACTCCAAAAGAAAGACACAGAAATACATTCACATATCCGGCCACGCCATCGGATCTAACAAAAGTATAACTGGGGACTACTCATCGCATCCCATTTCATACAATAGTCCAAGATTCAGAAGATGGTTCAAAGGGTGTCGCTTGGAATGAAGTCCTTGAAGACTTGATAGCAGCACATCGGCAACGGAACGCCTCTCAACTCATCTATTTCACCCAATGGATCTGGAAGATTTCGACCATACAAGCATCCACATCATATCATAATCGCAATCAGAAAGTCCAGGCACCAAATAACCTAAACTCAAGGATGGACCAACGACGCAACCACAATCTCCAAGATTAGCCCTGACATGATCATTGTCGAGCATATATTTCATCCATCCGTCCCATGAGTGCAATGGAGTTTGGTAAACTTTGAAATCCACTGGAGAGGTTAGATACTCATTCTTCTAGAGTCATAACCTTATTACGCAATTCACTACACGTTTTTCACGAGAACACTCGGGACATCAAACATGTCACAAACTGGGGGATGCTCATCAGGGTATTGGTCTGGCGGTTTACAGCGTGCGGTGTACAACACGTCCATCATAAGAAAGTGTCAGGAAATCAGGGCAGTTAGTGGAGGCAAGAAGTAGTGGGTGTAAACAAACCCGCTTCCTTCATAGTGGAGGCGTGGTTTCTGGTAGTTACACATTACTCCACTCTTCCATCACTCAATCACTCCCACTTCCTACGAGACCAGGGTGTGTTCAATTATGACTTGTATAAATAGGTTTTACCTATTTCCATCAAACAACAAGTTTGGTGAGAACAACAACATAATATACATAAAATACCAACGAACTGATAGCTTTCATTCCGCAAGCCAGTTCCAAATTCTGATACAAGTCATAAAATAGCCACACCTTCAGAATTAACCATTCTAGTCTCAACACCTTCAAAATTAACCATTCTGGTCTCAACACCTTCTTTGCTTCCCTCCCTAAGACCAACCCTTCTCCTTCACTTTGTGACCGAAGCAAGACTGGAATGGCTATTTATTGGTTTAGGCCAGGATTGTACAGATTGATCTCTCGAATCTAAAGTACTCCCGTTCAGTGCATTTTTTTTAGGTTTAGATTTGTTTCTCATCCACACACTCAAATTTACCAAAACCATCAGAAACAGTTTTTACCCATAAACAAATGGTTAAGCAATAAACCTCGTATTGTATTCCTTAATATTATGTCTATCTAGAGTGTTCATGCTTCGCAGTTTTGTTTTCAATATGCACGACTTGAAAGATACGTTAGGGAATGAAACAGTTCATGTCAAATATCACTAACCTCAAGTGGAAGGATGATGTTGTCATTGTAGCTTCTTACTTCTTCGCTTCTTCAAGTCTTCGCAATACTTGTAATGTCTCATATCCTAATACTTTCAAGCTAACCTATACGAAGTTGACTCTAGTACATAATCAAGCGACTATTTAAATGAGTTTTGATTCACTAAAATATGACAACCAAACTTGACATACCAACGCTTGGTGGTTTCAACCGAGCTATGCTCTAACAATCTCCCCCTTTTTCAATTTTAGTGACAAAACTCTTACATCATATGGATAAACAAATGACAATAATTCATTACACATACGCTTGATTCCCGAATTCAACAACACAATAACATGTATATATTCAATCCTTAAATGCCGTTGTTAACATTATAATAAAAAATAATAGTACCCCCCCTAAAGGTAAGATAGGTAGATTTTATCAATCCGCACGTCTTTGTCATTCCCTTTGTAATGATATGTTACCCCCCCTTAGTCTATGCTTTTACTCTTTCGTTAGATAAACGTTTAAGCACCAATGTCCTTTCCCTTAGTGATACCAATCAATATAAATCAATGCCAGCATCACTTGTTTACTCCATGTATTTTCCCCCATTTTTGTCACAAATGACAAAAAAACGAAAAAATAAAGGACAAACCGAAAAGAATCTTACAAATCTCAAAATAGACCTGCAACATATAGAGTTAAGCACGAGGGTTCCACACATCATTTTTGATAACCAATATCAAAACTGAAACTACAAAGTAATTTTGTTTTGATATGTTATCAAGGAAACAATTGCCCGAAGCAATTTTCCCTAATAGTTTAGCAAACCAAAAATCAACTAAGCACCTTAGTTCCTTTGCTAAACCGATTGTAAAAATACAATCGCTTGTTCGACAAGACCAAAATAAATATAACTATATTTTTCTCACCAGGTTCTAATTATCCATATAACTTAGACCTTTAACTTTTAATCAAGAAAAGTACTAGGTTAGTTAACTAGCATTTGTTGTTAAGGCATTCGATTAGACTTGAATAGCCGAAACTACACTTTGATAAGCATAACTAAGATCAGAATTAACTTAGTTTCTCTTATCCAAAATCAAATTGGACTAAACAATTCATCCTGTAAACCTTTTCTTTCGTTAAGCCATAAACAATTCATACAAACCAAATAAATCAACTTACATAATTATTCACCTCAACCGGAAGCAATTGAAACAACATAGACATTAAAGCACCGTAATTGCACAGAAATTTTGTAAGCCTAAACGATTGATACCACACAATAAAGCAAGATAACAATAGTTTTTCTTAACCGGAAACAATTGAATCAAACACACATCCATGCACACTTAATGGAATAAAACATCAATTGTACCGAAATTTTGTTAAGCAAAAGCAATAAATATACGCAATAAAATCAGGCTTTTCTTAAACAGGAAAACAATTAACTAACAAGATTGTCACCTCAAATTTCGCATCTTCTTCTCCAATATGTTTGCATCTTCTTCCAGAGAGAATTGATATCGAAATATTATTATGTTGTCATCCTTATGCAAAACAAAAGAATACAACAACCAACCTTTACCAGAGAAAGGTTGAAAACCGGTTTTTAACTATTGCAAGCAAAATTTGAAAACCCTCGAAACACATATGCTTTTATGTTAAACCAAAACTGATTCAACATATTGTGACTTTTTCACATATTGTTTCTATCAGAACCCCTCATGATCCTTTGATAAAGCCTACCAACATGGGCTAGAACTTAATCATGCTAAATAAAAAAGTCACCCAAACCATAAGGGTTCACGACATATGAGATCGAATATTAAGGTTATGAAAACCGAAAACATACATCTCATAAATCAATTTGCAATACACCATAAATATTCAACATAAAATCAAGTGTTGCAATTACCTCAATCTTGTAGGGAATTGAATTTCGAAACCAACGCAAAAACAATGAGGTCATTCCGAGTTCGGACGAAGAAGTTATAGGAAAAACAGTTTTATACTCCTTCGTATTTCATCTCTCACTAGGATCGGTACCCATGTGTTGCTAGTGAAGGATCACAATATTAAACTGTTTTTGGCATAACTTTTGCATACGAAGTCCGAATTCAGTGATTTTTGGCTCGTCTCAACCATAAAAGCAAGAGCTACACATATATGATCAGTAGATATCAACATCATCAACTTAAAACTACCGTTTCTATCAAAATATCAAAAGTAGATAGAGAAGGTATGAGTATAGAAATTAAATCTCCCTAAAGATGTTAATTAGTCATAAAATAATCGAGAGATCATGTGCTCAGTTTTTCATGTGCTTCTTCACCTTTAAAAAGATTGAGCACTAAGGTGAGCATGCACATTCTAACACAACTAGGTTGTGTTAAGTTGAGCGTTGTCTTGTTTGTCACGAGTGACTACGACAGACTCATCATTCTTGACCTCTTTCTTGGTTTGTTTTATATTGTTCCATATCTTGTTTTTCTTCTTTGACTTGTGATGAAGAGTTTCATTATCACTACATTTACTAGTACAAGAGATTTCAGACATGATGTCTTTCTTTAGTCTTTCAAGAAAACTCTTGTAATTATTGTCGCCAATAATTAACAGCTGAGAGTCATTCTTGTGACTAACTTTTGGTACCTTCTTGGCTATTGAGGACTTTGGGATTTAGAGTTGGGTTTCACAGGAGCAGCTTTCTCCTTCATACCATTAGGACGATTGTCCTTTTGAATACTGTGACTACTAATTTTCCCATAGTATACGTAATGTATACAGCTCAGAGAATCGGATGCTAAGTAGTATTGATGCCTATGTTGAACTGATAATAATAAGTAATAAAAGATACTCAAGATCACAATAATAACGAAGAACACAAATATAACGTAAATGATGCTAAGTTATCATGAGACACAAGAGATTTACGTGGTTCGACTTTCGTCTACGTCCATGGGGTAATGAGTGATTGTTTTGTATTAAGTTATGGTGGTTACAAAGATCTTAAATGCTTCCCAAAGTAATAGAGAGAACTCAAGTTGTAGTAAGTACTTAAGTTCTAAACATTAAAGAGGTATAAGCTTAAGACTAGATCTTCTCTCCTAGATATTGAATGAATTGGATGCCTTTAGTTTGTTGGTGAGGCTTGGTATTTATAGCCCCTTCTGCTCCAGGTATATCTTTGATGTCTTTGGATCCATCGTTTCTTGATATACCTTCCGTACAAATGATACCTTCGTTCTCCGCGTGCTTTCTCCAGTCGAACTCTGCCATCTCAGCTGACCCACGTTCCTTTGGGAACTTCCCAACCTCAGTAAAAATTGTACCTTCGTTCACCGCCAGCCTCTGCCAGTCAGGTTCCGCCACATCATCTCTCTCCACGTGCTTTGATTATGTGTGTAGATAAGATATTTGTGCATTTAATGCTGATTAGATATGTCATCTACCTCTGTCCCTTCGCCAGCTGCCTTCCACTAGACTAGGATTTTACTTCTTTCATCTTGGACGTCGAGGTATCCCTTTCTTGGGATGAGAGTAGATCTGCGAAGGTATCCTTTGCCACTTAGGTTTTCCTGTATGGCGAGGGCTACACAGTTATCCTGTACCTGACCACTAAGATCGTGACACGTGCACCGCAGAATATTGGTATTTACAGTTTTCCCCCTTTCTTTCATATTCTACCATTTGGTAGGACTGGAAGAAAACTCCCGTAACGCCGCCATTTTTGCACGCATCGATTAGGTGGTCCCCACATGTCCTTTCATGCAATAACTTCCCCTTGAATTTCGGGACGTCCAAATTTTTGGATTCTCCAGCCGCCTATAAGAAGAGAATAAAGAGGAGGAATTTTCATTAACTCCTTTTCTTCCTCTCTAACTGTCGCTCTCTATCTCTTACACATAGATTTTCTTTCGTTGTCAACTGTTTATCTTCCTTTTGATTCGTCAAGGATCCGGATCAACATTCGATCATCACATACAAGTAAGTAATACTTGCTATTTACTGTTGCTTTTCGTGCTTCTTCATGCTTGATTCCGCCTTTCCTTCTCCGATTTGTTGGAAGTTGTTGTTGTACTTGCATGTGAGAATTTTAATTCTCTTTTACTCGTTCATGTTGTATAAGAACATGGGTTTGTTTCCATTTTGTATCTTGATGATGATTCTGCCATGATTGTTCTTCGTCTGCAATTTCATCCATGATGACGAATATCTTTCCATTTTGTCTCGTGATCGGTTTAAAACTGCTTCCCTTGGTTGGTTTAGTTAAACCCATGCCCAAAGTATGCTCAATTCTGCCCCTAATTTATTTTTAAGTCAATTGCAATTCCAATCTGCCATTGTTGATTGAATATTCTTCCTGCTGGTGTTAGGGATCATGAGACTTTCGAATAAGCCTACGCGGAAGGAACGGAGACCCTCTTCGTATACTGATCCACCCCCGCGGATGGATCACCCTGATGCTACGCCATCTTCACCTCCTGAGGACGCTGAGGTACTTGCGGGTACTGAGATGGCTGTGGTACCTGAGGTTGTTGAGGACCCAGAGATAGAAGAGGTTGTTGTTGAGAATCTTCCTCCTCCTCCTCCTCCTCCTCCTCATTATGAGCTTCAAAGGCTTCAATTGCGTGATAAGGATAGCTACTCTCACTTGTCTTTAGCTGAGATCACCAAGTCTTTTCGCCTTCATAAGTTTGAGATCTCCTTTGTCGATGGCCCAAATGTTCTTACCGAGTCTATGATTAGGAGCTTCCCTTATGATGAGAATACCCTCTTGATTAGCGTTGGCCAGTTGGCCACAGGTATGCTCCTTCCTTTGTTTAGTAGAAAGGATCCCTTCTACTATGATGTTTTGTCTTCTAGGGATGACCCGGCGAACAAGACTCAGGTTAAAATACTGGTACTTTCTGCCGCATCCTTCGTGAGAGCTGGTACCGTAGTAAGGGAAAGACTACCTTGAAGTCTTATGACCCTTTCGCTGATGGGAGGTCTAAGCAGGAGGACTATACCCCTGCCAACTTCAATGCTACGTATGCTGATGCTATTGAGAAGAGGAATATTCTTCCTTGGCGTGTTGGCCCTCGTCGTATTCATGTTACTTCTAAGCAGATTAGGAAAGGTAATAGCCTTCGTCTGTTGGAGGAGATCGATAACACTGGTCTGACTACTATTATTTACTCTGCTAAGATTTCCTTGCCGAAGCCTGATCGTCTCCGTCTCGGCCATGATGATCGTTGGGCTCGCACTCCTCTTCGTGTGGTGGGTCCCTGGGCATATGGTTTTACTACTGCATATCCCAACGTCCCTCGTAAAACTCTTTCTTTGCCCGGAAAGTATAATGGATATCAGCCTTGGGTTTTCAAACCTGCTGGTTCTCATGAGGTAACCTTCATTTTTTCCGGAGACTTTTTATTTTATTTTTTGCTTAGCAGCCTTTCCTTAGCATTCTATTAGCTTTCTTTTGTAGTCTGCCCCTGCTTCTTCTGCTAGAACTGCCCCAGGTTCTGCTGCTAGGATTGCTCCGGGCTCAGCTGGTAACTCTGTAGCTACTAGGACTAGGAAAAGAAAGGCTTCGGCTGAAGCAGCTACGCCAACACCTGCAGAGGTAAGGATCATAACCATACCTTTGTGTTCGTAGGCTCCTTAGTATCTTTCCCCTGATCCTTAGCTGTCGAGTGTGTGTTTGTTACATTCCTCCAAGAGAAAAGGCAAGTTGAAGGATGTTATTGATCTCGAGGGATCTAATGAAGATCCCAAGGTTGGTGAGGAGATGCCAGATGACGAGGATATGAAGGACATTGAGGATACTGGCCTCAGCCCTTATTTGGACGATATTTAGGAAGATTTTTCTAAGGATAACCCCAGTCCCATCCGTACTAGCTCTGTGGAGGGTGAGAACCTCCCCGTTGTTGGTGATGCTTTTTTGGTTGACCATGTTAGTGCTCAAGCTCCAACTCCTACTTTGCCGAAGGTACCTTCGTTTTCTGCTCCTGGCGGTGCACTGCATGTTGTCTCGGCTACTACTAGAGCCGCAGTTGTATCTTCCAAGATTCTTCCTTCGTATCCTGCTACTTCGCTTCAATCGAGCGGTTCGTTTACTAAGGGTGTTACCCCGGTGGTGAGGGTTAGTAGCTCAGACTCTCAGCCGAAGAAGAAGGTTGTGATTTTACTGGCGAGCTTCTCCTTCAATGCTACGCCCACTTCATTAGGGAGCGCTCAATCTGTTTCTACTGCCCATGTTAGCACGGCTGTTGGACCTCCACCCTCATCACCAGATTGGACCTTACTGGGTAATCTTCTTTCTGCTGGTGATATGGACTTAGGTGGTGCTCAAGTTTTTTCTTCGGTTCCTAGATAATCTACCATGCCGTCTCTTCGTCGTGGTGAGGGCTCAGTACTCGTGCCCCATGCTCGCTCTCAAGCGATTGGTGGAGTTGTTACTGACTCTCAGAAGGATAAGCTGCCTGAGAGCTTGAGCCTTGGTAGTTCTGATGACGCCATTCTTGAAGCCATTTTGCGGGACTCGAAGGGTCTCTTTTCTGCTGAGGCTGATCATCATCACCTGGATATCTATTTGGAGGTAGCTTCGCAGTTGGATGTCTTGTCTGCTCAATATCGTGCGGATAAGGATCTATTCTTTGACCCAGACTGCCTTCGCTCCAGTCAGAGCTTTAGTGAAATCCGCAGGGGTAGCATCCAAGAGATGGAAGCTTTCATAGATACCTACACAGATTTCCTTCCTCGTCTTTCAGTGTTCTCAGTAAGTGATTCTTACCTTACTGCTTCGTAATTCATTTTGAATCTTCGTCTGTCCTTATGTTCCCCTGTTTACAGCTTTGCAAACAAATAGATGTTGGTTGCACCTTGATCAAGTTCTATAGGGCCAAGTGTACTCACTTGAGTATTCTGCTGGAGCGTTCTCATCAAGAATATGCCCTTGTTAGCGCACAACAACCTTCGTCCAGTGATGCTGCTTCTGCTATTAAGATATCTTCGTTGGAGGATGATTTGAGAAAGACTCAGAGATCCTTTGAGGCTTGTCTGATGGCTCTCGAGAGAGCTAACAATGCTGCTAAAGTTACTGAGGATGGGCGCAAAGCTGCTGATTCTGCCCTGGCTGCTGAGTCTTCCAAAGCCATAAGTTCGTTTTTTCTTTCCCTTAGCTTTGTTTTTACTTTCGCTTGGTTGCATAGTCTTGAGACAATCTACGCCTGCCAGCTGGTAGATCTAGTGAGCTTAGACATCCCCGGGAGTAGGTAGCCAAGTTGACCTCCGATGTTTGGTATTATCATAAGAAGTCTGACAGGTTAATGAACGTGACAGTTCCCCAATTTTCTCTTGAATCTGCTCATAACACGGATCTTGTGAAGAAGATGGCTTTGCTTCGTAAAGAATGTGATGAAGCCCTTAAGTGGAAAGAGGGCCTCATTTTAAAGCAAAAGGAGGATATTGCCTTGGTCGAGAAATGCCTCATAGCCCAAGAAATTATACGCAAGAAGTATCATGTGGATTTCGAAGATGCCTGCGCTTCCTTAGCTAAGGTTACCGTAGAACGTAATGTACTATCTTCTGAGGTTTGCTATCTTAAGAACAAAATTTTTGAGGCTGGTTCCGTGTCCTCTTGCATGTCCGATGCATCTTTGGTTAATAGGCTGGAAGAGTTAGAGAATGTGTACCAGGTCTTATCCTCCGAGAATGCTTCGCTCCGGATTGATGTTGATGATCTTCGGACTGAACGAGATACCCTTGTGGAAGATCTCGAAGCCGCTGAGGTGGACCTTGCTGAGGCCCAGCATAGTTTAGAAGAATCCCTTAGTCATGCAGGAGGTATCTTAGGGTCCTTATTTTCCAGCAACATTCTTTGTATCCTTCGTTGCTTCTTCTTATTGCTTACACCCTTTGTACTCGCAGGTCTCCAGGAGCAGCTGGTGGGCGCGAATGCCAAGATCAATCGTCTTGAGGGTCAATTATCTTCGTTAGAGATATCTCGTCAGTTTGATTCTGCTGCAAAGTTTAAGGCTAAGGCGCTCCGGCAAGCTAATGATCAGTTTAGTGCTTAGATAACAGAGCTTCGTCGAAGTTTGCTTCGGATCTGGCGACTCAGTATTCCCAAATGAAGGTGCAGTTTGAAAAGTCGGCTATTGATTACATTAATGATGCCTTTGCTGAAGCCGAGCTCCAAGCCGAGGGGGTAGTCTTTCCTCGTCTCCCTTATCCTTGGTCTTGTCGCATCCGGCTTTGTTTAAGTAAACTCCTTGTTGTTTTATGTCCTCAGCTAAGGATTCTTTTCTAGCTTTGATGTCTCTCTTCTTAGAAACAATGCTCTGTTAGGTTTTGAACCTTTGTTATCTGCAACTTTTTAAGACATGTTAAACATATTTTGGTAAAATGGTTATTTTACTTATGTTGTTGCATGAATATTTTGTTTTGAGACGTATTGTGTCTCTCTATATTGCACAATCAAGTTATCACAAGGTGCTAAGGTATGTTTAACCTTCGGTGGAACATTCATCATCCTACCTAAGTATCCTTTGGCCAGAAGGTACCATGGTGGCGAGGGTTCCTACGTGGGCAATATTTTTCCTGTAACCCTACGCGTTCAGCGCGAAGACTGCTTTACTTTGACAAGGTATCTCTACAGGGGATATCTTTGCCTCATGAAGGGAGCTATTTCCCCGAGGATTGGAGTATTGACATATGCGCAGTTATGTCTTGCCTTGTCTCATCGTCAATCCTGACGGAGGGTGTCTATTCTAACCCAATTTGTATCTAATCAAAATTTAACTTTCTTTTAGCAAAAAGTTTCTTTCATTGATTAGTAAGGTTTATAATACCTTTGATCGGGGATAAAACATGGTAGGCTATTGCCCGTTCCCTTCTTCTCCAGAGTAACCACCATTCTCTTACGGGTAGTACTTTTTTAGGTACATTGCATTCCAAGGGTGTTGGAATACTTCACCTTTGAGGGTCCTTAGGTAGTATGACCCTTTAACCGACGATGTCATGTATGATGTAGGGCCCGTCCCATGTCGGATCTAGCTTTCCCCACTTGTTCTTTCTTTGATATGGTGGTATCTGACGTAACACGTATTCTTCGACCATAAAGTTTCTAGGGATGACCCGTTTGTTGTATTCGCGAGATAGCCTTCGTTGATAGTTTACCATCTTTTGCAAAGCTACTTCCCGCCTTTCTTCAAGATCATCGAGATTTTCCAACATTAGGTCTGTTGTTAGATTCTTCTCCCATGCCCCCGTTTTTGTCGTTGGAAGTATTATCTCTGTTGGGATGACCGCTTCGGCTCCGTAGGTTAGCAAGAATGGAGTTTCTCCCGTGGCCTTCCTTCTTGTAGTTCGGTAGGCCCATAGAACATTGTGCAGTTGTTCGCACCATCTTTTCTTGTACGCTCCTAGCTTTTTCTTCAAATTCTTCGCTATTGTTTTGTTAGTTGCCTCCGCTTGTCCATTGCTCTTAGGGTATATAGGAGTGGACTTGTTTTTCTGAATGTTGAAAGTATCGAACAACATGTCGATGTTCTTTCCTTGCAGTTGCTTGCCATTTTCAGAGACTATGGCGGCTGGTATTCCGAACCTGCATATGATTTGCTCAAACAAGAACTTAAAGACATATGTGTCCCTAATCCTTGCCAAAGCCTTTTCTTCCACCCACTTGGTGAAGTAATCCGTAACCACGATAAGATATTTCCTTTTCGAGGTTCCCTCTATCAAGGGTCCGACAATATCAATCCCCCACTTGACAAATGGCCAAGGGATAATGACTGAGTTAAGCTCCGTTGCTGGTGCTTTAGTCTTCCTGGCAAAGCGTTGGCATCTTTCACAGCGCTTAGCCACGTTCTTTGAATCTTCGTCCATGCTTAGCCAGTAGTATACTTGCATTTTGGCTTTGACTGCCAAGGACCTTCTTCCGCTATGGTTGTCGACATCTCCTTTGTGTATACTATGGAGTATTTTTCTTCCTTCGGTTCGTGAGAGGCACCGCATTAAAGGTTCAAGAAATGACCTTCTATACAATATTCCATCACGAAGGATGTACATTGCTGCTTTTGATTCAAGTTTCCGAGCCTCTTTGACATCTGCTGGTAAGGTACCTTTGTCGAGGTATTGATGAATTGGAATCATCCAATCATCCTTTGCTTCATCTTCGTTGTCTTCGTCTGACATGGATTGATCTTTGTCAGACTCTTCGACTTCGTTATCTGGTTCTCTTATTTCTTCGTCTTCTTTTCCTTTTTCAGCTTCTCTCATGGCCCGAGTTTGAACGGCCAAAGCCTCCCCAGCACCTGAGATTGGTCCTTCTATCGAAGGTTCATATATCCTTCCAATTTTCACGGAGGTGGTACTTGTGTCCCTTAGCATTGATGATATGAATGCTAAGGCATCTGCGTGTCTGTTATCTTTTCGACAGACATGTATGAATATTACATTGCTGATCTTAGACGCATGCTCCTGCGCTAACTTTAGATACGAAGATAACACTGGATCCAAAGTTTGTAATTTGAGCTCGATTTGTCTAATGACCAACTGTGAGTCACTAGTTAAACGAACATCCGATAGGCCTAGCTCCTGTGCCAAGCATAGACCATGTATGACCGCCTCGTACTATGTGATGTTAACAGTATATTGTTCGAATTCTAACCTGAACGCATAGATGAGTGGGTCTCCAGTAGGGGTTGTTATCACAATCCCTATGCCTTCGCCCTCTCCATTGGAGGATCCATCTACAAATATCTCCCATCTTCGTGAGTTCTGAGGTTCCAGGAGATCTTCTGGCTCTTGTTTGTCTTCCTCCATTCCTGGGATATCATCTATCTCTGCTTCGTGGTTGAAAGGTAGGTCCGCCAGAAATTCTGCTAAGATTTGTGATTTCTCAGCCCTCCCAGTCTCAAAGATTATGTGGAACTGTTTGATCATGGCATTCCATTTTGCTACCCTATAAATTTTCTCCGTGCTATCGAGGATTTGACATATCTGAGCGTTTGTGAAGACTCGGATGGTATGTGCGTCAAAATATATCCTTAGTTTTTGTGTTGCCACTACTAAGGCATATATAAGATGCTCCACCTTGGTGTCTTGCATATGTAGTATATGGCCTTTTCTCCTTGCCCTTGGTCTCGTACCAATACTGCGCTCACAGCGTAGCTTGTTGCTGCTAAGTACAAGGTGAGAATTTCACCTGGCTCCGGTATCTGTAGGACGGGCACTGAAGCCAAATATTCCTTGATATTCTGGAAAGCTTGCTCGAACTCCGTGGTCCACATGAACCTGCTTCCTTTCCTTAGTGTATCAAAAAATGCTTTGCATTTATCCGATGATCTTGCTATGAATCTTCCCATGGAAGCTAAGATTCCATTTAGCTTTTGTACTCCTTTTAATGTTTGTAGAGATGGCATTTCCATTATTGCTCTGACCCTTTCGGGGTCCACTTCTATTCCTCGCTTAATTACCAAGTATGCTAGGAATTTTCCTGAGATTACTCCGAACGTGCATTTCTCCGAGTTCATCTTCATGTGAAAGTTTCTCATGGCTTCGAATATTTCCCTTAGGTATGACAGGTAGTTTTTCGCTTCTTTGCTCTTGACAAGCATATCGTCCACGTAGACCTCCAGTATCTTGCCTATCCACGGCTTAAAGATTTTGTCTACCAATCGCTGGTATGTTGCCCCTGCGTTCTTTAGTCCAAAAGGCATCCTTGTATAAAAATACAAGCCTCGTGGTGTAAAGAACGCAGTATGCTCCTGGTCTTCTCCTTCAAGGGAGATTTGGTTGTAACCAGAGTAGCCATCCATGAAGGATAACCTCTGGTGACCTTCGGTTGCATTGACCAGCTGGTCAATATTTGGCAGCGGGTAGTTGTCCTTGGGGCACGCCTTGTTGAGGTTGCTAAAGTCGATGCAAATGCGTACGCTTCTGTTCTTCTTAGGTACGATGACCATGTTAGATATCCACGTGGGATATTTGACTTCTCGTATGAATCCTACTGCTAGGTGCTTTTGCAACTCCTTTTCGATTGCTTCTTGGTAGATATCTGCCACCTTGCGGATACGTTTTTTAGATGGTGGCATTTCTGGTTTGAGCCGAAGATGGTGGGAGACCAAATTCGGGTCAATTCTTGGCATGTCCTCCATAGACCATGCGAAGATGTCTACGTGATCCCGTAGTAGCTTTTGTTGTTGCATCTTCTCGTCCTCTTCTAGTAAAGTTCCGATGTTGATCATCTTTGGTTCTGCCTCTGTTCCGATGTTGATTTTCTTTGTTGGTTCCACCGGCGAGAAGGTTTGTTTCTGAGGACGTTGAGGAGTTGTTGATGGTGGTTTTTGGCTTAGGGTTAAAATCGTAAAACCTTACATCTCTGTGATATCACTCTGCAAGGAAACGGTGTCGTGAGTGCTAACCACTCCACCGACATATTTATTGAGCTATTCAATATATGTACATGGAATTTATCCAGACTGGCGAATGTAGCAACCATCCCAAACACTCTGTAAATTTCGGCACCTCGCCAATACAAGACTCACTGAGTACTTTCCTGCGCTATGTTCCCCGGCAGAACCCTTAATATCGGTATGGCATGACGAATTTATGTTCGCTCGCAGCGGAGTATCATGAACCTCCAAGTACCAAAGTTAAGGCCATCGCACAAAATGCTCAGACGGAAAGCACACTGTATTCTGTAGGTAAGGATTTTTGTGGCAGCATACAAAATCCAGCCAATTATTGTGATAACTCACAAAAAACTCATAAACCCGACTAATTTGGAAAAATTAGGGTTTCGCGCCCCGCGCAGTACACTAGACCCCGTTGGTCAAAACTATGCTTAGCCAAACTAGGCAATTAAAGTCCGCCACAGCGCACTGGAAGCATGGCCACGCCCTAGCTTTTCGGCCCTCTTTCCCTCGACCAATCAGGTCGCTTTAAATCCGCCACAACGCACTGGAAGTGTGGCCACGCCCTAGCTTGCCGGCCCTCTTTCCATCGACCAATCAGGTCGCTTTAAATCCGCCACAGCGCACTGGAAGTGTGTCCATGCCCTAGCTTGTCGGCCCCACTTCCCATCGACCAATCAGGTCGCTCTAAATCCGCCACAACGCACTGTAAGTGTGGCCACGCCCTAGCTTGTCGGCCCCACTTCCCATCGACCAATCAGGTCGCTCTAAATCCGCCACAGCGCACTGGAAGTGTGGCCACACCCTAGCTTGTCGGCCCCACTTCCCATCGACCAATCAGGTCACTCTAAAGCCGCCATACTCACACCAGAAGTGTAGCCACGCCCATGCTTGGCCGACCCTCTTACATTAACCGATCATGTTACTTTAAACTCGCCACAGTATTGAAAAGAAGGAAACCGCGCTAGATGGCCGCAAAGCCAATTGGCTTCCCAAAAACGCGCCAACATGCCAAACATGCCAAACGCACATACCAGGCACACATGCCAAATGCACATGCCAAACGCGCCAAACATGGCCACTCACCACATGCGACATGCCGTATAGGCTAATTAGGGTTTCGACAAGCCAAACCCTAATTTAGGCAAGATTTCCACACCAACGTGCCAAAATTTCAGTGTCCATGGCTACGCCAGGTGCAACCATGCCAAGGGCATGCATGAGCCATGCCGTCCATGCCAGCCATGCTGCAACACCTCCGGTACGCGTTAAAGGCGCCACTGCCAACTAAAGGTAGCCATGATCGACGGCTACCTTTCCTCCTGAGATGCAATCTCAGCCATCCAAGTTCGCCACCAAACTAACAGACTTGTGGAAACTTTTAAGCGACCATGCTTCCAAACACTAAACTTTGGCCATGGCATCAAATCCCAGTTTGGCCACGGCGCCTAATTTCGGCCACAGTGCCAAACCCTAATTTCGGATGCAGTGCCAAACCCTAACTTCGGCCACAATGCCAAACCCTAAATTGGTTACGACACCCAATCCCAACTTTGGCCATGCCACCATGCCATAGGCGCGTTAAAGGCGCCACTGCCTACAAAAGGTAGCCATAATCGATGGATACCCTTCCTCCTGAGATGCAATCTCAGCCATCCAAGTTCGCCACCGAACTAATAGACTTGTGGCAACTTTTAGGCAACCGGCCGCCTAAATCCATCTACCATGGCTACACCAGACACCACTTGCACAAATCATGCCATCTATGCCGCAATACCGCTAGCATGCCCAAAAAATGCCATTGCGCCATTATTAGGCGCCAAAAGAAGGTAGACATAATCGATGGTTATCCTTCCTCCTGAGATGCAATCTCAGCCATTCAAGTTTTCCACTGAACTGATAGACTTGTGGAAACTTTTAGGCGACCAGCCGCCTAAATCCATGGTCGTGGCTACGCCAAGCGCCACTTGCACCACCGTGCCACTGACATGCACGAGTCATGACGCAATGCCACTAGCGTACACCAAAACGCCATTGCGTCATTATCAGGCGCCAACATAAGGTAGCCACAATCAACGGCTACCCTCATTTTATAACATGCGATCTCGGCCATCGAAGTTCGCCACCGAGCCGGTGAGCTCGTGACAAGTTTTAGGCGACTAGCCAAAATGAGCCTAGCATCACATGCTATTTGCCTGCGGCAAGCCTCTCAATTTTAACTTGCCACACGTAGAAAAGTGCTACATGTTCTCCACGAAAACACTCGAGACATCAAAACATGTCACAAACTGGGGGATACTCATCAGGGTATTGGTCTGGCGGTTATTTGAGGGTGAAAACGGTTTCTGCTGATTTCGGTAATTTCGCGTGAGTGGGTGAGAAACTGAGTCTAAACCCTAAAAAATGTACTTCAAGGGAGTACATTAGATTCGAGAGATCAATCTGTACAAATCGGCCTAAACCAAGAAATGGCCGTTCCAGACTTGCTTCGGTCACAAAGTGAAGGAAAAGGGTTGGTTTTAGGGAGGGAAGCGAAAATAGTGTTGAGACCAGAATAGTTGATTCTGGGAGAGTAGTTATTTGACTTGTATCAGAAAGTGAAAGCTAACAGATGGGAAATCTAGCAAGTGGTTTCTGAGTGTTGTATGCTCCTGACCCAAATCTTGTTCTTTGGTGGAAATAGGTAAGACCTATTTATACAAGTCGTAACAAAACGTACTCTGGTCTTGTAAGAAATGGAAACGGCTGAGTAAAGTAGAAGGAGGTGGTAACGGGTAACGCCTGGAATTGATGTTCCATAATGAAAGAAGCGTTTCACCATTACTCCTTGTATTTACTAACCGACTCATTCTTATGACACTTTCTTTTAACGGGCGTAGTGTACGCCGCACGCTGTAAACCGCCAAACCAATACTCTAATGAGCATCCCCCTGTTTGTGACATGTGTTGATGTCTCGAGTGTTTTCGTAGAAAACATGTAGCATGTTGCTGTTGCTTGGCAAGTTGAGCTTGGGAGACTTGCCGGCTCGGTGGTGACCCTCGACGGTCGAGATTTTGGATCTTGAGAGGAAGGCAGCCGTAGATTATCGCAACTCTTCGTTTGGAAACCAGCGTTGAGCATGGCTTTGGCATATGTTAGGCGTGGCCAAAATTAGGGTTTAGTGCAAACTGTGATGTTTGGCTTTGGGCCGCAAGATGCGATGCGTTAGGTGGCAAACTTGGGCGGTCGAGATCTGCATCTCAAAGGGAAGGGTAGCCGTTGATTATTGCAACCCTTCATTATGGCAGCCAGCGTCGAGCATGGCTTTAACATGTGTTAGGCGCGGCCAAAATTAGGGTTTGGTGCAAACCGTGTTGTTTTGGCATTGGGCCAGAAGTTGCCACGCGTTGGGTGGCAAACTTGTACGGATGAGATTTCCATCTCAGGAGAAAGGGCAGCCGTTGATCGTGGCTACCTTCCGTTTGTAGCCTGGCAACTTCGTCTAAATTTGGGTTTGGCATGCTGAAACCCTAATTAGCGCCCTTTACTAGAATCGATGTACGGACTCGGATTTTGACGGTCCGCCCCTCCTTTCGTCAGGAAAAGAATTTCCTATCCCCCTAAGGGAGGATATTTAGGTTTTGAGCTCATTCGGGAGGTGAAAACATCCCGATAGTAAAACTCGGGAAGAATTCATGAGGGATGTTGCGGGCCCGAGGTGGCATATCCGCGCCTGTGTCATGGAGGCATGGATGGCATGGCTTTTTAGTATGCGCGTGCGGCATGTTTGGCGCGTTTTGGAAGTTGACGCGTTTTTTGGGAAGCTAGCACGTTTTGGGAAGCTAGCGTGTTTTTGGAAGCTAGCGTGTTTTGGGAAGCTAACATGTTTTGGGAAGCTGACCTCTTTTGAAACCGTGGCAGGTTTGGAGAAACCTGATTGGTCCATGAAAGTAGGGGACCAGCAAGCTTTGGCATAGTTTAGGCGCGGCCAAAATTAGGGTTTCGTACAACCGTGATGTTTGGCCTTGGGCTAGAAGTTTCCATGTGTTAGGTGGCGAACTTGGACGGCTGAGATCTGCATCTCAGATGGAAGGGTGGCCATTGATCGTTGCAACCCTCCGTTTGGAAGCCAGCGGCATGTGGTAGGGCCGACATAGATTTGGCATGGAGATATGGCTGGCATGGTTTGCCATTGGCACGGTGGTGCTGCTGGCATGGTCGGCATGCCTTAGCGCGGAGGCGTAGCTGGCATGGTTTTCCATTGGCACGGCGGTACGGCTGGCATGGTCGATCGACATGCCTTGGCACGGAGACGTGGCTGGCATGGTTTGCCATTGACACGGTGGTGCGGCTGGCATGGTCGCATGCCTTGGCGTGGAGACGTAGCTGGCATGGTTTGCCATTGGCACGGTGGTGCGGTTGGTATGGTCGGCATGCCTTGGCGCGGAGACGTGGCTGGCATGGTTTGTCATTGGCACGGTGGTGCGGCTGGCATGGTCGGCATGCCTTGACGCGGAGACGTGGCTAGCATGGGTGGCATGCCTTGCCGCGGAGACGTGGCTTGCATGGTTTTCCATTGGCACGATGGTGCGACTGGCATGGTCGGCATGCCTTGGCGCGGAGACGTGGCTGACATGGTTGGCATGCCTTGGCACGGAGACATGGCTGGCATGGTTTGCCATTGGCACGGTGGTGTGGTTGGCATGGTCAGCATGCCTTGGCGCAGAGACGTGGCTGGCATGGTTTGCCATTGGCACGGTGGTGAGGCTGGCATGATTGGCATGCCTTGGCGCAGAGACGTGGCTGGCATGGTTTGCCATTGGTACGGTGGTGCGGCTGGCATGGTCGGCATGCCTTGGCGCAGAGACGTTGCTGGCATGGTTTGCCATTGACACGGTGGTGCGGCTGGCATGGTTGGCATGCCTTGGCGCAAAGACGTGGCTGGCATGGTTTGCCATTGACACGGTGGTGCGGCTGGCATGGTTGGCATGTGTTAGCACAGAGACGTGGCTGGCAAGGTTTGCCATTGGCACGGTGGTGCTGCTGGCATGGTTGGCATGCCTTGGCGCAGAGATGTGGTTGGCATGCCTTGGCGGAGAGATGTGGCCGGCATGGTTTGCCATTATCACGGTGGTGCGGCCGTCATGGTTGGCATGCCTTAGCGCAGAGATATGGCTGGCATGGTGGGAGAATTAGGGTTAGGTGTATACAGAGGTGATGTCAGTTAATACTAAGGGTTCTGTTGTGGAACATGACACATGTATAAAAAAAAAGGTACCCTGGTAAATCTTACGTAAATACGTTGATTATTTCAATAAACGCGTTATTGGTCCTAGTGACGTCATGCCAGATGTACGGTTTTACGATTTTATCTCTAAGCTAAAAACCACCATCAACATTAAGTTCCCTGCTTAGCTCGGAACAAGAGCATTGTTGCGAGGTAAGCATAAGATGATGACAAACGAGGACAAAATCGAAGCAGCGGGTCATGAAAGATGGCTAGGAAAACTCGTCTAACCTTTTTAGAGTGTTTTGAGAATCCGTGATACTTGCGTTGGCGGCCTTGCATGAATTCTACTTGCGTCATTACTGGCTAAACCGTGAAATAGTAGAGGCGGTTGCTGGTTGAGATGCAGGATGTCAGCTTGGTTTGGTCACGCGTCATCTTGGCTGGGCTAGGGAACACGGAGGTGCTGGATTAGCGAGTTGTTGGCATGGCTAGGAATGGGAGCCGTAGGCATTGCGCGGCTTGGAATGGAGTCGCTAACATCGATCGGCTTGGTGAGGCGTGACTCGTCTTGGTGCGGCTCGGGCGCGGCTTAGCCCGATGCGACTCGGACGCGGCTTGGCTCGGTGCGGCTTGGCTCGGCTTAGCTTGGTGCGGCTCGGGCGCGGCTTGGAATGGAGCCGTCAGCATTGGTCGGCTTGGAGTGGAGCCGCCAGAATTGGTCGGCTTGGAATGGAATCGCTTGCGTTGCACGGCTTGGAGTGGAGCAGCAGGCGTTGCGCGGCTTGGAGTGGAGCTAGTTTGAGTTCCTTGGAAGGATTACGACCGGCTTCAGTTCCGTGGAATGATGGCAACTTTGTCTAAATTAGGGGTTGGCATGCTGAAACCCTTATTAGCGCCCTTTACTAGAATCGTTGTAGAATTCTCGTACGAACTCGAATTTTGACGGTCCGCCCCTCCATTTCTATCGGAAAAGAATTTCCTATCTCTTTACGAGGGAATATTTAGGTTCTGAGCTCGTTTAGGAGGTGAAAACAGCCCGACAGTAAAATTCAGGAGGGATGCTGCGGGCCCAAGGTGGCATAGTCGCGCCCAGTCATCTATTCATGGAGCAAGAAGGAATCTTCATTATGTTCAAACTCTAGAAACTCCGTCCGCATGAAAAGAGGTATCGACCCTCTTCTGTTGCTCGTCTGGATTTGTGCTTTTGTCTACAGTGTCTCTCCAGTGGATTCCAAAATTTACCAAAACTCCACTGCATTCTTGGGATGGATGGATGAAATATATGCTCGGCAATGATCATGTCAGGGATAATCTTGGAGATTGTGGTTGCGTTGTCGGTTCATCCTTGATTATATGTTGTTTAGTGTCTGGACCTTCTGATCGCGATGATGATATACCGTGGATGATTGCATGGTAAAAATCTTCCGAAGACACATGATTAAATAGATGAGTTGGGAGATATTCCGTTGCCGACGTACTTCCATCAAGTCTTCAAGGACTTTGCCCTAGGGGACACCCTTCGAACTAGCTTTTGAATCTTGGACTATCGTATGGAATGGGATGCGGTGAGCAGTCCCCAGTTATATTTCTGTTAGATCCGATGGCATGGCCGAATATGTGAATGTATCTTTGTGGCGTGCTTTTGGAGTCTTCGATGCACATGTACGGCTTCATGTTCGGAAATTCCCGCGGCTCGTAAAACTTCGGCAGTGATGATGTTGAAATCAGAAATAACTAGGTTGAGGGGAGTGAAAGCGTCCCATGATGGTCGTCTCCCTGTGTAGCCTACTTTCATTGCATCGCCTTGAATCCATGTTCACGGTGTTTGATACAAGCTTATAGTAATCTTCTGGATGTGTTGCTGGGATGCACATGGACGAAATATTCTGGATAGAGAAGAGGTAGGAATGAGAGAGTTATGTTGTTTATCATGGCTTCCTCTGTTTCTTCAAGAAAATATTTCATCCGCGTCTCTGGAGTTATCTCATGAGTCTTTTATGGATGTCGGGATGGACTGCGAAGAGCATTCCCCGGTCGCATTTTTCTTTAGTTTCTGAAGTTGTTTTCCTCTTAGCAGGCTTGGGATCCGTCGTGGCCTCGTAAAGCGTTGAAGGCGTCTTCTAGACAGAGAGGTGATGATATTCTTACGCTACACCCTTGAATAGTAGATGACCTTGTTGTGGCTATGACCTTTTGGTTGACTGTGTCTTCTGAGCTTTGACATCGAAGGGATTCCGTGTAGATCTTTATAGTGATTGTTGCTGCGGTGAAGCTCTGGCTGGTATCTGATGAGTGCCAAATATTGCATATTTCTACATCTATTTATTGGCATTTAAATCATCTTTTGTGCTCAGAAATCAGATATTATCCTAGATTCTGTATTTTCTTTGTTTTCAAGAATAAATATTTGTACTAATTAATTTTGTGTTTTTAGGTAGAAAATAAAGCTCAGAGAAATTGAGGAGCCAAAAGAACAGAAAATTGGAGACAAGCGTCTATGGAGCAGAAAGCCAAAGCCCGCGCGCACATCAGTAGCAACCCATTTACAAGACATGGGATTGAGCTAGCCAAGACCCGGCCCATAACCCGGATCCGAGTCCGTTCTTTCCTGAGCCGTGCGATCTCGCCCAGCTACATCTAACGCTCGCTGCATCTTTCACATCAACTCCCGATGCTCCCGCTCCATAACGAAACCATCAAAACCTATACCCATTCGACCAAACCCATTTCTCATCTTCATCTTCTCTTTCTTCTCCCCGATAGTTGCAGACCTCCACCTCTCCTTCTCTCCCGACCAACTTCTCTGAGCACAGCCACCTTCTTCTCCTCCCGACACCACAGCCACCAACAGCCGCACCACCTTTACCTCCTAATTGCTCTCTATCTCTCTCATAGCTTCTTACCTAGAGGCTAAGTTTGAGATAGGAAGAACTAGGGTTAGGGTTTTGTCAACAGGAGGGAACCATCATCTCAGAGCCGAATTCACAGAGGAGAGTACAATTCAGCGACTTTGGGTGAGAGGGTATTCATTTATTTCCCAAGTAGAAGTGAATTAGGGTTTGTCTTTGCATGTATAAATAGAGTGGAGGTGAGGATGTAGAAAGGTATGCCTGGATTAGCCAGAACACAACTTTAGTATAATTTATGTTTTAATTGCTTTAATTATGTTCTAAGTTTCTTAACTAGGGTGTTGTTGAAACCCCTGATACTATGTTAAGTAAGTCATCTTCATGTTGTGTTGTTGATGTGCTTGATTGAGATAGAAGTATTGTTAGCTAATTGATCAACTTCTCATGTGATTGGTTGTACTGTAAGAAGACAGCCAATACTAGGGGAGAACTAGAGAGAGAAGTTAAGCAATTATCCATTAGAGACTGCAATGGAAGGGGATATGTTCTTAACAAGACAGGAATGATTCTTAGCTAGTTAACCAAGGATCCTGTGATCAATTGTGCTGTAAAAAGACAGTTGATACTAGGGGGAATTAGTATGATTAATTGACACATTATTCATTAGAATCTTCCTTGGGTAGTTACGAGAACACAACTTCAGTTGAGTTGCCTTAGCATAAGATCAGGTGGTGGAATTAACCACCCTAGTGCTTTATAATCTATTGTATACCTTAGTTTAGAGTCACAACTCCAACTCAGTCTTATCGACAAAAAGCCTATACTTGTGTTACCTTTCCTTGAAATCAGTCTAGCAAAGTCTTAGATCAACTTAAGCCACTCCATTTCCATGTGGATCGACCTGTACTTGCCACGCCTCCAACAGGCGCTATGCACTTGCAGTTTAACGTAGGCGGAAGCACATTCCCAAGCCTACCAAGTTTTTGGCGCCGCTGCCGGGGAATTGGTAGTGTGCTATAGTGATTAATTGCTTTCTTCACTGTTTTTCATTTCACTCTTGTATATATGCTTTGCATTGTTGTTTTAGTCCTTTATTAGTATAACTTGCTGTTAGTTTTCTTTTTCTACATTGCATCTTCTATTACATATTTCATTGCATTGTAGTCAGCTTATCCTAATTGCATATCTGTACTTGCATTATAGTGTAACTTCGCTGTAATTGTTAATCATTCACTTCTCATTTGCATTCTTTAGTAGCATGTAAACACTAGTTTTTCTTGCATACCCATAGCTGTTTATTATGCCAACCTCCCCTGTCAGTCCAAATAAACATCAGAGCTATTTAATTTGCTGCTTGTATTCGACTGCCCTGAAAAAACCAAACGGCATAACTCATGGTAGTTGTTTATGCCAGCATCAATATTGATCCCTTGCTTTAACCTGCAAATTTCTGGGAACTGAGATTGTTTGCTGAGTAAACAGGTACTTGTGGTGCAGCTGAGCCAATCCAAGGAAGACAAGGAAAAGCGCAGGACTTAAGGTTAGCCTGTGAATGAGCTGTGAAGTGTGCAAATACATCTCAACTGACTAGTACAGTATTTTGTGAATCTGTGTGCATAATAACTAGCTCTTGATTCTCATAAACATGATGATGTGATGATTGATATGCCATGTATGCTCACTAAACTAGGATATCTGCATTAGCATAATCCTGTGACCTCTGAGACACAATTCTCCCCTGTATGAATTTGTCACCTGTTCTTTGAGCATTGCCCCACTGCTTTGCGCACTGACATTGATCTGTCCTGAGCATGACTGAGCATCTTTACCTATGAGCCGCTATCCCCGACAAACTAGCTACCTTGATGGGTATTACTCAACATCTGAAATCTCAATTGCTCTTGTTTGTTCTGTGCATGACTGAAAACATTGCTGAGCATCTTTGTTTGTGAGCCATTACTCCCTGAATGTGTGCCTAACTTGTAAGTGGCCAACCTGTGTGAATGCTGAGCCTTGTTCACATGATAAACTAGCTACCATCCAAAGTGTTGCTCCATACCTGAAATCCATGCTTGCATGATGCATTAGCTAACTTACTAAGCAATCATCACTGTGTTTTGTGCTATAACCCCTTAGTTCCATCTCGCCCGTGCTCAACTCCATTACTGAAGGCCTGTTGAGTGTGAGCTGCAGCTTGGATAGCTAAGTTAGCTTTTAGCCATAGTTGACATCAACTGAGTAGGTTGCCCTGTACCTTTGCATATCTTGATCTGCTAAGCCTGCAAATCTGTTGTGAGACCTGGTTAACCCATCTGCCCTGAAATTCATGTGCATGCCATCTGAGAATTGAGGTCAACTGAACCAGTTGACACTCGCACCTGCTGAATTTGTTATAAATTGCTAAGAACTGTTCTTCTGTTGCATCTCTGAACTGGTATCACTATTGTGTGTGTGATTTTGTGGCATTTGAATGAGGGTTGAGTAACTTGAGTAAGCATAATCATCTGCCCTGTGCACCTTACTTCTGCCAAATTGTGCTGTGCACAAAACCTGTCCAGTGCCGTGCCTTGCATGATCTGAGCTGCGCTTAATTCTGTGCTAAGCTTATTTGTGAATCCCTGAATCCTGCTGAATCATTACTTTCCACCTTGGGGCATCACTGCTTGCTTCTAGTGCAGCATCACAAATCTGTGTACACTAATCCTAGGGCCAGCCTTACAAAATTCATGAGCATAGTCTACCTTATTGCCTGAGACTGAGGAGCATTTATAAGCATTAATTCCTTGAATTGCATAATTGCATCCTGGCTGATAGGTACTACATCTGTGAATTTCTGTGTACAAGCATAGTCCTATCACATGAAAAGATTTGCTTTGGTGAACTGAGATTGTATTGGCTGTAGAGTGCTGACTTTGTCATCTGCTGTTGCATCTGTGAAGCTATCCATCTGTGTATTTGTGCATCTGTGAACCAAAGATCTGCAATTTATGTGTGAAACCTTGATGCTTGAATGAATGTTGAGTGGTGATCTTATGTTAGCAACTCACTTATTTGCCTCTCACACACAACCCCCAGTAAGCATAGCCCATCCGCCCGCACACCTCACACAAAGTTTTGTTTTTCCCTTTGCGACACCGCATAATCTCATGCATGACACAAGCCGTCTTTGTGTAGTTCATCATAGCCAGTGCTGTGTAATCACTACCAGCAATTACAAGCACCCATGTGTGCTTAGCTTTGAGAACTTAGGTGTCATTTTGTGTAAGTCTGTGTTGCCCTATGTTGTTCTGAGCACAAAACTTGTGTTGTGCATTTCTTAGGAGCACCCCTGTGTGCTAGAAATTTGGTGCCATTACCTGTGCATTTGCACATAACCTGGGCTGTTCATAGACTAAGCTGAAGCCCACTTAAACTAAGCTGAAGCCCACTTAAACCAAACTGAAGCCCACTTAAACCAAACTAAAGCCCACTGTGCACTGGGCTTTGCATAACAACTAGGTTGTGCAACTGCTGGGCTGCTTATAACCTGGGCCGCACATAACTTGGGCTGCACATTTGTAGCAACACCAAGCACTTCTGTGTGCTTAATTCCAAAAATTGGGTGCCATTTTCTTGTATCATTTTTGCTTCTCTGTGTTAACATGCTTGATGTGTACTAGGCTATGGTTGCTTCTTTTTGAGTCCAACTTGATTGCCTGGCATGATGGGATTTTGGGATGTCACTAGGGATGAAGAATCATCACATAGATCCATGAGAGAGCTTGCTTATGGGCATGCTTCACAATATGAACAGCCCACAGACCATAGTGATTTTAGGGAGTACTATGAACCTTCTCAGGGCCCTGACCTTGAATACACATACCCTAATCATTATGACCACATGTATCATCAACCACCATGGGAGGATGAGCAATTCTATCCTCCAATGAACCCATGTATGCAGTCTATAATGGAGAACCTCAAAATCATAGAGCAAAACAATGCCATACTTGAATTGAAAGAAATGCATGATCATCCATATAGCATCATGTCTGAGTTTCCCTTGTGTAGTGAACCCTGTGCACAACCATATAATGATCATTCATATGAAGCATGCATACCCACTAGTGAAGGCTCCCCTTCAATTGAACAACTCACTATGATGCTTCAAATGAATCTGACTCAGTTACAAAATGAAGAATTGAAGGAAGTTCATGATAGGATGTGTGCTTCTATTCCTACTCATGCAAATGACACTGAATATGAACCTAATCTAGAGGTAGATGAGTGCATTAAAAATGCTACAATTTTGAATAGGGAAATGCAGTGTTATTATGATGATGATAATGATGAATATGAAGAGCATGTGTACTTTGAAAATGTAGTGGAATCTTTAGGTTCAGAAACATTAAGTTTCTCTTCTGTGAACCCTATGAATGATGCTTCTTCTAATATTCATACTTGTCTTTCTTTGAATTGGAGTCTCAGTGCAATTGTTCGCTGAAAATGAACATGCTATACCACCTGGTTGTGACTTGGGGAATGTTGAGAGTTTTGGCACCAATTATCTTATGCATGAGAATGAAATTTTGAGTAATGATGATTATGACATGGAGATTGATGAACTGTTTTATGCAAGTGAACATGATTTGTTTAATTCTCGGCTAGGTCACAATGTGAAGTTTCTTGTGATCTCCCTATGCATGAAATCGAAGATGATGATTATGGACTAGGGCTTGTAGAAATGTTTTATGAACATGAGCATGTCACAAGACTTGTAGATGATTTGGGAGATATTGTTGTGAGTGATACTGTTACTCTTGAGCTCACACATGTGAACAACTTAGACAAGCCCAACATCATGCCCATGTCACAGTCTGTTAGATTTCCACCCAACCTAGGTTTGGCTTGTAACAAAATTGCAAAACCAACTTTTCTGAAAATGCCTAATTTAGGCCTAGAGCTTTGTGCTTCCCAAGTCCTCTTGGACTATTTTGCATCAAAGTATAACACTTTTAAGGAGCCACAGTTGGAATGTGTATATCTGCCTGTTCTTAGTAAGACTCATTTTGAGTTAGACCTTGTGCATGATGTACCTTTAAATTTGCAAGAATTTGTGCTCACAAACACATCTGTTGACAAGTTTAGGTTTGGGGGAAAATCATTCACTTGTGCAGCCTTACTTGCACTCTCATGTTATATTTGTTTAAGGCTGTTGATGTCTCTGCATATTGTCTTTTGGGTTGATCCTCAACTCTTTAGATTGTTGGTGTATGGTGAATTTTTCTTGTATATAATCCAGCAGGGCTTGTTAAATCTATCTTGATTCGGTTGAGTCTTCTTTTTATTGTGCTAATCCGATATGATCTCCACTGAGAATGTTGGATTCTAGCCTTAACTAATGAAGCTCTAACCTTGCTTTCGACGACATCCGGTAATCTCTTCCCTTTTCTCTTATCAGCATAGTTCTCTTGGTATGTGACTGTTTAAATTCTTATTATCTGTTGACACATTGAGGACAATGTTTGATTTAGGTTTGGGGGTGCATTTGCATATAGAGTTTTTAGTCTTTAAAAAAAAAAAAAAAAAAAAAAAAAAACTCTTTATAAACACTTGCATAAAAACCTCCAACTTTTACAAATTTTAGAGTCACTAGCATGCTTCTAGCTATGTTTACATAGAGAGTCTGACCGAAATAACGGAACTTGGAAGTGCTGGAGAACAAAATCGGGTTTCTTAGTTGATTAGAGCGTTAAAGTCGGATTTAACCATACCGGAGGGTGAATTAGGTGCTGTTTAGATATTCGGTAGTAGAATTGTGATCACCCATAGTGAAGACTACCCATTTTTACATCAAGCGACGCACCGACCTTCAGTTTTTTGTGACTTTCTAGAAAAGCTGTTAGAGTGTGTGTCACCGTACGTCAATTCCGGGTAGGAATGGTGAGCTACCCAACTTCGCACCACTTTCAGCACTATTTTTGATCTCTTGAGTGCTAATTTTTTCAATCATGAGGGTGACGTTTAAAGATGAAAACTCCTTCTAAATATCGATTTGCAGTTAGCATCACTCCCTCTCCCTCTCAACAACATCAACACATTCATAGAAACACATCATCGTCAGCAAGCGGAGCATCATCAAAATATTTGAAGAAAAGTTTAAATAGTCCAAGGTTCACGTGCAACAAAGAAAAGAAAAGAAAATAGGATGAGAATTAATGAAGTTTGTGAAATCAAGACAATACAAGTTGTGAAAAAAATTGAGTTTTATTGTTTTATTGTTATTTTCATTTCATGTATTAAGTCAAAAAAAAAAAAATTGTAGTTTATTTTCTGTGTCTAGTTACCACCAAGTTATTATTCGAAAAAAAAAAAAAATGTTTGTCAAGTTTTTGTGAAGTTCAAAAGTTCGTCATCAACGATTGAAGACCGAAGAGTGAAGACGTTTCTATGGATGCTGAGAGAGTGATATTAATTGCCGATCGGGTGAGAAGGTAAGTAAGTACTCCCACCCTTGCTAATGGTTGATTTCCTTTCTTAGACATCATCAGAAAAGATACTTTTTGTCCACACTTCTGTGGAGTCTCCAGAAATTATTTCGGAAGGTTATCCTTCTTACCTTCAACGTGTGCAGGATTTCTCTCTTTATTCCTGCCTGCACACATGAGAGACTAAAAAAGCGGTCTTTTTGAGTGCAATTATCATAAAACCTAATGGTGATGCGAAGTCGAGGCTTATGATCACAATCGAATCCGAATTCTTTCATATGGTATGGTTATTTCTCGCTCGGCACTTAAGGATGAGAATGCGTTCTTTGGTAGTTCTAACTTCTTGTTACTAGCATGCAGAAACTCTATGTCCTCATAGCTCCTTGAATGCTTGAGACTCTTTTACATTCTGAAGTTGGAGAAAGTTTTGTGGGTACACCTCTGGTAAACCCTCACGAGACTACAACTCGTCCACTAGGGACACCTAGGGGTTTAAAGGCTTAGTGCATACGCTAAATGCATTCGAGAGACCAGCGACAGTTGTATAGTTAGGATTTCTTAATTTCTGTTTCACTTGAGGACAAGTAAAATTCAGGTTTGGGGGTATTTGATGAGTGCCAAATATTGCATATTTCTACATCTATTTATTGGCATTTAACTCATCTTTTGTGCTCAGAAATCAGATATTATCCCAGATTCTGTATTTTCTTTGTTTTCAAGAATAAATATTTGTACTAATTAATTTTGTGTTTTTAGGTAGAAAATAAAGCTCAGAGAAATTGAGGAGCCAAAAGAACAGAAAATTGGAGACAAGCGTCTATGGAGCAGAAAGCCAAAGCCCGCGCGCGCATCAGTAGCAACACATTTACAAGACATGGGATTGAGCTAGCCAAGACCCGGCCCATAACCCGGATACGAGTCCGTTCTTTCCTGAGCCGTGCGATCTCGCCCAGCTACATCTAACGCTCGCTGCATCCTTCACATCAACTCCCGATGCTCCCGCTCCACAACGAAACCATCAAAACCTATACCCATTCGACCAAACCCATTTCTCATCTTCATCTTCTCTTTCTTCTCCCCGACAGTTGCAGACCTCCACCTCTCCTTCTCTCCCGGCCAACTTCTCTGAGCACAGCCACCTTCTTCTCCTCCCGACACCACAGCCACCAACAGCCGCACCACCTTCACCTCCTAATTGCTCTCTATCTCTCTCATAACTTCTTACCTAGAGGCTAAGTTTGAGATAGGAAGAACTAGGGTTAGGGTTTTGTCAACAGGAGGGAACCATCATCTCAGAGCCGAATTCACAGAGGAGAGTACAATTCAGCGACTTTGGGTGAGAGGGTATTCATTTATTTCCCAAGTAGAAGTGAATTAGGGTTTGTCTTTGCATGTATAAATAGAGTGGAGGTGAGGATGTAGAAAGGTATGCCTGGATTAGCGAACACAACTTTAGTATAATTTATGTTTTAATTGCTTTAATTATGTTCTAAGTTTCTTAACTAGGGTGTTGTTGAAACCCCTGATACTATGTTAAGTAAGTCATCTTTATGTTGTGTTGTTGCTGTGCTTGATTGAGATAGAAGTATTGTTAGCTAATTGATCAACTTCTCCTGTGATTGGGTACATCTTTGTAAGAAGACAAACCAATACTAGGGAGAACTAGAGAGAGAAGTTAAGCAATTATCCATTAGAGACTGCCATGGAAGGGGATATGTGCTTAACAAGACAGGAATGATGCTTAGCTAGTTAACCAAGGATCCTGTGATCAATTGTGCTGTAAAAAGACAGTTGATACTAGGGGGAATTAGTATGATTAGTTGACACATTATTCATTAGAATCTTCCTTGGGTAGTTACGAGAACACAACTTCAGTTGAGTTGCCTTAGCATAAGATCAGGTGGTGGAATTAACCACCCTAGTGCTTTACAATCTATTGTATACCTTAGTTTAGAGTCACAACTCCAACTCAGTCTTATCGACAAACAGCCTATACTTGTGTTACCTTTCCTTGAAATCAGTCTAGCAAAGTCTTAGATCAACTTAAGCCACTCCATTTCCCTGTGGATCGACCTGTACTTGCCACGCCTCCAACAGGAGCTGTGCACTTGCAGTTTAACGTAGGTGAAAGCACATTTCCAAGCCTACCAGTATCAACAAATGAGCGGCAACAGTTCTTGGTAGCAGATGTAATCAGAAGAGACTACATTATCGTGGGAACAATGTAGGTTGGATAGAATTGTATGGGCATCCATGGAAGTAAAGGATTGGCTGGATGCGTAAGCGAGCAAACTGTCCATGGTCATGAGTTTTGGAAGGATGGATCAAAAGGAGGCCATGACTACGAAGATTTGCTGGCTGCAATTTTGATCCTTGACATGGGGAGTGTGGTTCCATGACCCTTTACAGGAAGGAGTGGTGTTGAAGCGGCTTTGGCTCTTGGAGAGGACGTTGAAACTCAAGGAGCCAAGCGCTGAAGCTTCGACTTCGGATCTTGGAGAAGCTTATAGAGAGAACGCTGAAGCGGAGCGGCTGCTGGAGCGAACGTTGAAGCGGAGCGGCTGTTGAAGCGAACGTTGAAGCGGAGCCGCTGCTGGAGAACGTTGAAGCGGAGCCACTTCTGGAGAGAACGTTGAAACGACGCCTTGCAACTCTCAGAGCCTTGACGTTTACCATGTTGAAGTCGGAGACCGCGTCACTCAGCGTTCTGTCAAACTCGACATCCCTCAGAGGTTAGGAGTCCCCAGTTCCATCTATAGATCGTGCTTTCCAGGAGAGGTTGGGGTTTGGGAATGGCTTCCCTGGATGGAAATACCTGCTTTCCTGATGCAGTGCGGCTGAGGGATGTAAATATGTCTTGACGCTACGCCTTGGAGAAATATAGAATCTCACATAACTGTTTCCTCATAGACTGCACGACTTTGTGGGCGAAGTCCCCAGAAATCGTGAAGCTCCTGACGGGAAGAGGGTCTCTGTGAACTCAAGAGGGTTGCTGATTTCCTTTGCTATCGATTTTGGAGAAGTCGTTCATGATCTTTACGTGTGATGATATTGGATTGTTGTTTCCCTTCTACTGGGCGTTCAAGAGCAACGCGATCCTCTTCATCTATAAACGCACATCCTGCTAAAGTGCCTGCGCCGGATGTTAAAAGTATTCTTTGTCATCTCCCTCTTGGGTTGACGTGACTCTTATGGTGGCTGCTCCGTCACTGTTTTGAGGAAATATGTATCTCTTCCTAAGTTATAAACACGTCTGTCTGAGCCTTACGAGAACCTTTTGTCTTTTTATCAAATCGACAGTGGTAAAAGGAGGTCGGCTTCTTCCGGATCTTCCAGTATCTTGCCCTGATGGTGGAGTAACATCGTCTCCGGTGACGGTTGGATCTTTCATACTTGAAGAAATGTTGTGGTGGCGAAAGAGTCTCTGGTTCTGGTGATCGTAGGTGTATCATGTAGAGATGGCACGATTTTGATCACGGAGTGCTGGAGCCATGGCGCTGTTTCGAAGGGTGAGGATGGCGCTGCTTTGGCTGGTTGTGGAGCGGAGAAGATGCCGTTGGAAGGGTGCAAGATGTTAGCGCTGGAAGGATGCAAGTTGTTAGCGCTGGAAAGGATACAAGCTGCTGGCACCGGAAAGATGCAAGATGTTAGCGCTGGATCGGCTTGGAATGGGTGATGGCTTGGCGTGGGCGCTGACTGTTGGCCTGGCACGGCGCTGGCTTGGCGTGGCGCGGACCGTTGGGCACCATGAGGCTTTGTTCTTGCAGGCGCATGTATCTTTTTCCATACGTAGCTCAAATAGGAGATCCTTTCCTTGTTCAAATTCCAAAAGTGTTATGCCTATAAAAGGGGTTGGCTTTCCCTTTTTTTTTTGAAAGGCAAACAAAGCACCTGGTTTATGGTTTGATTTGAATTAATAGATAATTGTTATCTATGACGGAGGGTTTTGGATTATTCTTTTGGAATGAATTGTTTTAGAATAATGTTGTTTTGGTTATGACTATAAGCAGCATAAGTACCCCAGGAAAGCCATGGAATTGTGAATGTTGTGCGACAGTAGAAAGCACGAAATAAAACATGGGAACAATATGGCTATCGGTTTTTATCATCTCTGTGAAGACTTAAAGTAGTAAATCATGTATGTTGTCTAGGAAAGGTTTACTCGGTTTTTTGGATCTCCAGAAGAAAAAAAAAAATGAATCTTTCGGGTGTAAGTCTGAGTTTTGTGGGAAGCACCATCGTGATTGTGGAAAGTCCCCAGTCGTCCCTGAGTCATCTGATAACCGAGACGTCGATCTCTGGTCGAATCGTTTGCTTCTAACCTCTGGGAAGTCCCCAGTCATCCCTTGTCGTGTCGTGACTGGTAACTGAGTCGTTTATCCATGTGATAGACACATTTTTGTGTCTAATTTGATCTCAATATTATATATTGTTGGCACTCGATTTTGTACTAATTTTGGTGTTTTGTGTTTTTGTAGGTATTTTTGGGAAATAAACATTTTTGGAAAAATCGGCTCGAAAAACTACTCGGAGAACCCCCGGAGGACATTTGCTATTCGGACTCCCACTTTGGATAAGGGGCAACCTAATTGCTAAGGGGCAACCCAGTGCTATTCGCACCCCAGTTCGGATAAGGGGACTCCCCCTTTCTTCTTCGTTTAAACAGAATTTGGCGGGAAAGAACCACTCACCTGCGGTATTTCTGTTATGGATTTGGACGTGATTTTCATGCAACTTTCTCGTGGATTCAATTTGGTTTGGGCCTGTTAAGGGTAAATAGGCTTGGTAATACGTTTGGATTCGAGAAAAAAGGGGTATGATTCACAACTTCAAGAAAACAGGGAACACGAGAACTCCCGAGATATTTTCACTCCTACACGAGATTTCTATGCATCCGTGTATGTCTGGAGAAGGTTTTAATCGATACTTGATATGTTGAAAGCATGTTTGGAGTGTGTCGACATCAACAAACGCGTGAAGAATCAATAGAAAGAAATATTCCCGTAAGAAAATATTTTATTTATTACGGAGATTTTGTGAGTTATGGCAGAGATTTTGTTGCGCTGTTTTGTATAAAAGGGGAGGTACGAGTCTCAGAAAGAGGGATAGAGAGTTTGGGAGTAGTTTAGAACATCACAGAGTAGAAAAGATCGAGTTACAGAGAATATTTTTCTGCTCCTGTGGAAGACGAAGAACACGAAGAACAGACAGCCAAAGACCGTCGTTCTTCAACAGTGACAACGACTGCCAATCGTGGGTCACAGAGATACAACAAGAGCCACAGTTCATCCTTATCGTTCTCTGTATAAGCGTTGCAAACACACGGTTTTAATAGTTTTAATCCATTTCATCATTTGTACACCTCCTTTGGGCAATAAAAATGATTTTTGAGCGTGTTTCCAACATGATGAGCTAGACCCCATTACTGGGATGACGGAGGGAGACGAATTTCATACATGGGTAAAATTATTTAATTCTTTTTTAAGACTTTTGCATTAATTTTAATTGAAATATGATTTGAATTAATTGGTTGTCATTTAATTTGATGAGGTATGCTTAGCTTAAATGTTTTGATACATCATGCTTAGGATTTACAACGAATCTTTTGAGAATCTATCTTGGCAAAAATAAGAGTCCATGTTTTTATTTGTTGAGCGATAATTGTTAAAAGAATTAATATTTGAACCTTTTGTTATGAGTTTGGCCGAATCCTGAATCCCAGCACATCTCTTCATCCCGTGACAATATTTGTATATATTTTTCTTTTATTTTCTTTTATTAATTCTTAAAATCAATCTCATCAAGTCCGAGTGAACGACAACCCCTCTTACTACAACATCATTGAAAAATACCATCAATTTTTGGCGCCGCCGACGCGGACTTGTGTATAGATTTGTTTTTAGGTTTTTATTTTTATTTTTATTATTTTTGTTCCTTTTTACGCGTTTTGGTATTCTCTGTTTGCTTCTTGGTGCGGAGCTTATGAAAAAGAGAAAGTGCTGAAAAGAAAAGCAAAGCCAAAATAGGAAAGAAAAGAAAGATCTGAACAGAGTGAAGAAGAAAATTTTGTATATAGTGTTATTATTATTTATTTTTTAGAAACTGTAATTAGGTAATTATTTTTGTAATTTTTATTTTTGGACTTTTTAATTTTTGGACTTTATTTTTGGAATTTTGGACATTATTATTTTTAAAACCCTAAGGAAGGGTTAGTTTAAATATAAACCGCACGGGAAGGATGACGATTCACGATCTTGTCTCGGCCCCTCGGGTTCGTACAATCGACATTGGAGTCGGTGGCCCGAGTCGACTTCAACGGTTCATCCCCGTCTGGGAACGGAGGTAAGAATTCTAAACACCCGCGAATCCCCGTCAGCGGGTTTCTTGGATGATTTTGTATGCATATATGTTGAGGTATTGAAAACGACTGCTTTAATTTCCTAGTAAAGGGCAAGGCCTGGCCATACAAGATAAGGGTTCGGATTTCATCATCGTTCTCTTCTTGCACGCCTTAGGAAAATGAAACCAAACACGAACCTTAGCCTAAAATTTTGAATAGAACGAGACCTATAGGGTAACGAGCTTAATAGGTAAGTCATTCGAAAAATATTGGTTACTCTTTAATCATACTTCGAAGTTCATGATGGTTTCTGTAAGTTGAATGCGTGACTGCGCCGCCTTGTAATGCGGTGAGGCCTTGGGTATCAAAGCTCCACGCAGCTTCCCTCGCCTCTATTCAACTTACTTAAACTCGGATTGATTCCAGAGGAGTTTGCTCAGATTGTAACGAATTCCCTTTCGAAGGATTAGAAGCTGGTCTAGAAACAATCTAAGTGGAGCCATCATGCTTTTTGTTTGCTAGAAATCGAGTAGGTTTGTTGTGGTCGAGTCAGCCTTGTTTGTGCTTGTGTAGAATTCCCTTGCAGTTAGGATGTCAAACTGGTATTATAATAGCCATCACAATGAATATGAATATCCAACTGAACAATATGGACATCACTCTTTTTATGACCAGAGTGTGAATAGTGGGTGGGAACGCCAACCTTTTGAAGATTATGGCTCATACCATGGTGAGCCCAATTACTATTCACATGAATATCGGTCATACGAGCAAAGTTCCTATAATTCCTCTTCTCTAGATAAGGCGCGTAAGATACTTGAGTCAACGCGTAAGTTTACAGAGTCAGCACGTGAGTTTGCTGAGTCAACACGTAGGTTAGAGTTAGAGACGGAAGAAAGAATTGCTCGAATTACTTTGAATTGCCAATACATTGCTTCAAAAATCACCCTTGAAAATGAGGAAAATTTCTATTTATATAATCAAGATGATAAGGTTAGAATTGAAAGGAATACTTTAGATAAGGTTTTACCATCTTCGTATTACTATGATGATGATGATAGTGTTGATGAAGAATCTGAAGTTTTTAGGCGTAGTGATCAGGAATTTGTTACTCCAATTGAGCTTTATAATGATAATTCTGGTTTAAATCCAAATAATTTTAATAATTATTCACCTATTCAAAAGGATAAGGATTTGACTAGAAATACCCTCGTTTTAGACGCAGTAGTATTTCCTTTTCACGAAGCCGATGATAGTTTTGAGGAACGGGTTTATCCTGAGAATATTGTTTTCGAGTCTAGCGATTTAGAAACATTAGTCTTAGACAAAGAAGATGAACTTGTAGAGATGAGTGAGGATGAACCTGACTTAGAAGAATCAACAGACCATTTTCAGGAATCAGACGACCTTGAAATTAGGGAAGTTGTGACTAGTCTTTCTAGAGACACTGAAAACTCTAAGTTTGGGGGTGATTATCATTCTCCATGTGCTTTAACTCTTAGAAAGGTCCCTCACTTGGGACTTGACATATGTGCCTCAACCATTTTAAAAGATTATCTTTATACATTTTTTCCTGAACCTAGTTGTGTCCATAAAGAAGTTCAGTTGTTAAAAACCCATCCTCTAGTTGATGTGGTTAACCCAAGCTATGATACCACGATTGACTTTGTTTTCCCACCAAAAACCTTCCTTCCAATTGTGGGAACGTATAAGTTTCAGATGTGTCAATTATTAAGTTTTGAGGCTAAACCTAATTACGTTCGAAGATTAGGGTCGACACATTTGCTAAAGAATGACCACTACTGTGGTCAACCGTGTGAGTCAAGTATGATTGACTTAGAGGATCCCCAGTTATTCAGGTTACTGTTATGTGCTTGTAAGTTCTTAATTGAGTATTTCCAGACTCTAGAACCTGATCTTCAGGATACTGCCTTTGAGGAAGTCCAACCCATGAAAACATTTTATTTAAACCCTTTTATAGAGCCTGAACCCGAACCACAACTAGATGTAGTTGTCTTAAACAAAAAAAAGAGATAAGGGTGTGTTGGATATCTTCCTGGTCTGTTGCAGTCTCCACTTCTTGTGGTTGGCACTTTTTGATCCAGATGACCCGCAGTTATTCCGACTGTTGCTATATGATTCTTCGAGGTGACTAATCCTTTCCAATGTCTGGCTGAAGACTTTAAACTTAACACTTGTTGGGAGGTAACCCATGCTCTTGCAACACGGTAATATTTTTCCTTAACTCTTTTCTTCAAGTGGTAACAGTTCTCATTGTTCATGCTTTTAATTTCATCTTTAGAATATTGAGGACAATGTTAGATTTAAGTTTGGGGGTATGGGAGAAACTTTTTAGTTGCAATAAATAAACTCCAGAGACTAGAAATTTATGCTTATTAAGGTTGGAACTAACTAATCTAAGTGGATGGGAACATCTTGGTTGTAGGAGTTGAGGAACCAATCTGATTAGATGGAAACCTCTAGAAGAGTCTATTCATAAAAGCACAGTGCTCAGGTGTTAGAAAAGAAAACATGGTAGTTTCGCATATCCTCGTGATGGAAACATCGAAAGAATCCTGATCATTTCTTCTTCTTTTTTTTTTTTTTACCATTGCTAGGGTGAAATAGAATGGCTGAGAAAATAAAAAAAATAATAAATTGAGACCATACCATCAGACCAACCGGAATAAATACAATAAAGTCAACCGTTGGTACCCTTGTATATGCCAGCTGAGTTAACCTAGAGTTAGGATTATCGACCACTGGTTCCCTTATATATGCCAGCTGTGTTGATATTAGTCAGACCTGTATCTCAGTCCATTAGAATAGGTTCACCTTAGTCAACATCATCTACGTTTTTCTCTACATCCATCTTCTTAATCTATCCATGTGATTGGTTGACTCAGGTTTATGATGTCCGAAACTATCCGAGAGTAGAGCTCACACTTTACATGAATTTTAGTATGCTTGAGTGCAAACTCGTGTACAACAATTGGAATTTCGCATCAGGGTACTTCCTCCTTTAGTCAATGATTGTATGCCAACCAAGGAGATTCTTTAGTGCTTTCCAAGGTTCTGCGTAGATAGGTAGGGTCTGGAGTAAAGCTTTTGTGGGTACACCTCTGGTAAACCCTCCGGAGACAACACTCCGCCACTAGGGCCACCTAGGGGTTCAAATGATTTTTATTTTTTAGAATAAATTTGCTCGAGGACTAGCAAATAATAAGTTTGGGGGTATTTGATAGACACATTTTTGTGTCTAATTTGATCTCAATACTATATATTGTTGGCACTCGATTTTGTACTAATTTTGGTGTTTTGTGTTTTTGTAGGTATTTTTTGGGAAATAAACATTTTTGGAAAAATCGGCTCGAAAAACTACTCGGAGAACCCCCGGAGGACATTTGCTATTCGGATTCCCACTTTGTATAAGGGGCAACCTAATTGCTAAGGGGCAACCCAGTGCTATTCGCACCCCAGTTCGGATAAGGGGACTCCCCCTTTCTTTTTCGTTTAAATAGAATTTGGCGGGAAAGAACCACTCACCTGCGGTATTTCTGTTATGGATTTGGACGTGATTTTCATGCAACTTTCTCGTGGATTCAGTTTGGTTCGGGCCTGTTAAGGGTAAACAGGCTTGGTAATACGTTTGGATTCGAGAAAAAAGGGGTTTGATTCACAACTTCAAGAAAACAGGGAACACGAGAACTCCCGAGATATTTTCACTCCTACACGAGATTTCTGTGCATCCGTGTATGTCTGGAGAAGGTTTTAATCGATACTTGATATGTTGAAAGCATGTTTGGAGTGTGTCGACATCAGCAAACGCATGAAGAATCAATAGAAAAAAAAATTCCCGTAAGAAAATATTTTATTTATTACGGAGATTTTGTGAGTTATGGCAGAGATTTTGTTGCGCTGTTTTGTATAAAAGTGGAGGTACGAGTCTCAGAAAGAGGGATGGAGAGTTTGGGAGTAGTTTATAACATCACAGAGTAGAAAAGATCGAGTTGCAGAAAATATTTTTCTGCTCCTGTGGAAGACGAAGAACACGAAGAACAGACAGCCAAATACCGTCATTCTTCAACAGTGACAACGACTGCCAATCGTGGGTCGCAGAGATACAACAAGAGCCACAGTTCATCCTTATCATTATCTGTAACAGTGTTTGCAACAATTATAAGCGTTGCAAACACCCGATTTTAATAGTTTTTCTCCATTTCATCATTTGTACACCTCCTTTGAGCAATAAAAATGATTTTTGAGCGTGTTTCCAACATGATGAGCTAGACCCCATTACTGGGACGACAGAGGAAGACGAATTTCATACATGGGTAAAATTATTTAATTCTTTTTTAAGACTTTTGCATTAATTTTAATTGAAATATGATTTGAATTAATTGGTTGTCATTTAATTTGATGAGGTATGCTTAGCTTAAATGTTTTGATACATCATGCTTAGGATTTACAACCAATCTTTTGAGAATCTATCTTGGCAAAAATAAGAGTCCATGTTTTTATTTGTTGAGCAATAATTGTTAAAAGAATTAATATTTGAACCTTTTGTTATGAGTTTGGCCGAATCCTGAATCCCAGCACATCTCTTCATCATGTGACAATATTTGTATATATTTTTCGTTTATTTTCTTTTATTAATTCTTAAAATCAATCTCATCAAGTCCGAGTGAACGACAACCCCTCTTACTACAACATCATTGAAAAATACTATCACCATGGGCGGCTCGTTTTTCGTTATCGTCCCGAGACCTGAGTCGAAGGATGAGATCGAAAGTTTGAAAATTGGCAGTGTAACCGAAAGATCAATCTCCCACTGTGGTCGCCAATTGTTTGAGGGTGAAAATGGTTTCTGCTGATTTCGGTAATTTCGCGTGAGTGGGTGAGAAACTGAGTCTAAACCCTAAACAATGTACTGCAAGGGAGTACTTTAGATTAGAGAGATCAATCTGTACAAATCCGGCCTAAACCAAGAAATGGCCGTTGCAGACTTGCTTCGGTCACAAAGTGAAGGAGAAGGGTTAGTTTTAGGGAGGGAAGCGAAGAAAGTGTTGAGACCAGAATAGTTGATTCTGGGAGAGTAGTTGTTTGACTTGTATCAGAAAATGAAAGCTAACAGATTGGAAAGCTATTAAGTGGTTTCTGAGTGTTGTATGCTCCTGACCCAAAACTTGTTCTTTGGTGGAAATAGGTAAGATCTATTTATACAAGTCGTAACAAAACATACTCTGGTCTTGTAAGAAATAGAAACGGCTGATTAAAGTGGAAAGAGGTGGTAACGGGTAACGCATGGAATTGATGTTCCATAATGAAAGAAGCGTTTCACCATTACTCCTTGTATTTACTAACCAACTCATTCTTATGACACTTTCATGTAACGCACATAGTGTACGCCGCACGCTGTAAACCGCCAAACCATTACCCTAATGAGCATCCCCCAGTTTGTGACATGTGTTGATGTATCGAGTGTTTTCGTGGAAAACGTGTAGCATGTTGCTGTTGCTTGGCAGACTTCCCGGCTCGGTGGTGACCCTCGACGGTCGAGATTTTGCATCTTAAGAGGAAAGCAGCCGTAGATTGCCGCAACTCTTCGTTTGGCAACTAGCGTTGAGGATGGCTTTGGCATGTGTTAGGCGCCACCAAAATTAGGGTTTATCGCAAACCGTGATGTTTGGCTTTAGGACGCAAGTTGCGATGCGTTAGGTGGGGAACTTAGACGGTCGAGATCTATATCTCAAAGGGAAGGGTATCCGTTGATTATTGCAACCCTTCCTTTTGGCAGCCAGCGTCGAGCATGGCTTTGGAATGTGTTAGGTGCGGCCAAAATTAGGGTTTAGTGCAAACCGTGATGTTTGCCTTTGGGACACAAGTTGCCATACGTTAGGTGGTGAACTTGGACGGTCGAGATCTGCATCTCAAAGCGAAGGGTAGCCGGTGATTATTACAACCCTTCTTTTTGGCAGCCAGCGTCGAGCATGGCTTTGGTATGTGTTAGGCGCGGCCAAAATTAGGGTTTAGTGCAAACCGTGATGTTTGGCTTTGGGCCGCAAGTTGCCATGCGTTAGGTGGCGAACTTGGACTGTCGAGATCTGCATCTCAAAGGGAAGGGTAGCCGTTGATTATTGCAACCCTTCGTTTTGGCAGCCAGCGTCGAGCATGGCTTTGGCATGTGTTAGGCGCGGCCAAAATTAGGGTTTGGTAAAAACCGTGTAGTTTTGGCATTGGGCCAGAAGTTGCCACGCGTTGGGTGGCAAACTTGTACGGCTGAGATTTCTATCTCAGGAGAAAGGGCAGCCGTTGATCGTGGCTACCTTCCGTTTGTAGCCTGACAATTTGTGTTTGGCATGCTGAAACCCTAATTAGCGCCCTTTTATTAGAATCGATGTAGAATTCTCGTACGGACTCGGATTTTGACGGTCCGCCCCTTGATAGACACATTTTTGTATCTAATTTGTCTCGATTCTTTATATTGATAGTGCTCATTTTTGTACTTATTATGGTGTTTTATGTGTGTGTAGGTATTTTTGGCCAATAAACATTTTTGGAAAAATCGGCTCGAAAAGTTGCACCCGGAGGACACCTACTATTCGGACTCTCACTATGGATAAGGGGTACCCAAATTACTAAGGGGCACCCTCAGGACACCCCCAAGGCAGCTGCTATTCGCACCCCCACTCTGGATAGGGGGAGGTCATCTTCAACAATTCAAAAACGAGTTTTGGCGGGAAAACTAGTGTCAGTGAAGTTGCAGATTAGGGTTGGATTTTTGAATGGGTATTAACGAGATTCAATCACCAGATTTTAATGGGATGGACCTGTTAAAGCCTAACAGTCCTGGTACAAGTGCTACAATCGATCAAATTGGGCTGGAACTTGAGTTGGAGCAAAACAGAGGTGAAAGAAATACGGGTCTCTGTTGGCCTGATTTTGGAAGATTCAGGGAGACTAAATCGCATATAATCTTCCCTAAGATACTTACTTACCTAATAAGGAGTTTGGAAAGAATTGGAGGGTCCAGAAACGCCTAAATCGATTCGGCAGAGAGGTTATTGCCGTGACTTACACGAAAAGGAAAGGAAGAAATTTAATCGGGTTTTGGAGGGTTTGGAGGTGTGTAAAAGGTGTGCTCGAGTCCCAGAGAAGGGTATTGAAGTTTAGAAGAAGTTAGGGGAAGTTTAGAACACCACAGAGATCAACAGGAGGAGTTGCAGGAATTCGAGTTCTGCTGGTGTAGAAGGAAGAACACGAAGAACAAAGGCCATTCAAGACAGTCGTTTTAGGGGTCTTAAAATCAACGACAAAGCAACAGTGTTTACAACAGTTCCATTGTAACAGTTCCTTTATAACGCCGATACACCGTTGCAAATCGGCCGTGTTATTAGTTTTAATCCTTTTAATCACCTTTTGAGCCATAAACACATATTTTGAGATCATGATTAATATGAGGAGCTAAACCCCATTGCTGAGGCGATAGAGGAAGCTATTTTTCCAACAAAAAGTGGTAAATTTTATTTTATTTATTTATTTGCAATTATTATATGATTATTTGCCTTGATTGAAAATTGTTTGAATAATTTTTGTTAAACAATTGTGATTTCTTTTGATAGAGCATACTTGGACCTAGGTTTTTGATGTTCTATGCTTCGGATTTACACTTGTTATTTCGAGAATCTACTTGTCGCAATAGTTTAGAATCAACTTGGATGAGAAAATTGCATGAATATAAATATTGGATTAAATCACTTTGAAATTGGAAAATAGTGGAATCTTAGCCTCGGTGTTCTTTTAATATTGATAACATCTTTGTCAGAGTTTGCTATAATTTTTAGTGAGTTTTCTATTTTTGTTTTGAATTTAAGTCTAAAAATCCTTCACAAGTCTGAGAGGAACGACATCTTTCTTACCACTTTACAACAACTTTCAACCGGAAAAGAATTTCCTATCTCCGTAAAAGAGGATATTTAGGTTTTGAGCTCGTTCGGGAGGTGAAAAACACCCCGACAGTAAAACTCAGAAAGAATTCATGAGGGATGTTTCGGGCTCGAGGTGGCATAGCCGCGCCCGTGTCATGGCGGCATGGATGGCATAGCTTTTTGGTATGCGCGCGCGGCATGTTTGGCACGTTTTGGAAGTTGACGCGTTTTTGGGAAGCTAGCACGTTTTGGGAAGCTAGCGTGTTTTGGGAAGCTATCGTGTTTTGGGAAGCTAGCATGTTTTGGGAAGCTGGCCTCTTTTGAGACCGTGACAGGTTTGGAGCAACTTGATTGGTCAATGAAAATAGGGTACCAGCAAGCTTTGGCATAGTTTAGGCGCGGCCAAAATTAGGGTTTGGTACAACCGTGATGTTTGGCCTTGGGCTAGAAGTTGCCATGTGTTAGGTGGCGAACTTGGACGGCTGAGATCTGCATCTAAGATGGAAGGGTAGCCATTGATCGTTGCAACCCTACGTTTGGCATCTAGCGGCATGTGGTAGGGTCGGTATAACTTTGGCATGGATATGTGGCTGGCATGGTTTGCCATTGGCACGGTGGTGCGGCTGGAATAATCGGCATGCCTTGGCACGGAGGCGTGGCTGGAATGGTTTGCCATTGGCACGGTGGTGCGGCTGGCATGGTCGGCATGCCTTGGCGCGGAGACGTGGTCGGCATGGTTTGCCAGTGGCACGGTGGTGCGGCTGGCATGGTCGGCATGCCTTGGCGCGGATACGTGACTGGCATGGTTTGCCGTTGGCATGGTGGTGCGGCTGGCATGGTCGGCATGCCTTGGCGTGGAGACGTGGCTGGCATGGTTTGCCGTTGGCACAGTGGTGCGGCTGGCATGGTTGGCATGCCTTGGCGCGGAGACGTGGCCGGAATGGTTTGCCATTGGCACGGTGGTGCGGCTGGCATGGTCGACATGCCTTGGTGCAGAGACGTGGCTGGCATGGTTTGCCATTGGCACGGTGGTGCGGCTGGCATGGCTGGCATGCCTTGGCGCAGAGACGTGTCTGGCATGGTTTGCCATTGGCATAGTGGTGCGGCTGGCATGGTCGGCATGCCTTGGCGCGGAGACGTGGCTGGCATGATTTGCCATTGGCACGGTGGTGCGGCTGGCATGGTCGGCATGCCTTGGCGTAGAGACGTGGCTGGCATGGTTTGCCATTGGCACGGTGGTGCGGCTGGCATGGTCGGCACGCCTAGGCGCGAAGACGTGGCTGGCATGGTTTGCCATTGGCACGGTGGAACGGCTGGCATGGTTGGCATGCCTTGGCGCAGAGACCTGGCTGGCATGGTTTGCCATTGGCACGGTGGTGCGGCTGGCATGGTTGGCATGCCTTAGCGCAGAGATGTGGCTGGCATGGTTTGCCATTGGCACGGTGGGAGAATTAGGGTTAGGTGTATACAGAGGTGATGTCAGTTAATACTAAGGGTTCTGTCGTGGAACATGACACATGTATAAAAAAAAGGTACCCTGGTAATTCTTACGTAAATACGCTGATTATTTCAATAAACGCGCTATTGGTCCTAGTGACGTCATGCCAGATGTACGGTTTTACAATTTTATCCCTAAGCTAAAAACCACCATCAACAGTGGTTTACAGCGTGCGGCGTGCAATACGCTCGTTACAGGAAAGTGTCATAAAGCGGGGCGGTTAGTAATGGCAAGAAGTAATGGTGTAAACGTATCCTTCATTATGGAAACATAAATTCCAGGCATTACCCGTTACTCCCTCTTCCACCACTTAATCGTTTCCACTTCCTACGAGACCGGGGTACGTTTTGTTACGACTTGTATAAATAGGTCTCACCTATTTTCCACTAAACAACAAGTTTTGGTCAGCTAGCCACTTAATCAATACCACATACAGAAATCATCTGATAGCTTTTCGTTCAGCTAGCCGGTTCAACTTTCTGATACAAGTCACAAAACACCCACACTTCCAGAATCAACTATTCTTGTCTCAACACTTTCTTCGCTTCCCTCCCTAAGACCAGCCCTTTTCCTTCACTTTGTGACCGAAGCAAGCCTAGAACGACCATTTCTTGGTTTAGGCCAGGATTGTACAGATTGATCTCTCGAATCAAAAGTACTCCCGTGTAGTACATTGTTTAGGGTTTAGACTCGTTTCTCACCCACACACACGAAATTACCGAAAACAACAGAAACCGTTTTCACCCTTAAACAATTGGCGACCACGGTGGGAGATTAATCTCCCGGTTACAATATCAGTTTCCAACTCTAAATTTCATTCTTCAACCCGGACATCAGGATGGTAAAAGCAAACAATCCACGCGGGGTTCAATGGCTCGGTGGTCAGTTATTACACGATGAGGAATGACTGGGGACTTCTCCGGTCACAACGGCGTCGCCCATAAAACTCAGAATTACGCCCGGAAGATCCATTTTGTTGGGAGACCCTAAAAGCGAGTAAGTCTTGTTAGACAAAGTACATAATCTACTACCTCAAGTTTTCTCGTTGATAATAGAAACCAATAGCCATGTTACCCCCAATATTTCATCCCATACTTTCTATCGTCATACAACATTCACGTTTCCATGAATCTCCTGGAATATTCATGCTACTAACAGTCATGATCAAAAATGGCATTATTCTAAAATTCATTCCAAAGAATAATCCGAAACCCTCATAGGTAACAATTATCTATCAATCCAAAAATATCAAACCATAAAAAAGGCGTTCTGTTTGCCTTTCAAAAAAAAAACCCTAAGCAAAGGAAGTTCAGAAAAATAAAAACATTCAAGGAAAATTACCTAGCAAAGGCTCGTTCTTCTTGGAGAAACGTCCTTCATGCTTTGAAGAGTCGCCTGCTTCAGCTTCAACTCCTGGGACAACTTCTCGACTTCTGCCTCATGTTGATCAATCAAATCTGCGGAAGGGCCATCAACCGCTTCAGCCTGCATCCATTGGATCTCGAAAAATCCATCACAGAACCAGGAGGCATTAAACTCAAAGTTCACACACATATCCCGATGGAATTCCCAGCTTTTGACTACATCTCCAGAAACAGTGTGTCCAGTCACACCACACATGTCATGAATTGAAGATAAAGTTTCCTCCACGCGCTTAACCAATGCAAAGTGACTATCAACCTTCCTGGTCATGGCGATGTGCCCATACCTCTTCCATATCTTGGTATATAGCTCCGCATACTTCACGGGCACACTGAATCCTCTAACCAACACATGACCTTCGAAAGGAGCCTCGAATGGAGGGTCAAAAACGACACTTGCGGCTGGATGTGCGACTAGCAAAGATTCTTTGGGAATAATCACGGCCGTCGTCACGACAGCATTTTCCTCCATGGGAAACACAACAACATCTTTATGATGATCAACCTCCATCTCCAGATTACCAGCGGGTACGGTTTCCATGATTGGAGATACTGTTACATCTTTATTTCCGTGAATCTCCATCTCAAAATTATTTCAGAAGCTACCTCCTCTTGTAAATACCACCAGTTGAATATTTATTCGGGATAAGTAAATAGTCTAAGAGGAAAAAGTGTGGGAGACTCACCGACTCATTTGTGGGCCCACTGGGATCGGAAGAGGACTCGCTGCCCCGCTCTGAAGAACTTTCCTCATCACCGTTAGACTCTGAGTTATCTTCTTCTTCATCTTCCTCTTCACTGCTGAGAGGCTCAGTATCACCAGACTTTTCTTCAGAAGGCATCCCCTTTTGGCCACTTGCAAGTCTGGTAAAGGCGTTTATTTTGTTGAGACCCTGAATCAAAAGGGAAGAGATGTTCAGTGGCAACAATTCAGAATATTTATGCAAGACGACCAAATCAGGAAGAAAATCATACGTACTCGCATATTGGAAGAACTAAAAGCCACAAGAGTCGTCGAATCCGACTAAAAACCACCCGCACGGTTTTTAGACCTTCGCTCCTTTTTCTGGGGACTTTCCACATCCGTGCTAGGAGATTTTCGCTTAGCAGTAGAAGGCTCCCTCAACAATGGATGTTCCGCTAAAGTCGCAGGGGAAGGCTTTCCACAAGAATTTACCACCACGTCATTCACAAATCCGTGGATGGCAAGAAAATCATCCTGCCAGAACGTGTTATACCTGGAGGTTGTCACTGGATTTTGTTCTGAGAGCAATAAAGGAATGCTTTTACCTGGCGCAAGAACACGGGCATCAAGAACAGCTGGAAACAATTCTTCCGGAGCAACCGACTGACGAGTAAATGGGACCCCTTGGTCAAATCCCATATTCCGAGCCGCCCTGTCAATATTATAAGGGACTGCCTTGAAAGACCCCGAGAAGAAAGATGACATGTGTCTGGGGATACAACTTTGCATAAATAAAACATCTCCAACGCTCATATTCTCTCCAGCAGAAAGCAAAGTCAAGTTCAGAGCAGCGGCGAAAGTGTTCGTGAACTATTATGACAGACCGAAAAATAACGCTTTTGGCGCATTGCCCCGCAGGCCGTAACTCCCTCGATGCGCCATGATAAAGCTACGATCGGGCCTTAGGTCTAGGAAAATACACGTCCATTTGCCCTTGCAAGCATGCTCGTGGAGCATGACGCAACTAACTTAGCTTCCACACCGTTCCAACTTACCCTTGTCCCGCAAAAGGGTTTAAGGCCATAAGGCCAATGCCAATGCATTTTTCATGCATCTCTGGCTTTGCCTTTACGTAGGGAATTCATCACTGAATTTCCTAGCTAGCTAAGCAACCGTCATATTGCCGTGTCTTGTCCAGGCATAAGCCTTGGACTGTGGCGTAGGCCGCACCAGGCCCTTGCCATTTCCTACGTTACCTCGCTTACCAACACTTTATAACTTGATAGAAAGTATGAGCATCCACTTACTGGCATGCAACTAAGCCTCATCAAGTTTGGCCACAATCATCTCTTGCGTCGAGATACCGAGCTTAGATGATATGATGGGCCAACGTGCTGGACCGGCAATGCTGCAACTCATTGCGGCTGCCTACGTACCCTTCCCTACTCTAAAGGGATCAAGCACAAACCGTATTTCATCCACGAAGGGACAAGCAACTTACTACAACTCGTTTGCTAGGCCGTGGCCAAGAAACAGTGGTAATTGCCTAGTCCGTATAGGTCGTTCCGTCAAATACATCCAAGTGATGCATCATCGAGTCCGTGGAATGGAATAGTGATGCCTTAGCATCATATGCTCCATTCGTAAGGTTGCGCGACTAAGAATGAGGCCTGAGCATCATTCATACCGTGTCGGCCAAGCTATGAAGCTTACTTGGTACATAGTCCGCATATGCACCTTCAACCAACTACCCCTTCCTATATATGTTAATTTGACATTTTTAGAACTCCATTTGGGGGACCAAAAATCTTTCATCAATTCTCCGTTTACTTTTCATGGCCATTGTCATGGATTTCTGAATGACCGGCCAAGATGGATGTACATTCAGTTCTGGCTCACATGCCAGTTCCACTATCCGGCCAGGATGGCTGAACATTTCGCGAGCCAAACCCGATGAAGGGCCGTGATGGCTGTATTTCTAACTTTGGCCCATAGGCCACACCAATGTCCAGCCATGATGGATGTACATTACCAACCCGATCTCCAGCCATGTTGGCTGTCCACTGCCAACCCGATGTCCAGCCATGTTGGCTGTACATATCCAAGGTCATCTACCCAACTGACCTAATGCATCATTTGATGCAAGATTGGCTCTTGGCCAATGTAGCTTCCAACCAATGCCATATTGGCCTTAGCCAATATGCATATGCGATGTGCCTTACTTGGCACCAGATATGTCCTAAGGCCAAATGCATCTCACAATGCAAAGTAAGCTTTGGATGAAGCTTCATCACAAGCAAATGGCGCATGTTTTAGCATGCACCATGCTAAAAACACGGGGTGTTACATTATCGCACCCTTCAAAGAATTTCGTCCCCGAAATTCAAAACCAAAACTACTGTGGACAATCTCTTCGAGTTGGATTTCCTGAGCAAAAGTCCCATACCAAATGCTCAGAAATCTTGGGTTTCTTCAAGTTGTCATGAACAACAATTTAGACCTTCTGATCACATGTCCCATACCACCTGCCCAGGAATCCAAAAAGTGCCCACAACAAAACCAAGAATCGCAATTGGCCAGTGCCAAGAGGATATCTCGACAAGGTATCCTAGATAGCATCCCATACTACCACCCAGGAATCCCTAAGGTTCACAAGTTGAAAGATGTCATCGAAATGACAAGGCAAAACTCAACGCAACACTGTGAGGACCAATCTCTAATGCCAGTGAAGTTGGATGCAAGCCACCGTCCCTGACGGATTTACTTGGTTGCCACTCGTAAGTGGGATGCTAGCCGGGCCTGACAACGCACACCCTTGGCCAGTGCCAACATGTAGGGATGATCTGTCCCATTGTCTACCCACCGTCCCAGACGGTCTTCCGGATGCTCGTAAGCGGGGTGCCACAGAGGCCTGGCAAACTCACAGTACTTATACAAGCTCAACTTTATTTGCAAAGTAACTGACCCAGCAGTTACAAACTCTTTCTCGCACAGAAGTTGGCCTACTATCCAACTTTAAGTTTTCCGTTAAGGAAAATACTTGTGGACAAGTCCACTCCGCACAGTCCAAGAGTTATCTCAGAACTTGCTGATGTTTTTTTGAAGTTGTTTGTAAAGTGGTAAATAAGATGTCGTTCACTCAGACTTGTGAAGGATTTTTTAGACTTAAATTCAAAACTAAAATAGAAAAATCACTAATAATTATAGCAAACTTTGACAAAGATGTTATCAATATTAAAAGAACACTGAGACTCAGGATTCCACCAAACTCCAATTTTTATGTGATTTAATCTAATCAATATTCGTGCAACTCTTTACGTTTAAAGTGATTCTAATATTTTGCAAAGGTAGATTTTTAGCATAACAATTGTATTTCGAAAGCATAGAATATCAGAAACCTAGGTCTAAGCATAATCTATCAAGAGAAATCACAATTGCTTAGGAAAAATCATTCAATCAATTTTCAATCAAGGCAAATAATCTTAAAAGAGATTGCAAAAATTAATTAAAATAGAAATTACTACACACATCATGGAAAATTGGATTCCTCCGTTACCTCAGCAATGGGGTTTAGCTCTTCATATTAATCACTTGCTCAAAATATTGGTTTATGGTTCAAAAGTTGATTAAAAGAGTGAAAAGTAATAACACGTTGTTTGCAACGGTGTATCGGCGTTACAAAGCAAATTGTTACAATGGAACTCATATTACTGAAAACTGTTGTAAACACTGTTGCTTTGTCGTTGATTTTAAGACCCTAAAAACGACTGTCTTCAATGGCCTTTTGTTCTTCGTGTTCTTCAGCAGCAGCAGCAAAACCCGGTTTCGTGCAACTTTGATTTCTCGGCTCTGTGGTGTTCTAAACTTCCCCTAACTTCTTCTAAAATTCAATACCCTTCCCTGGAACTCGACTCCACCTTTTATACACCTCATAAACCTAAAAATACCGATTAAATTTCTTCCTTTTCTTTCCGAGCAAGTCACGGCAATAATCTCTCTGCCGAATCGATTTACGCGTTTTTGGACCCTCCAATTCTTTCTAAACTCTTTATTAGGTAAGTAAGTATCTTAGGGAAGATTATCTGCGATTTAGTCTCCCGAATCTTCCAAAATCGTGCCAACAGAGACAGAACTTGTTTCACCTCTGTTTTGCTCCAACTCGAGTTCTAGCCAATTTGGATTCAAACAAACGACTTTAACAGGCCTGTTTAGGCCTAAGAAGTTAACCCAATCAAATTCAGTCTTTTAGTCTCCATAGAACTCGATCAAAATCTCAACCCTAATCCAGCAGGCGTGTTGGTTTCTTTTCCCGCCAAAACTGATAATTCAAATGTAGAAGATGGTCGCCCCCTATCCTCTGTTGGGGTGCGAATAGCAGGTGGGTGGCCCTTAACAGTTTGGTTGCCCCTTATCCGAAATGAGAGTCCCTTTAGCAGATTCTGGAGGTGTCTTTAGCAACTTTTCGAGCCGAATTTTCCAAAAATATTTATTTCCCAAAAATACCTACAAATACACAAAACACCATAATAAGTACAAAAATGGGTACTAATAATATGGAAAATCGAGATGAAAATAGACACATAAATGCGTCTATCAAATACCCCCAAACTTATTATTTGCTAGTCCTCGAGCAAATTAAATCTAGGCAATAAAATCCTAACTCACTGTGGCAGGCATCGTCGATTGCATTTAGCGTATGCAACAAGCCTTTAAACCCCTAAGTGGCCCTAGTGGCCGAGTTATAGTCTCGGGAGGGTTTACCAGAGGTGTACCCACAAAACCTTTACTCCAGACCCTAACTATCTACGCAGAACCTTGGAAGGCACTAAAGAATCTCCTTGGTTGGCATACTTATTGACTACAAGAGGAAGTACCCTGATGCGAAATTCCAATTGTTGTACACGAGTTTGCACTCAAGCGTACTAAAATTCATATATAAGTCACAGAGCTCTACTCAGATAGTTTCTGTACATCATAACCGGAGTCAACCAATCACATGGATAGATTAAAAAATGGAAATAGAAAAACATAGATGGTTTTGATGTTGACTAAGGTGAACGGTGTTTCTCATATCTGTCTGAAGGCCACTGCCAAAACGAACCTATCCTAATGGACTGAGATACTTGGTCGGACTAATATCAACACACCGGCATATACAAGGGAACCAGTGGTCGATAATCCTAACTCTAGGTCAACTCAACTGGCATATACAAGGGTTCCAGTGGTCGACTTTATTGAATTTATTCCGGTCGGTCTGATGGTCAGGTCTCAATTTTTTTTTTTTTTTGGGTATCTCACTCACTCTATTTTATCCTAGCAGTGGTAACAACTTGAATCGTGAGCCCCACCTAATCACTTAGAGAGACATATTTTAAAGAAAACAAAATAAAAATAGAAGTGAAAAGGATTCAACGAGATATGGTGAAACCACCATGTTTTTTCTTTAATTCTAACACCTGAGCTCTGTGATTTTATGAATAGACTCTTTAGATGTTTCCATCTAATCAGATTGGTTCCTCAACTCCTACAACCAAAATGCTTCCATCCACTTAGATTGGTTAGTTCCATCCTTAATAATCATAAATTTATAGGCTCTGGAGTTTAACAATGCAACTAAAATGTTTCTCCCATACCCCCAAACTTAAATCTAACATTGTCCTCAATGTTCTAAAGATAAAATTAAAAGCATGAACAAGGAGAAACTGTTACCATTTGAAGTAAAAGAGTTAAGGAAAGATATTACCGTGTCGCATGAATATTGGGTTACCTCCCAAGAAGTGCTAAGTTTAAAGTCTTCAGCCAGACTAAGGAAGGATTAGTCACCTTATAAAATCATAAAGTAATAGCCTAAATATCTGTGGGTCATCAAAACCAAATAGAGCTATCACATGTACAAGGAATCTGCAACATGCCAATAAAATTAACAAATAAAGCACACCCTTGTCTAGTTTCCTGTTTAAGACAACTACATCTAGTCGTGTGGTTCGAGTTCGGAGCTCTATAACTGGGTCGAGATAAAATATTTTCATGTGCTGGAATTCATCAAAGCTAAGATCTGGTTCAGGTTGTAAAGTCTGTAAAAACTCAAATAAGAACTTAGAAGCACATAATTATAACCTGAATAATTGTGGATCCTTAAAGTCAATCAGTTTTGACTCACACAATTGACCACGATGAAACTGGCGGTCAATCATAAGAAAATGTGTCGATACTAATTTCCTAAAGTACTTAGGCTCAGTCTCAAAACTTAATAATTGACACATCTGAAATTTATACGTTCCCACAATTGGTTGAAAAATATTTGGTGGGAAAACAAAGTCAATCTGGGTATCATATCCTGATCAATAAACCACATCAACCAGAGGATGGGTTTCTAACAACTGAACTGCTCTATGACGATACTCTTGTGAAATGGTAGAGGCATATATTCCAAGTCCACCCCCAAACTTAGAATTTTGGGTGTCTCTAAATAGACTAGTCACAATATTCCTAATTTCTAGACCATCGGGTTCCTGAAAAAGGTCAATTGCTTTATCTAAGTTATAATCATGTGGTTCATCCTCTAAATGCATCTGATGCATACACAAAGTAGGACTTATGTCCTTAATATCCTCTATGGTCCACCCTAAAGCTTCCTTATTGTCTTGAAGCACGGTCACTGGCCTAATCTCCTGATCACTATCCAAATCGGAAGCTATAATAACAGGAAAGTCTCGAGATGGGCCTAAAAATGCATAGTTAGGGTCCAACTTAGGAGGCTCTTCTAAACAAGGGATTAAGGTAGACTCGAAAGCTAATAATGGTTCAAACCTAGCTTTCCATGTATCGGTATCTAACATAGGAATAGAATCCAACAGCATTTACTTGTTCAATGTTGCTATCATCGTCGAAATCCATGCTAAAATGGGCTAGACAACTCTCTAATGTCACTTCCGATATGATGTTTGGTAATGACTCCTGAACTAAGGTTCCTATCATGTTCACCTCTTCAATGCACGTGTCATCTAGCTCAGAATGCAGCTTATTGACATTAAAAATATTCAACTCAATAGTCATATTACCAAAAGATAGATTCATAATACCATTTCGACAGTTTATGATCGCATTAGACGTAACTAAAAATAAGCGACCTAAAATCACAGGTATCTGGTTCTCTGGGTCAGGGACAGGTTGGGTATCTAAGACCACGAAATCCACAGGATTAATAAACTTGTCGACCTCAATAAGAACATCTTCTATCACACCACGAGGAATTTTAACAGATCTATCAGCTAACTGCAGTGTTATCTTGGTAGGTTTCAATTCACCAAGTCCTAGCTGTAAATTCACATGGTACGGTAGTAAGTTCACACTAGCTCCTAATTCAAGTAAAGCTTTATCTACCCGATGTTTTCCTATCGTGCAAGCAATGGTAGGGGCACCTGGGTCTTTATATTTAGGAGTTGTGTTGTCTGAATGATCAAACTTACATGACTAGCTAAAAAGGCTTTTTTAGGGACACTAAGCTTGCGCTTTCGCGTACACATATCCTTAAGGAATTTGGCATAAGCCGAAAGTTGCCTAATTGCTTCTAGTAACGGAAGGTTTATGGTAACTTTCTTAAAAACCTCCATTATGTCATTAAAGTTGGATTCACTCTTTGTTGGTACTAATAGCTGTGGAAATGGGGCTCTAGGCATAAATAGGGCCTCTCAGGAACCGAATTGGCATCATCAGAGATTTTATCAGTCCCCTCAGCTATGGATGGTCCTGAGGGGTGTACTACAGTATGCTCACTATCGGGCATGGTTACCTAATTGTCTACTACTCTGCCACTCCTATGGGTTCTAACTGAATTCAACTGATGTGATTGTTTTTCACCTACTTCATGAACTCCTCTAGGGTTGGGTTGTGTTTGACTAGGAAACCTACTTTTTTCTCTCAAAAATTCATTTATTAAACCAACCTAGGTTTTTAAATCGGAAATAGCCTGAGAGTTAGCATGGACCAGCTTTTTATTTTCTTCTAAACCCTGTATCATCGATTGATGAAATGATGTAGTTTGTTGGGTTAAAACGGCAAGAGATTCCTCCAGACTTAAAATTTTCTTATTAGACTGATTCATAAACTGAGTTGGTACTGAAGGATTCTTAGTATAGCCAAAACCTAGGGGAGCATTCGAATTACTAAACTGACTTTGATTCTGGTCCTTAGACCATGAGAGGTTCGGATGGTTTCTCCAACCAGGATTATAGGTTTCTGAATATGGGTCAAATTTCTGACGGTTATCAAATATAGTGTTATTATTATAAAGAGCATTGGCTTGCTCTTCAATAGTCTGGCCTTCCCAAAAAGGCTCTACTCTACCACTAGTGTGACCCACTTCTAAAGCTTCTAACCTTTTCACTATTGCAGCAATTTTGGCATCTGATTCAAAGCCTCCTTATACCCTATTAACGTTCCCTCTGCCTAGAAGAATTGTTTTCTTAGGTTCCCTATTATTTTCCATTGTTGGGTCTTTTCGGCGATTTCATGCAAATATGTCATCGCCTCATCAACTGTTTGGTTTTCAAACCCACATGTACACATAGATTCTACTGTGGTCGTAGTGGAATAATCTAAACCATCATAAAGGATCTGAACTAACCTAACCTTTTCTAAACCATGATGAGGACATTGGGCTAATAAATCATTGAACCTTTCCAAATACCTATACAAAGATTCTCCCTCTTGTTAAGAAAACGTGCAGATATGTGTCCTAATAGACGATGTTTTGTTCCTAGGGAAAAACTTGTTCAAAAAGGCAGATGTAAGTTGTTCATATGTTTCAATTGAACCATAAGCCAAACTATATAGCCACGATTTAGCTTTATCTTTCAAGGAAAAAGGGTATAACCTGAGTTTCAAAGCATCATCATCAAGGTTTCTAATCTTTAGGGTACTACAAATTTCCTCAAAGTCCCTAACATGGAAATAGGGGTTTTCATTCTCTTTCCCTAAGAAGATTGGGAGCAATCAGAAGTCCCAGGTTTAAGTTCATAATTTGCTTCTGTTTCAGCTAACCTGATACACGAGGGACGAGTAGTCCTAGTCGGGTTCAACAAAGCTTTCAAATTTGCCATTTCTGGCACTATCAGAATTTTAGGGATTGTCTTCTCAGTAAAATACGGACGTTCAGAATTGGACTCTTCAAAAATCGGACTTTCTAAATTGAGGTAATCGAGACACTTAGAACTACTAGGTTTCTCTTTAACAAATCTACCTAGGGCGTCTCTTTTACGTTCAGGCATGCAAAAGAATAAGGAAGGGGATTCTATGCAATCACAAATCAAGGCCGACTCAACCAAAGCAAACCTAGAGATTTCTAGCAAACAAAAAGCATGATGGCTCCACTTATATTGTTTCTAGACCAGCTTCTAATCCTTCGAAATGGAATTCAATTTAAGCAAACCCCTCTGGAATCAATCCGAGTCAAAGTAAGTTGAATAGAGGCGAGGGAAGCTCGGTGGAGCTTTGATACCCAAGGCCTCACCGGAATTACAAGGCGGCGCAGTCACGCATTCAACTCACAGAAACCATCATGAACTTTGAAGTGTGCTTAAAAGAGTAACCAATATTTTTCGAATGACTTTCCTAATAAGCTCGTTACCTTATTGGTCTCGTTCTAGTCAAAATTTTAAGGCTTAGGTTCGCGTAGGTTATGTGTTCCTAAGGCGGGCAAGAAGAGAACGGTGATGAAATCCGAACCCTTATCTTGTATGGCCAGTCCTTGCCCTTTACTAGGAAATTAAAGTAGCCGTATTCAAGTCCTCAACATATATGCAAACGAAGGAGTCCAGTAACTCGCTGACAGGGGATTCGCGAGTGTTCAGAATCTTACCTCCCGTTCCAGACGGGGATGAATCGGTTGTAGTCGACTCGGGCCACTGACTACTACGTCAGCGTACGAACCCAAGGTGCAGAGACAATATCGTAATTGTCCTCCTTCTCTGCAAACAATTTATATTTAAAAGTACCCTTCTATAGGGTAAAAATAAAAATAATGTCCTAAAGTCCAAAAAGTCCAAAGTCCAAAAGGAAAAGAAAAATTACAAAAATAATAAACCCTAATACAGTTTTTTTTTTTCTAAAAATAAACAAACCCTAAAAACAAAATAACTGAAATAAACTTGTCTTCTTTTCCGTTCTTTTCGCTTTAATCTTTAGCTCCAAGTCTTTACGAAATCACCAAACTCCTTGGCTCAATTTTCTTTATGATCCAGAACCTGTAGACAAAAGATAAATACCCAAAAACGTAAAAAAGAACAAAAATAATAAAAAACTAAAAAATAAATCTAAAACCCTAAAAACAAGTCCGCGTCGGCGGCGCCAAAAATTGATTTTTTTTTTTTTGAAGTTGTTTGTAAAGTGGTAAATAAGATGTCGTTCACTCAGACTTGTGAAGGATTTTTTAGACTTAAATTCAAAACTAAAATAGAAGAATCACTAATAATTATAGCAAATTTTGACAAAGATGTTATCAACATTAGAAGAACACTGAGACTCAGGATTCCACCAAACTCCAATTTTTATGTGATTTAATCTAATCAATATTCGTGCAACTCTTTACGTTTAAAGTGATTCTAATATTTTGCAAAGGTAGATTTTAGAATAACAATTGTATTTCGAAAGCATAGAATATCAGAAACCTAGGTCTAAGCATAATCTATCAAGAGAAATCACAATTGCTTAGGAAAAATCATTCAATCAATTTTCAATCAAGGCAAATAATCTTAAAAGAGATTGCAAAAATTAATTAAAATAGAAATTACCACACACATCATGGAAAACTGGCTTCCTCCGTCACCTCAGCAATGGGGTTTATCTCCTCATATTAATCACTTGCTCAAAATATTGGTTTATGGTTCAAAAGTTGATTAAAAGAGTGAAAAGTAATAACACATCGTTTGCAAACGGTATCGGCGTTACAAAGCAAATGTTATAATGGAATCATTATAATAAAACTGTTGTAAACACTCGTTGCTTTGTCGCTGATTTTAAGACCCTAAAAACGACTGTCTTCAATGGCCTTTTGTTCTTCGTGTTCTTTCAGCAGAACAGCAAAAGAAACCCTAGTTTTCCTGCAACTTTGATTTCTCGGCTCTGTGGTGTTCTAAACTTCCCCTAACTTCTTCTAAACTTCAATACCCTTCCCTGGAACTCGACTCCACCTTTTATACACCTCATAAACCTAAAAATACCGATTAAATTTCTTCCTTTCCTTTCCGTGCAAGTCACGACAATAATCTCTCTGCCGAATCGATTTACGCGTTTCTGGACCCTCCAATTCTTTCAAAACTCTTTATTAGTTAAGTAAGTATCTTAGGGAAGATTATCTGCGATTTAGTCTCCCTGAATCTTCCAAAATCAGGCCAACAGAGGTGACAGAGACCCGTTACTTCTTTCACCTCTGTTTTGCTCCAACTCGAGTTCTAGCCAATTTGGATTCAAACAAACGACTTTACCAGGCCTGTTTAGGCCTAAGAAGTAAACCCAATTAAATTCAGCCTTTTAGTCTCCATAGAACTCGATCAAAATCCCAACCCTAATCCAGCGGGCGTGTTGGTTTCTTTTCCCGCCAAAACTGATAATTCAAATGTAGAAGATGGTCGCCCCCTATCCTCTATTGGGGTGCGAATATCAGGTGGGTGGCCCTTAACAGTTTGGTTGCCCCTTATCCGAAATGAGAGTCCCTTTAGAAGATTCTGGAGGTGTCTTTAGCAACTTTTCGAGCCGAATTTTCCAAAAATATTTATTTCCCAAAAATACCTACAAATACACAAAACACCATAATAAGTACAAAAATAGGTACTAATAATATAAAAAATCGAGATGAAATAGACACGTAAATGCGCCTATCACTTGCTCTGATGCCAACTGTGACAGACCGGAAAATTACGCCTTTGGCGCATTGCCCCGCAGGCTGTAACTCCCCCGATGCGCCATGATAAAGCTACGATCCGGGCCTTAGGGCTAGGCAAATGCACGTCCATTTGCCCTTGCAAGCATGCTCGTGGAGCATGACGTGGCTAACTTAGCTTCCACACCGTTCCAACTTACCCTTGTCCCGCAAAAGGGTTTAAGGCCATAATGCCAATGCCAATGCATTTTTCATGCATCTATGGCTTTGCCTTTACGTAGGGAATTCATCACTGAATTTCCTAGCTAGCTGAGCAACCGTCATATTGTCGTGTCTTGTCCAGGCATAAGCCTTGGACTTTGGCGTAGGCCGCACCAAGCCATTGCCATTTCCTACGTTACCTTGCTTACCAACTCTTTATAACTTGATAGGAAGTATGAGCATCCACTTACTGGCATGCAACTAAGCCTCATCAAGTATGGCCACAATCATCTCTTGCGTCGAGCTACCGAGCTTAGATGATATGAGGGCCAACGTCTTTGGACCGACAATGCCGCAACTTATTGCGGCTGCCTACGTACCCTTCCATACTCTAAAGGGATCAAGCACAGACCGTAGTTCATCCACGAAGGGACAAGCAACTTATTCCAACTTGTTTGCTAGGCCGTGTCCAAGCAACAGTGGTAATTGATAGACGCATTTATGTGTGTAATTTGTCCTCAACGTTTCGTATTGTTAGTACTCGTTTTTGTCCTTATTATGGTGTTTTGTGTGTTTGTAGGTATTTTTTGGAAATAAAGATTGTTGGAAAATTCGGCTCGAAAAGTTGCTTGGAACACCCTCGGAGGACATTTGCTATTCGGACTCCCACTTTGGATAAGGGGTAACCCAAAAGGGGCAACCTGTTTACTATTCGCACCCCGGTTGTTGGATAAGGGGCAGCCCTTTCTTCTTCGTTTGAAATTTATTTTTGGCGGGAAAATTGTTTTACTCCTGCGAGATTTGCTGAGTGAATTTCAGAGAGATTTCTTCGGAGTTTTGGTTGGATTTGAATTGCTATGAACGTGTAAGATTATGGAGAATATATTAGGAAGGATTTCGAGCAACAGAAGACGTGAAGAAGGATCTCCACAACAAAACAGAGTGAAGTTCGTTTCCCGCGATATATTTTTGGAGATTTGATGTATTGCGCGTGTTTGACTTCAACCGAGGTGAGCTCGAATGTGTTAGCTGGAAGATAACTGCATGAGAAGATAAAAATGGAATAATATCCTCAGAATTAACAGCTGCATGACCTGTGAAATATTCCCGAGATATTTTTTATTTTGTGAATATTTGAGCATTCAATGGGAAGATCATCTCCTGTGATGTATAAATAGAGTTGGTGGGAGTCATTGAAAGGGATGGAGAGTTTGGGGAGTAGTTTAGAACATCACAGAATAGAAAAAATCGAGTTGCAGAGAATATCTTTTCTGCTCCTGTGGAAGACGAAGAACACGAAGAAAAGACAGCCAAAGACCGTCGTTCTTCAACAGTGACAACGATCAAGATCGAAGCCACGTTCTTCCTTATCGTTCTGTAATGATCAGCAACAATTATATGCGTTGCAAACACCCGGTTTTAATAGTTTTTCTCCATTTCATCATTTGTACACCTCCTTTGAGCAATAAAAATGATTTTTGAGCGTGTTTCCAACATGATGAGCTAGACCCCATTACTGGGACGACGGAGGAAGATGAATTTCATACATGGGTAATTTTAATTAATTCTTTTTATGATTTTGCACTAATTAAAAATTGAATTATGATTTGATTAAATTAGTTATTATTTTATTAGATGGGTCATGCTTGCTTAAATGTTTGATGTCCCATGCTTACGATTTATAACTAATATTTTGAGAATCTATCTTGGCAAAAATAAGAGTCCATGTTTTTATTTGTTGAGCGATAATTGTTAAAAGAATTAATATTTGAACCTTTTGTTATGAGTTTGGCCGAATCCTAAGTCCCAGCACATCTCTTCATCTTGTGACAATACTTTGTATATATATATATATATATATATATTTTCTTTATCTTTAGTATTTTCTTTTATTAAAACTTAAAATCAATCCAACAAAGTCCGAGTGAACGACAACCTTATTTACCACTATCTTAAATACAATCAATTTTTGGCCCCGCCGACGCGGACTTGTGTATAGATTTGTTTTTAGGTTTTATTTTTCTTTTTATTATTTTTGTTCTTTTTTACGCGTTTTGGTATTTATGTTTGCTTTCAGATTTGGAGTGGAGCGAAAGAAAAAAGAGAAAGTGTTGAAAAGAAAAGCAAAGCCAAAATAGGAAAGACAAGAGAGATCCGAATGGAGTGAAGAAGAAAATTTTGTATATAGTGTAATTATTATTTTTATTTTTTTTAGAAACTGTAATTAGGTAATTTTTATTTTTGGACTTTTTAATTTTTGGACTTTATTTTTGGAATTTTGGACATTATTGTCTTTAAAACCCTAAGGAAGGGTTAATTTAAATATAAACTGCACAGGCAAGGACGACAGTTACGATACTGTCTCGGCCCCTCGGGTTCGTACACGACATAAGAGTCGTGGCCCGAGTCGACTTCAACGGTTCATCCCCCGTCTGAAATGGGAGGTAAGAATTCTAAACACCCGTGAATCCCCTGTCGGCGGGTTTACTGGATGATTTCGTGTGAATATATGTCGAGGAACTGAATCCGGCTGCTTTAATTTCCTAGTAAAGGGCAAGGAATGGCCATACAAGATAAGAGTTCGGATTTCATCACCGTTATCTTCTTGACCGCCTTAGGAAAACGAAACCAAACATGAACCTAAGCCTAAAATTTTGACTAGAACGAGACCGATAGGGTAACGAGCTTAATAGGAAAGTAATTCGAAAAATATTGGTTACTCTTTAAGCATACTTCGAATTTCATGATGGTTTCTATAAGTTGAATGCGTGACTGCGCCGCCTTGTAATGCGGTGAGGCCTTGGGTATCAAAGCTCCACGCAGCTTCTCTCGCCTCTATTCAACTTACTTTGACTCGGATTGATTCCAGAGTGGTTTGCTTAAATTGTAACGAATTCCCTTTCAAAGGATTAGAAGCTAGTCTAGAAAACAATCTAAGTGGAGCCATCATGCTTTTTGTTTGCTAGAAATCAGTAGGTTTGTTGTGGTCGAGTCAGCCTTGTTTGTGTTTGTGTAGAATACCCTTGCAGTTAAGATGTCAAACTGGTATTATAATAGCCATCACAATGAATATGAATATCCAACTGAACAATATGGACATCACTCTTTTTATGACCAGAGTGTGAATAGTGGTTGGGAACGCCAACCTTTTGAAGATCGTGGCTCATACCACGATGAGCCCAATTACTATTCACATGAATACCGGTCATACAAGCAAAATTCCTATAATTCCTCTTCTCTAGATGAAAAACGTAGGATACTTGAGTCAACATGTAAGTTAACTGAGTCAACACGTGAGTTTGCTGAGTCAACACGTAGGTTAGAGTTAGAGACGGAAGAAAGAATTACTCGAATTACTCTTGATTTCCAATACATTCTTTCCAATATCACCCGTGAAAATGAGGACAATTTTTATAATCAGGATGACGAGGTTAGAATTGGTAACACTACTTGTGTAGATGAGGTTCAACCATTTTCATGTTGTTATAATGATGATTATGATGAGGATAGTGTTGATGAAGAATTTGAAATCAGTAGGCATAGTGATCAGGAATTTTTTACTCCAATTGAGCTTAATGATGATAATATTTCTAGTTCAAATCCAAATAATTTTAATAATTATTCACCTATTCAAAAGGATGAGTATTTGACTAGAGATACCCACGTTTTAGACGATGTAATATTTACTTTTGATTACGAAGCCAATGATGGTTTAGAGGAACGAGTATATTTTGAGTCTAGCGATTTAAAAACAATATACTTAGAAAAAGAAAATGAACTCGTAGATATGAGTGAGGATGTACCTGACTTAAAAGAATCAATTGACCATTTTCAGGAATCAGATGACCTTGAAATTGGGGAAGTTGTGACTAGTCTTTCTAGAGACACTGAAAACTCTAAGTTTGGGGGTGATTATCATTCTCCATGTGCCTTAACTCTTAGAAAGCCCTAACTTGGGACTTGACATATGTGCCTCAACCATTTTAAAAGATTATCTTCATACACTTTTTCCTGAACCTAGTTGTGTCCATAAAGAAATTCAGTTGTTAGAAACCCATCCTCTGGTTGATGTGGTTAACCCAGGCTATGATACCACGATTGACTTTGTTTTCCCACCAAAAACCTTCCTTCCAATTGTGGGAACGTATAAGTTTCAGATGTGTCAATTATTAAGTTTTGAGACTAAACCTAATTACTTTAGGATATTAGGGTCGACACATTTGCTTAAGGAAGACCACCAATCTTATTGTGGTCAGCTGTGTAAGTCAAAACTGATTGACTTAGAGGATCCTCAATTATTCAGGTTATTATTATGTGCTTCTAAGTTTTTATTTAAGTTTTCCCACACTCTAGAACCTGAACATTCGGATCTAACTCATGAGGAAACGCAACCCATGAAAATATGTTATCTAGACCCTTTTATAGAGTCTGAACCCGAATCACAACTAGATGTAGTTGTCTTAAACAAAAAAAATAGATAAGGGTGTGTTGGATATCTTCCTGGTCTGTTGCAGTCTCCTCTTCTCGTGGTTAGCACTTTTTGATCCAGATGACCCGTAGTTATTCCGACTGTTGCTATATGATTCTTCGAGGTGACTAATCCTTTCCAATGTCTGGGTGAAGACTTTAAATTTAGCACTTCTTGGGAGGTAACCCATGCTCTTGTAACACGGTAATATCTTTCCTTACTATTTTCTTCAAGTGGTGACAGTTTCTCATTGTTCATGCTTTTAATTTCATCTTTAGAACATTGAGGACAATGTTAGATTTAAGTTTGGGGGTATGAGAGAAACTTTTTAGTTACAGTAATAATAAATAAACTCCAGAGCCTATAAATTTATGTATATTAAGGTCGGCACTAACCAATCTAAGTGGATGAAAACATTTTGGTTGTAGGAGTTGAGGAACCAATATGATTAGATGGAAACATCTAGAAGAGTCTATTCATAAAAGCACAGAGCTCAGGTGTTAGAAAAGAAAACATGGTAGTTTCGCCATATCCTCGTGATGGAAACATCGAAAGAATCCTGATCACTTCTTTTTCTTTTTCTTTTTACCATTGCTAGGGTGAAATAGAGTGACTGAGATACCAAAAAAAAAAAAAAAAAAAAAAAAAAGACCAGACCACTAGACCAACCGGAATAAATACAATAAAGTCGACCACAGGTACCCTTGTATATGCCAGCTGAGTTGACCTAGAGTTAGGATTATCGACCACCGGTAACCTTGTATAGGCCAGTGTGTTGATATTAGTCCAGACCAGCGTCTCAGTCCATTAGGATAGGTTCACCTTAGTCAACATCATCCACAATTTTCTCTACATCCATCTTCTTAATCTATCCATGTGATTGGTTGACTCCGGTTTATGATGTCCAGAAACTATCTGAGTAGAGCTCTGTCACTTTATATGAATTTTAGTATGCTTGAGTGCAAACTCGTGTACAACAATTGGAATTTTGCATCAGGGTACTTCCTCCTGTAGTCAATAAGTATGCCAACCAAGGAGATTCTTTAGTGCCTTCCAAGGTTCTGCGTAGATAGCTAGGGTCTGGAGTAATGGTTTTGTGGGTACACCTCTGGTAAACCCTCCCGATTAACTCGGTCACTAGGGCCACCTAGTGAGTTAGAATTTTATTTTTTATTAGTTTTGCTCGAGGACTAGAAAATAATAAGTTTGGGGGTATTTGATAGACGCATTTATGTGTCTAATTTGTCCTCAATGTTTCGTATTGTTAGTACTCATTTTTGTCCTTATTATGGTGTTTTGTGTGTTTGTAGGTATTTTTTGGAAATAAAGATTGTTGGAAAATTCGGCTCGAAAAGTTGCTCGGAACACCACCGGAGGACATTTGCTATTCGGACTCCCAATTTGGATAAGGGGTAACCCAATTACTAAGGGGCACCCTGTTTACTATTCGCACCCCGGTTGTTGGATAAGGGGCAACCCTTTCTTCTTCGTTTGAAATTTATTTTTGGCGGGAAAATTGTTTTACTCCTGCGAGATTTGCTGAGTGAATTTCAGAGAGATTTCTTCGGAGTTTTGGTTGGATTTGAATTGCTATGAACGTGTAAGATTATGGAGAATATATTAGGAAGGATTTCGAGCAACAGAAGACGCGAAGAAGGATCTCCACAACAAAACTGAGTTTAGGTCGTTTCCCGCGATATATTTTTGGAGATTTGATGTATTGCGCGTGTTTGACTTCAACCGAGGTGAGCTCGAATGTGTTAGCTGGAAGATAACTGCATGAGAAGATAAAAATGGAATAATATCCTCAGAATTAACAGCTGCATGACCTGTGAAATATTCCCGAGATATTTTTTATTTTGTGAATATTTGAGCATTCAATGGAAGATCATCTCCTGTGATGTATAAATAGAGTTGGTGGGAGTCATTGAAAGGGATGGAGAGTTTGGGGAGTAGTTTAGAACATCACAAAATAGAAAAAAAATCGAGTTGCAGAGAATATCTTTTCTGCTCCTGTGGAAGACGAAGAACACGAAGAACAGACGGCCAAAGACCGTCGTTCTTCAACAGTGACAATGACTGCCAGTCGTGGGTCGCAGAGATCAGCAACAGCCACAGTTCTTCCTTATCTTTCTTTCAGTAATGCTGTTTGCAACAATTATATGCGTTGCAAACACCCTAGGTTTTAATAGTTTTTCTCCATTTCATCATTTGTACACCTCCTTTGAGCAATAAAAATGATTTTTGAGCGTGTTTCAACATGATGAGCTAGACCCCATTCTTTGGGACGACGGAAGAAGATGAATTTCATACATGGGTAATTTTAATTAATTCTTTTTATGACTTTTGCACTAATTAAAAATTGAATTATGATTTGATTAAATTAGTTATTATTATTAGATGGGTCATGCTTGCTTAAATGTTTGATGTCCCATGCTTACGATTTATAACTAATATTTTGAGAATCTATCTTGGCAAAAATAAGAGTCCATGTTTTTATTTGTTGAGCGATAATTGTTAAAAGAACTAATATTTGAACCTTTTGTTATGAGTTTGGCTGAATCCTGAGTCCCAGCACATCTCTTCATCTTGTGACAATACTTTGTATATATATATATACATATGTTCTTTATCTTTAGTATTTTCTTTTATTAAAACTTAAAATCAATCCAACAAAGTCCGAGTGAACGACAACCTTATTTACCACTATCTTAAATACGATCAGTAATGGCCTAATCCGTATAGGCCGTTCCGTCAAATACATCCAAGTGATGCATCATCGAATCCTTGGAATAGCATAGTGATGCCTCAGCATCATATGCTCCATTCGTAAGGCTGCGCATCATTCATACCGTTCCGGCCAAGCTATGAAGCTTACTTGGTACATAGTCCGCATATGCACCTTCAACCAACTACCCCTCCCTATATATGTTAATTTGACATTTTTAGAACTCAATTTGGGGGACCAAAAATCTTTCATCAACTCCCCGTTTACTATTCATGGCCATTGCCATGGCTTTCTGAATGACCGGCCAAGATAGATGTACATTCGGTTTCTAGCTCACATGCCGCCTCCGATTGTCCGGCCGGGATGGCCGAACATTTCCCGAGCCAAACCCGATGAAGGGCCGTGATGGCCAATATTTCCAACTTTGGCCCATAGGCCACACCAATGTGCAGCCGTGATGGCTGTACATTACCAACCCGATCTCCAGCCATGTTGGATGTCCACTGCCAACCCGAAGACCAGCCATGTTGGCTGTACATATCCAACTCGATGTCCAGCCATGTTGGCTGTACATATCCAAGGTCATCTACCCAACTGACCTAATGCATCATTTGATGAAAGATTGGCTCTTGGCCAATGTAGCTTCCAACCAATTCCATATTGGCCTTAGCCAATATGCATATGCGATGTGCCTTACTTGGCACCAGATATGTCCCAGGGCCAAATACATCTCACCATGCAAAGGAAGCTTTGGATGAAGCTTCATCACAAGCAAATGACGCATCTTTTAGAATGCGCCATGCTAAAAACATGGGGTGTTACAACTATGGACGCATGGACTGGAGCCCAAGGACTAAAAGCTAATGGCATGGGCATTGTCAAGGAAGTCGATGAGCCTTGATCCATATTTTGGACGCTTATTCAACCAACGCAGTATTCTGGAGCCGCCACAAGACTCGGGAAGTAAAGCCGACGGTTTGGGAGCATATTTTACGAAATGCTCCCACAACCATGTTTGGAGAAAAGCAACGTGGACATACAAGTCCACTTTCATATAACCATTTGAAGCGTACATGTCCGCGATCAGATGATTCAAATGGGTGTACAAAGAGCCAAGAAACAAGCCACCAATGGGAAGAACGACACCTTTCGCCAATTTGATGGCGAATTTAATGAGCTCCTGTCTTATCTCCTTCTTACCAGAGCCATCATCGAAAATATCTCTGGATAGCCAAAGAACCAAGAATGCCGCAACATGAAGCATATTGTTCACTTAATTCGGCTCTGACTGATCCGGGAACCATTGAGACACCCACCAACTATAGAAGCACTTCGTCTCGTAATCCTTCCGAACGAACCCTTTTGACTTCGCAACGAAAGTGGCATGTATTTTTTCTTCATCGTCAAAAAACGTGATATCAAGATTCCCTGTTATGGGAAGGTTCAGCAGGACGGCTACACTCTCTAAAGAGATGGTCATTTCGACCCACCTACATATGGCCGTATGAGTATCTGAACACCATCTGGAGATAAAATTGATCAAGCCCGGGATGTCTTTCCTGATTTGAAGTGTTGCAAAAGCCATGACAACATCAATGATTTGCGCCTTGGTCAAATTGGCCCTCGTATAGTCTTGACTTATCATAAATTGCATCCATTTATCAAAAGAGCGCAATGGACTTTGACAGATTTTGAAGTCGATTGGAGAAGTAGGCACTACACCAAATTCTGGGATTAGAAACAGAACTGAGCCGTTACTAAAACGGGTTGTAACGGCTCTTGCCTGTTGTAAAAGTGGGTGTTACATTTTTTTTGTAACGACAATGGAGCCGTTACAAATTTTGGTTGTAACGTCTCTGTAACAGGTTGAGGCCGTTACTAATTTGCCACGTGGTAACAGCTCCGGGCCGTTACGAATATTTTTGTAACAACGTGGTTGTAACATCCTGGAGACGTTACGAATTTTTTTGTAACAGCAAAAAAATTACTGTCAGTCAACATTGACCAGGTCAAGGCTGACCGGCAGTTCATTTTCTACCTGAAATAATCCGGGCATTTCAAATATCCGGCATACACCTTCATTCCATCCATAATCCACATTCAATACTTTATTCAATCAATTCATTTCAACATTCAATCAATTCAAAAAAGAATACAAACTCAAAAAGAATCAAATTATGAGGGAAGTCATAGAAGCCGACTAAGTTCCTAAGTTCAGTTCATTCTCACTTAAATCACAGTTCATTCTCACTTAAATCACCATAAGAAGAAACTACATAGAAACTTACTCAAAACTTGCAGTTGCTAAGGGACATAATGGCTGCCATTTAATGGCAGAACCTCTTGCTTGAGTATGATTCCAGGGGTATAATCCCTCTTGTCCTTCCACCAGCTCAAGTTGCTGCAAAAACACCAATGGAAACCCCCTCCAAAGAGATCTGCCATCGCATAACTGAGGAGATATAAAAAAAAATAGTAAGACATCTGAGACAGATACAATTTGCCTTCAATATATTTCTAAGCCACGAGTATTTATAACAGCTATGTTGTTGCAACCGAGAAAATAGCCACAAAACTATACAATCATGTAAAGTACAGCTACTAAGAATCTACAACAAAACTATGTGACAGAAACTTGGCAGATATCAATTAGTGGCCAACAACGCAAGGATGAAAGATCGAACAAGAGTACATTACATCTACCTAATAGCATTAACTCTAAAAGATTGGAAACCCAAAATGCCCAGGGACAATCAATGAAAAGAGAAAAAAAAATATGAGGAGTTTGGTAGTAGACAAAGTATAAGAACACTTACTATTAGAACCCCAATTGGAGCCAACCATTCAATCCCTTAAGCTTTCATCATTTGGTTAAGATTTGATCACTCTAGCTGCATCAAGCAATGCCTTCCATGCATCTCCTATGAAAATTGTAATCACATTGAATCAGTTTAAGTAAGGAATCAATATAACGGATAACTCAAACCAACATGTCATTTTAAAAAAGAAAAATGGACTAAAGCATCAAACGTACTAAATTTTTTAACAGATAAATTAGTTCCTATTTCATATATGTATACCTGTAAACGGAATACGAAGGATAGATCACTTTGCTTGAAATGTTCCTGCAAAAATTATGAACATATTATCAACAACTATTTAAATGCATAGAAAATAGAAATAGTCAAGTAGAAGGTAGATTTAACATTTGTATTGACGTTTTCGAAGAAACAATAGATGTGGTGCCTTAAAGAATTTTAGTAACACACAATCCTCCAAGAGCCAAACAAAATGCAGGAAGATGAAGGAAGCTATTTATACCTGTCCAAGGAGTATTTCACTGAACTCACTCATTGAAGGAGTTCTTTCAACAGCACGAACCTGACAACATATTAACTTTTTTTTGTCACCACAACAAAGTATAAATGTAACAAAACTTCTGGACACAAAGAATAAGAAGTCAATATCCATGGAGTACATAAGTTTCGTCATGCAGAGGCCACTAACCTCCAGACCCCTCCTGGAAAGCAGAACGATACAAGATCCTTATACTTGAGCGACAGTTGTTTTTCCGGAGGGTATACAAACAAAACCTGAAAACAAAAGTAAGATTATGTTTATATCCAAGAGGTTTTCAAGTTTCAATATTACAAACTGCAAATTGAATCCATTCAATTCTCCAGCAGTAACTTCTAGATTGGAAATAAAATCAGCATCTGTGGTTCAAGTTTTTGTAGTGTCTGAACATCAGTGTTAGGATGAAGTCCAACAACTACCATACTCTCAAAAAGCTTGGTGGGCTCCTTCCTGCGCAAAATAGATAACAAGAACTGTATTTTCAACATAATCAAGTACACAATAGAACATAATTTCTCTTTTTTCTAGAAAAAAAATAGAAAAAAAGCTGGAATGACATGACAACAACATTCAACTACTAACCCAGCCTTAGACTCTTAGAAATATATGGGAGAATTACATGTCTTAGACTGTCTTTTAACTCCACTGATGCATGATTCTTTCCTCCCAGCTGTGAGGTTCCTCAATTCCAAGACCTTTCATGTCAATTTAGTTGCTAAGTTTCTAATGTGTACGTTAGTTAACTGGTAATAGATAACTTGCTTGTATAACATCCATTGATTAGCTACGTGTTAAGGTGTTTTCTCCTCTTTGGCATTTTAGTGGTCAAAGTATAAGAATGCTCGAGCATTCCTAATACTTCTCAATTTCTTACAGAAAAACACATATTTTGACGTCCCACGATGGTCTAAAGCTTTATCCACATGATAATCACCACAAAGCACAAATATGCATGCTTTCTTCTAAAAAAAATGTGTTGTATTGAGTGCACTCATGGAAATTAGGTGCAAATTGAAAATTAAACAAAGTGTATATAAAATAGAAGGAAGTAGCTGTTTATGGGTGAAAACTATTTCTACCGATTTTGGTAATTTGGGGTGTGTGGATGAGAAATGAGTCTAAACCTTAAACAAATGCACTGCGCGGTAAGTGCTTGTAGATTCGAGAGATCAATCTGTGCAAGTCCGGCCTAAACCAAGAAATGGCCGTTCCAGACTTGTTTCGGTCACAAAGTGAAGGAGATGGGGTTGATCTTAGGGAGGGAAGCGAAGAAGGTGTTGAGATTGTGAAGGTGTTGGCTATGTATGACTTGTAACAGAAGGCTGAAACGACTTACAAGATGTATACTATCAGTTCCGGTGTTTGAATACGTTTTGTATTAACACCTGGTTTCTGTCTTGTCTTGACTTGCTCTGTTGTTGTTGGAAATATGGAGGAGAACCTATTTATACAAGTCATTTGAGCCTTATTCACGTATCTCGTGGGAAGTGGAGTGATGGAGTAGTGGAGTTGTGTGTTGGTGCTACACGACCAGTCTTGCCCACTTCTCCTGTCATCTCTAACCGTCCATGACTTCCTAACACATTCTTGTGATGGCGCGTTCCACGCTGCACGCTGTAAACCGCCAGACCAATACCCCAGTATGTATCCCCCAGTTTGTGACATGATTGATGTCTGGAATGTGTGGATCGTGGATCCACGAAAGGTAGCATGTAATGCTAAATTGAATAACTACGTTATTCAGGAAGTTGATACTTGTGAAGTATCATGTGTATTTTATGCAGGTACTGCATCATGGTGTGGTAAAGTGACGGGTGGTGATCACCATGACGCCTTACTGACCAATTAACTCCTGACCAGGGTTGTATAACCAAGCCGGTGAAGTAGGACGGACGAGATGATCTCTGAGACACTCATCTACGACCGTTAATGAAATTAGGGTTTAGGAAGAAGTGCGTAAGCATCCCTCTTCAGCCTGGTCGAATCCAAGCTTGGGATACGATTTTAGCCAGGCCGATCGTACATGCGTGTAGACGACATGACAGTATAGGCGCCCATACCCCATTATCTCACGAAAGTGTGATCCGGGCCACTCAATTCGTCCGGCGAAGTTGAGTGGTCGAGATCAGTTTGCGACAGAAAACTAGCGCTGCAAGAGCCGCACATCATGCCATCTTCAGGCGCGTTCCAAGACAACCAATTCTTGGTCGGTCTTGGCCGATCGGTCTGGAGTGTAGGTGGTAGGCTGGTGTTCACGCCAATACGTGACTGTCCCATGAAAACGTGATCTAAGCCACTCAAATCGTCCGGTGAAGTTGAGTGGTCGAGATCAGTTTGCAATTTGGGAAGTGTGACCACGCTAGTTTGAACGTGCGTTTTGGGATAGCCAGGCATGATATGCCTTGGACGATCAGGTGAGGGGATAGACGGGCCCACGGTGGTCATGCTGGTATGACCGGACCTACTTAATCTAATCTTGGACCCTCCATTCGTGCCGGAGAAGATGGACGCTCGTGATGCTCAAAACCCTAATTTTGGGTTTCACGGCCGTGTAACCATGCTTTATCCAAATAAGTATTTAATGGGATATCCAACCATGGTTGGTCCCGACCGGTTGGTCGGAGTATGTAGGTGGGCCCACGGTGATTGTGTTGACATGATCTGGGCCCTTTGAATCTACATCTACACCCTCCATCTATACCTGCGAAGATGGATGGTTGAGACTGCTTTGCGACACATGTAATATGCCGCAAACCCTAATTTAGGGTTTTCCGTCCATACGCTCTGGTTTGGACATTTTGGCAAGCTAGGCCAATCTCTGGGGAGGCCGACCATTCGGGGCCCGCGTTGGTTCGGCAATGAATATTCCATACCTGCTTGGGTGTTATGGAATTGATCAGAGCCATACAATCATGCTGGTGGAGTTGGATGATCGAGATCATATCCAGACTGATAGTCCGGATGCTCAATCAGGCTAGTATAACACACCGAGAGTGGCTCAATCGGGCTAGTATAACACACCGAGAGTGGCTCAATCGGGCTAGTATAACATACCGAGAGTCAGCCTGTACGGGTATTTCGTACATGGTTTCACTATAATGCTTGGAGATTCGTGTTGCTCTGCTAAGAGTAACATTCAGTCATCATGTCGCACTGATAATGAGTACAGGAAATACAAGGCTGGTTGCCTATTAATTAATAATGCAGAAATTCACAGGGTATATGGGATTGTTGCTACATGCTCCAACCTGGATGAATTTCATGTATTCGCAGAATGGGATTATTGCCACATGCTCCATTCTAGGTGAATTAAGTGAGGGAGTATCCAACACTTATTAATGGCTTTATCTTTTACAAGATGTCAGCGCATAGTTTTCTGGTTTTTTACAATTTTAACCTTAAATGAAAATCCACCATCAACATTAAGTCCCCTGCCTAGCACATAATGGTTACACTATTGTGGGGTAGGCATGAGATGGTGATATATACAAATCGTAAGAAGACAAGGTAAAGGAAGTCTACCTGGAAGGATTCTGACCAATCGTGGGCAATCCTCCATACGTGCGTGACCACGGGCCTTGATGGGCCGGTTTTCTCCCTTAGGTGTTTGAGTCAGGGATAGGATTCTTCCTTTACTGGGATTCTGGGCGTGGGTGCTTACACACTGATGGTTGAGTCACTCGTATCCAGATGCTCTTCTGATTCTTGATTAGGGTTCAAAAGAAAGCCTGACTTGGTCGGTGTTGAATCCTCGTATATCGGGCGCCGTAATCGTTTTAGGGTTTCCTCAGCATATATGCAGATGTAGATATTTTAAACCCTTTTTTACGATTTTACAATAGGGCTTCCTCGCTGAAACTCCGTTTCCTCATCATGTCGAACAACAGTGGATCGTCTTCTTCATATCATCCAGGATCTTCCGTTAAACGTGCACGACCTGCGTCTGAGCTTCATGACCAATCCCCTGTTCGTGTTCTCCGAGTCAAGAAGATCATACCGGTTCGTCTCTTTTTCCTTTTCTGAACAATTGTTTGTTCTTCATAATGATCAGGTAAATAATCCCTTCATTCTTACAGAGATACCCTTCCGGAACATGTGTGACGGTTATCGATGATGACGACTTAACCAGTCCTCTCCCTTCAAACTCAGACACGCCTACCCCGGTGAACCTCGAAGATGCTGATCTGGGTATCTCATCTTATGAATACCCCAATGCAGGTCTTTCATTCGACGTTCGCATGAAATGTTTATCCTCCAGCTACCGAGATGTCGGTGGATTCTTAGTGCGGAAGGAGTTTGTGCCTTTGTACACAAAGTTATGGAGGAAGTACGGCCATATCACAACCAGGAATGTGGTCCGGCACTGTTCATCTGCTTTGGTCACCGCGGTAAACTGCCTTCTTCCCATGATTACCGAGATGGAGAATATTTCTATCCGAAACGTTGCTGAATCAAGCCTCGAAAAGTGGGAGAATATGGTATCTACCTGCGAATCCATGGAGTTCAACGTGGGCTGGTTGTGGCAGCGTCTTGATATCATCAAGGTTGATCGAGCTGGTATCCTCGTAAATGTTGTTCCTGCTGCGAAAGCTATCTTGGAAGAGGAGAAGGCTCTGGCTGCAGAATCAAAGAAGGTAGAGCAGGTTGTACAGGACTTGAAGAAAAGAACAGAAAGATATCAAGCTAGACTGGAGATGATGCTTTCAAGGAACTATAATCTTCTTGATGGCCTCTTCTGAGCTGTACTCCTTTATTGTTAATGATGTTTATGTCAAAAGTTTTTTGAACGTCTTTGCGGAATAAATTGCATTGGTTTTTGATTGGTGAAGCGAGTTTTTTCATTGACACATCTCTGAATATAACTGATGATTCAAACATGTAATGAAAATAAATGCCTGTATTGTTGACACAGCAGATAGTGGTCAGGCATGATATGCCTTGAGCCACTTTCCATTGATGACTGCTTCCAGCCTGCCTCCGCCCACCTTAATGATCTTGTAGTAACCAGTATTGTAGGCCTTGGTGACTGTGTAAGGACCTTCCCATTTTGGTGAGAATTTTGGTGCAGACATGTCTTGCTGGATATGCTTGGCCGTTTTCAAGAACAAATCTCCCACTTTGAAAATACGTGGTTTCACAGTTTTGTTATATGCCCTGGAAATTCTATTCTTGTACACCTGAGTACGTTCTTCCGCTTTGTTTCTCCTAAAATCCAGAGTGTCTAACTCCGCTATTCGAGAGTTAGAAGCTTCATCCTCATCCCAGTGAATCCCGGTCATCGCTGTAATCCTGACTGATGGGATTTTGATCTCTGCCGGGAGAATTGCGTCTGCTCCGTAAACAAGTGAATATGGGGAAACCCCAATGGAGCTTCTAGATGACGTCCGGTATGCCCACATCGACATTGGTAACTGGTCGTGCCATTCTCTAGGATTGTCATGTACCGTTCGACTGATGATCCGGATCAGCGTCTTGTTGGTACTCTCAGCTTGTCTGTTCCCTTGAGGATAGTAGATGGTGTAGAAAACCTGTTTGATGCCATATCCTTCAAGTAACTCTCGTACCTGTTTATTGGCGAAGGGAGTGTCGTTATCAGTAATAATATGCTTAGGTATACCGAAACGACAAATAATGTGTTTTTTAATGAAAGCCACAATTGTTTTTCCTGTAGTTCCTCGCAGTGGGATGGCTTCTACCCATTTGGTGAAGTATTTCGTCGCGGTTATGATGTACTCGTGCTGCTTCGATGAGGGCGGGTTGATTTTCCCGATAATGTCCAGTCCCCAGCTGTAGAATGGCCACGGACTGCTTATCGAGTGTAAAGGGGTGGAAGGTGCGTGAACAAGGTCTCCATGAATTTGGCATTTGTGGCAGCTTTGAACAAAAGCGGCCGCGTCATCCTCCATGGTCGGCCAATAATATTTCTCGTGTATCTGGAGAAACAGTTTCCTCTTCCCTTGATGTTCCCCTTCGTGTGTTTCTTTCAAAATGACTTCAATTTCCACCCCAGCCAGGCATCTTGATAGATTGCCTCCGAAACTCTTGCGGTACAGGATCCCTTCGTGGAATACAAACCGCTTGGCCTTTTGCTTTATCTTGATGGCATCCTTTTGATCGGCGGGAGTTGCTCCATCACGAAGATAGTTGATGTATGGCTCTCTCCTGTCCCCAGTGTGATTCACACTAAAACTTCCGACTGGTGTGGCGGTGCTTGGCAATTCGAGCAGGACTTCTGAAGTAGTCTGGATTGGGTCTCCATCTCCGGCCAGTAATAGCCCAGACGTTGGAGTCGCCGGTAAAGCGTCACCACCAGTGATTATCCATAAATTTCATTGTGAACACGGTTTAACTGTAGTTGTGATTCGTCATCTCCAAGGCATCTTGACAGAGAACCATCCGGGTTTCGATAATACAACATGCCATGAAGCATGAAGAAGCTCTGCAGGGTTTTGAGACTGACCATTCCTTTGGAGAGTGAACTGTTGAGCTTCTGAATGATCAGAGTTCGCCAATCATCAGTCCTGGTGTCTTTGTATTGTGACAACCATGTCGATTCTATGGTTCTCCTCTTCACTGTCAGGGTTTCTTCCGAACATTTGAATTTCAGTTTGGAATCCAATGTTGCCAGACAATCATCATGTTTGTTGTTGCTGCGACCAACATGGATTATGGTTGCGTCGGCGAAATAATTTAGTAACTTTTGTGCTTCTGATCGGTATGGAGCTAGTGTCACTTCCTTCAATGCGTACACTCCATTCATCTGATTTACCAGTAATTTGGAGTCACATCTTATCTCCATGCGCGTGACTCCTGCTTGTTTAGCTATTGAAAGCCCTATGAGGAAAGCTTCATATTCTGCGGAGTTGTTGGTGCATTCGAATTCTAACTTGAAGGAATGTGAGAATACTTCCCCGGTTGGAGAGACTAATACCACGCCCGCTCCTCCAGTATTACTGCTAGGGGTAGCAGAGCCATCAAAATACAGGAGCCACACTTCTTCTTCCAAAATAGAGACGTCTGGAAATTCTCCAGGGAGGTCTTCGTGTAGCCCCGTGGTGCCTTCTCCAGGGAATGCTGTCAGTAAGTCTGCAACTGCTTTACCTTTGATAGCTCTAGGTGACATACATGTTATGTCCAGCTCTGACATTTGGAGAAGCCATTTACTTGTCCTTCCAGTCAGGACCGGCTTTGAAAGTAAAAACTTTGCGGGATCAGATTTAGACACGAGTATCACCCTATTAGACAGTAGGTAATGTCTAAACTTCTGAATGGAATGGATCAAGACTAAACATGCCTTTTCCGCTCTGGGGTATCTGAGTTCAGCGCCCCTCAATATTCGGCTGAAATAGTATATGGGACGTTCGATTCCCTCGTCGTCTTCCTGAGCGAGTAGAGCCCCCACTGCAGTGTCACTGAAGGCAGTGTAGAGACACAGCAATTTCCCTTGTACAGGAGACTTCATGATGGCTGGAGATGATAGTATTCATTAAATCTTTCGAAAAGCTTCCTGCTGTGTTGCGGTCCAAACGAATCTGGCTCCTTTCTTCAATAAGGGGGTGAATGAGGCGGTAAGTTGGGCTAAACCAGGTATAAAACGTCGAATGTATTTCACCTTGCCCATGAAACTCTGGAGCTCCTTCACAGTTCGGGGAGGCAGCATTGTGAGGATAGCCTAAGGCTTGGACGGGTCTACCTTTATTTCTTCTGCAGTCACTTGGAATCCCAGAAATTTACCTGAAGAGACACCGAAAGCGCATTTCAAAGGATTCATCTTCAACTTGTATTCTCGACACCTCTCAAACACTTGCCGTGAGACGTTGGTGTTATCTGCTCGAGCATTTGACTTGACCACTATATCATATACATAGTCTTCTACTTTTTTATGCATCATGTCGTGGAAGATTGCCGTCATAGCGCGTTGATACGTTGCGCCGACGTTCTTTAAACCGAATGGTATAACAATATAGTAAAAATTGCCAAGAGGGGTTCGGAAGGCTGTCTTACTCGCATCGTGCTCATACATCCTTATCTGATTGTAGCCGCTGTAACCATCCATGAAGGAGAACATGTCGTGTCCGCTGGTGGCGTCTACTAACATGTCGATGTTAGGCAGAGGAAAGTCGTCCTTGGGGCAGCACTTTTTCAAGTCTCTGAAATCCACGCAGCACCGAATCTGTCCGTTTTTCTTCTTTACTACAGGACCACATTAGCTAACCAGGTCGGATGATGAATAGGTCTGATGAAGCCAGCAGCTAGTAGCTTATGAATTTCGTTCTTGATTTGTTCTTCAACTTCATATCTGAATTGCCTCGGAGATTGCTTGATTGGCTTGGATCCAGGTATGACATACAGGTGATGGTGATCAATCTTTCATCTAGACCAGGCATTTCCTCGTATGTCCAGGAAAACACGTCTTGGTACTCTTTGAGTAGTTGAACAAGACTTGCACGTTCATCCGTGGACAGATTCGAACTGATAGAGACAGGTCTGGGAGATTCTTCATTCCCGATGTTAACAGTCTCGAGCTCATCAGTGGTGGAATTGGTTCCATCTTTTAGCTGTTGCGGGGCATCCAATACCTCATCTTGTATTTCTCCATTCTTGTAACATTCAATTGGGCGGAAAGACTGGGTTCCAGTCTCTCCTGCTAATTGCTAACAACGGCGCCGGTATATTTTCCTCCCCTTCTGATCACGTTTTGCCTCGAAAGTGCGTTCCCTTTTGGTGTGAGCATAGGTTGAAGTTTCACCGGATAGAGATGAACGCCTCGTCAGAAAATGTGTGTCGTGGTGTTTTGCCTCCAGTGATGCAAGTCGGTCTTCTTCCTAGATTGAAGCCCACGTGGGTAGTGGGATGCACAGGACTTTGTCTGACCTTCCCTGCGGAGTTTCTTTTGGCTCGAACAGTTCCACTCCGCATGTTTCTGCGTACGGAGACAATGATGCAGGAGTACAGATGACTTCCACATTTAGCATGGTCTTCAGGCACTGGTGATACGTTGAAGGGATGACCTTATTTTCATGAAGCCACGGTCTCCCTAGTATCATATGGTAGTCTGGTTCCTTTTCTATGACTTCAAATTTCACTTTTGACTGGACGGGTCCTACTGATAAATGTAGATTGACATACCCATATGTGCTGGTCTGATTTCCTTTGAAGTCTGTCATTGTGGTGGGCTGCCGTACAATCTTGCATGGGCTAACCTTGGCTGTTCTGAGAGTCTTGAGCGTAATCACATTCGAAGATGCTCCTGTGTCGATGAGGGCCCTTCTGAACTCTGAACCCTTGATGTGTGCGGTAACATGTAGGGCCCGGTTGTGACCTTCCTCTGCCATCATGTCGTCTTCTGTAAATGTAACATTGTTTACAGACGTTTCTGATGCGGTTAGGACTTCTGGACGAAAAGGAGTCATGTGCACATCCAGAGCTATTTTATTAATTGCAGCAAACGTCTCTGCCCGTTGATTCCTCGAGAGGTGCAAGAGTTCACACAAGCTTTCCACTAGAGATGCCGCTTCCTGATCCACTGGTCTCTGGTTCGTGGTAAAACTGTTGGTCTGAGGGGAATTAGTCCCCGGTGTAGAAGTCTCCGGAACGCTCATCTCTGACGTCATCTTGATGAGGATATCAAGTATGCCGTTTACCGCTTCTTTGATTAGCTCCATGTTCTTCGTGTGAATCTCCTATACCCGTGCTAGTTCGCTTAATGTTGGAAATCTCCTGATCATGCCGTCAGATACACCGTTAGGAGGAGGGGTATCTTTGTTGGAGGAACCATTAGGATTTGAGACTGTCGATGTGGTCCTAAGACCAACCATCTCGAGATTGATTGAATGGTATCGAAGAAATTGACTTTACAACCGAGAGATTAACCTCCCACTGTGGTCGCCAATTGTTTATGGGTGAAAACTATTTCTGCCGATTTTGGTAATTTGGGGTGTGTGGATGAGAAATGAGTCTAAACCTTAAACAAATGCACTGCTCGGTGAGTGCTTGTAGATACGAGAGATCAATCTCTGCAAGTCCGGCCTAAACCAAGAAATGGCCGTTCCAGACTTGTTTCGGTCACAAAGTGAAGGAGATGGGGTTGATCTTAGGGAGGGAAGCGAAGAAGGTGTTGAGATTGTGAAGGTGTTGGCTATGTATGACTTGTAACAGAAGGTGAACCGAAACTACAGGATGTATACTATCAGTTCCGGTGTTTGAATACGTTTTGTATTAACACCTGGTTTCTGTCTTGTCTTGACTTGCTCTGTTGTTGTTGGAAATAGGGAGGAGAACCTATTTATACAAGTCATTTGAGCCTTATTCACTTCTCTCGTGGGAAGTGGAGGAAGTGGAGTGATGGAGTAGTGGAGTTGTGTGTTGGTGCTACACGACCAGTCTTGCCCACTTCTCCTGTCATCTCTAACCGTCCATGACTTCCTAACACGTTCTTGTGATGGCGCGTTGCACGCTGTAAACCGCCAGACCAATACCCCAGTATGTATCCCCCAGTTTGTGACATGATTGATGTCTGGAATGTGTGGATCATTGATCCACGAAAGGTAGCATGTAATGCTAAATTTAATAACTACGTTATTCAGGAAGTTTATACTTGTGAAGTATCATGTGTATTTTATGCAGGTACTGCATCATGGTGTGGTAAAGTGACGGGTGGTGATCACCATGACGCCTTACTGACCAATTAACTCCTGAGCAGGGTTGTATAACCAAGCCGGTGAAGTAGGACGGACGAGATGATCTCTGAGACACTCATCTGTGACCGTTAATGAAATTAGGTTATAGGAAGAGGTGCGCAAGCATCCCTCTTCAGCCTGGTCGAATCCAAGCTTGGGACACGATTTTAGCCAGGCCGATCGTACATGCATGTAGACGTCATGACGGTGTAGGCGCCCATACCCATTATCTCACGAAAGTGTGATCTGGGCCACTCAATTCGTCCGGCGAAGTTGAGTGGTCGAGATCATTTTGCGACAGAAAACTAGCGCTGCAAGAGCCGCACATCATGCCATCTTCAGGCGCGCGTTCCAAGACAACCAATTCTTGGTCGGTCTTGGCCGATCGGTCTGAAGTGTAGGTGGTAGGCTAGTGTGCATGCATATACCTGACTGTCCCATGAAAACGTGATCTAAGCCACTCAAATCGTCCGGTGAAGTTGAGTGGTCGAGATCAGTTTGCAATTTGGGAAGTGTGACCATGCTAGTTTGGACGCGCGTTTTGGGATAGCCAGGCATGATATGCCTTGGCCGATCAGGTGAGGGGATAGACGGGCCCACGGTGGTCATGCTGGTATGAACGGACCTGCTTAATCTAATCTTGGACCCTCCATTCGTGCCGGAGAAGATGGACGCTCGTGATGCTCAAAACCCTAATTTTGGGTTTCACGGCCGTGTAACCATGCTTTATCCAGCGTACGAATTGGGATAACCAACCATGGTTGGTCCTGACCGGTTGGTCAGGTATGTAGGTGGGCCCACGGTGATTGTGTTGACATGCTCTGGGCCCTTTGAATCTACATCTACACCCTCCATCTATACCTGCGAAGATGGATGGATGAGACTGCTTTGTGACACATGTAATATGCCGCAAACCCTAATTTAGGGTTTTCCGTCCATACGCTCTGGTTTGGACGTTTTGGCAAGCTAGCCCAATCTCTGGGGAGGCCGACCATGCGGGGCCCGCGTTGGTTCGGCAATGAATATTCCATACCTTCTTGGGGGTTATGGAATTGATCTGAGCCATCCAATCATGCTGGTGGAGTTGGATGATCGAGATCATATCCAGACTAATAGTCCGGATGCTCAATCGGGCTAGTATAACACACCGAGAGTGGCTCAATCGGGCTAGTATAACACACCGAGAGTCAGCCTGTACGGGTATTTCGTACATGGTTTCACTATAATGCTTGGAGATTCGTGTTGCTCTGCTAAGAGTAACACTCAGTCGTCATGCCGCACTGATAATGAGTACATGAAATACAAGGTCAATTTGCGTTAATTAATAATGATAGAAATTCACAGGGTATATGGGATTGTTGCTACATGCTCCAACCTGGATGAATTTCATGTATTAACAGAATGGGATTGTTGCCACATGCTCCATTCTAGGTGAATTAAGTGAGGGAGTATCCAACACTTATTAATGGCTTTATCTTTTACAAGATGTCAGCGCATAGTTTTCTGGTTTTTTACAATTTTAACCTTAAATGAAAATCCACCATCAACAGTAGCCTAAGACAGAATGTCCTAATTCTATTATCGTAGGCAGGATAAAGTGAAATATACATAAGATTTTAGCCTACCTACAAATTAGCACCTACTTACAAACAATCAGGCCGAACAAAATACACAAGCAATCTAATTGGATCAATCCTTCTTTACATAATAATAATACTGTGATTGTGTATTCTTCTAAAGATATATACTAGTGGAATAACAAAAAACTACAATACTTTAAAAACAACGTACCAATGACAGAGACTGAAACCTTGCCCATTGTCGTTTCAAGCTAGTTAACACCTCTGGGTTGTAAGTAACTCTTTTGACCTCCACAGGTGGTGACCATCCCTTCAATACTTTAGTAACTTGTCTTTGCAATTTCTGTATTTGGCTATTACTTTCATCTTTAGATGAAAAAACAACAGACGGACGAACATGGTTATTAGCACCAGTAGATGCAGCTACAACAACTCTTGCAACTTCTTCTGTTGTCTGCATAAAAAATGCTGCAGTTCAACCTGCGCTATTACATCCTGATTCTTCATTTTTTGACATAATCAATCAAACTTCAAATTATGCCTCACCACCCCCACCAGAATCTTCCTTCTATTCAGAAAAATCAAAACCCATTATTAAATCTCAATAATGAATTGTTTCATCATATTTCATATATCACACCATAGACAACATCATTCATATGAAGAAAAAAAATTAAAATCTGAGAATTTAACAAAAACCCATTATTCTAAATCACAAACAAAAACAAGCAAAAGCATAAGCAGAAGTAGAGATTGCAAAGTTACTACTAGTAAGATGCAGGATATAAGAACAATAAAAATAACAAGCAGAAGCAAAAGGATTTTACTTAAATATGTCTACCTTTGAAAGTCATAATAGCAAAAGCAGAAGTGGTTCGAACACTCGAGTATGAATGTTTCCACATCCATTTTATAGCTTCAATCACTTCCCTACAATGTTCATCTAGTTGCAATCCCATCTGCAACTAATTCTGTTATTCCCAATAATTCACGGCTGAACAATCACCATAACTCAGCCATCAGTAACACAAAAACACCACTTTTTGACCTAGCAGGGATTGGAATTCTAAGAAACTACTTAAACTTGACATTGTCTGGTGTGCCATCCATCATCTAAGCATACCAAGAGGGTGACACAACAATTCCATTAACATCACTGCCGATAAAAGATACTTGCTGCAATTACTCTAAGATGTATAAAGATAAATTCACATACACGAACATACCCAAAAAGGTAACCAAAGGTTGGCTGCACACGATTCTTATACTCCGGGAGCGAGCGGTTGTGATCATCAACGAGATAGTGGTGTGGTAAAAGATCTATCCTGATAAAGACAATGAATTTCGATGTTATCATCAAAGAATAAATGAGAATCTAGGAAAAGCTTGTTAGACAACACGTATAAGGACAAATGTTAACCATGTGCTGAGTTAACCAAATATCGTACAGACAAAACATAAATGCTTGATAAAGCTACATAAGTTTGAAGAAACAAATCCAAAGAAGCAGTACACTATGATGCTCTTTGCCATCAATATACTGGAATAGACGGTCCACCAAAGTGTCCATGAAACCAGATGCAACTTCTCCTCGACCTTTATCAAAAGTTAAACCATATCAGAAGGCATGGCCTACTGGTGCTAAATTCATGTAACTTACTAACTGTGACAAGAATGACGCGTACCCAAAGCTACGAAGCCCGTTGCAGATCCTGCTGCAACATCATAGCCTTTTCTTTCAAGTACATTATCACCTCCACTTCTACACCCGATTTCCCCCTTTCCAAGCAGTTGAAAAAACATACCAGTGAGTCGTATAGAAAGAACATGAGCAGCAAAATTCAAGTTATAGCTTATACGAATATAATGATCAGAATTATGAATTAAACTGAAAAGCTATTTGTCTTAAGATGCAGCTGTCAATCATACTGACCAGTTATGTCGTTGAGTTATTTTTCTTACTCTCTAATGACTAGCTATTATACATTTCTCGTAATATTTAAGAACTAAATGGAAAAAATATAACTATTTCATTAAAACTTGAACCTAAATATTTTTCAAATGGAAGTACTTAAGGTCACTATGGACACGAGAGAACAAAATACCGGAAGAATTTGTAGATTTTGTGGATGCGTGATCCTTCATAAAGTATCCCAATAGCCATGAGTGCTGCTGACTGAGGAAAAAACAATAAGAAGTTTAAAATGATTCAGAAGAGGCAAAACCTATTAGTAAGCTTCTCTGAAAAAAATTCTCTACACAAATATCATGAAATTAATTGAAATTGTTTTTTTATCTTGTCTATAACCAAGGGCACCCCATGATCCTGGTGATAGATGTATACAAGTAAAGAGTGATGGTAATGCCAAGCATAAGATCTTCTTTACCTACAAGAGTGTTGGCAACTCCAATTCTGGAAAGGTAGATGGATGGCGAGAAGGAATGTGAAAATAAAGAGCCTGCAAGGAGACAGTATCATGTTCAGCAAAATATTAACTTGACTTTCACCTTGGAAACATAAAAGACCACCCTAGAATCAATCATGAGCAAGTTTAAAATAGTATGAAGAAAACTAAAAGTTGTACCTTGGACCCATTCCAATATATGCCCAAAGTTCCGAGCAATGACACGCAACATTATGAAATCAGGCCTTACATATTGCAAGTCAAAATGAGTCTGTGGGATAGAAAGCTTTAAAGCCGTAACCTCCGATTCTGTCTGTAGGAAGATAAGTGAAAATATATGATTAAGGACATATTGCAGGGATTAGAATGCTAAGAAACTACTTAAACTTTACTTGTAAACATCTTACCTTCAGAAACATCAAAGCTAGAGCAATTATAGCACCAGGTGCAGTTACATCGACATTGACTAGTGTGCCATCCATCATCTAACCATACCAAGAGGGTTAAAAACAAGTTTCCCAAATTAACCTTGAACCGTCAACACTATATGCCATTGTTGTGCAACAGAGACCGGGGGCATCATAATCCACTCTAGATCCCAAATTATTGTAAATCCATGCTTTTATCTTTCCATCCACTGCTGTTGAGAAGATAAACTGTTGTTGATGGTGGATTTTCGTTTAAGGTTAAAATTGTAAAAAACCAGAAAAAACTATACGCTGACATCTTCTAAAAGATAAAGCCATTAATAAGTGTTGGATACTCCCTCACTTAATTCACCAAGAATGGAGCATGTGGCAACAATCCCATTCTGTGAATACATGAAATTCATCCAGGTTGGAGCATGTGGCAACAATCCCATTCTCGTGAATTTCTAGCATTATTAATTAATGCGCAAGCGACCTTGTATTTCCAAAAGACTCATTATCAATGTGGCATGACGACTGAGTGTTGCTCTCATCAGAGCAACACGAACCTCCAATCATTATAATGAAAGCATGTACGAAATACCCGTACAGGTTGCAACTCTCGGTGTATTATACTAGCCCGATTGAGAGCTCTCGGTGTGTTATACTAGCCCGATTGAGCATCCGGACTGACCGCATCAGTCCGGATATGATCACAGTCATTCAACATCGCATGCATGATTGGATGACCCAGATCAATTCCATCACCCCAAGCAGGTAGGGAATATCCATTGTCGAACCAACGCGGACCCCGCATGGTCGGCCTCCCTGGCCTAGCTTGCCAAAAAACGTCCAAACTAGAGCGTATGGGCGGAAAATCCTAAATTAGGGTTTGCGGCATATTGCATGTGTCGCAAAACAGTCTCAACCATCCATCTTCGCATGTATAGATGGAGGGTGTAGATATAGATTCAAAGGGGCCAGAGCATGTCAACACAATCACCGTGGTCCCGCATACAAACCCGACCAATCGGTCAGGACCAACCATGGTTGGTCATCTCGATCCGTGCGCCCGAACAGAGCATGACGCACGGCCTTGAAACCCAAAATTAGGGTTTTAAGCATCACGAGCGTCCATCTTCTCCGGCACGAATGGAGGGTCCCAGATTAGATTAAACAGGTCTGGTCATACCAGCATGACCACCGTGGGCCCATCTATCTCCTCACGTGGTCGGCCAAGGTATACCATGTCTGGTTATCCCAAACCGTCCGCCCAAACTAGCGTGGTTACACTTCCCAAACTGCAAACTGATCTTGACCGCTCAACTTCGCCGGACGATTTGGATGGCTCAGATCACGTTTTCATGGGATAGTCAGGTATAGGCATGAACACCATCCTACCACCTACACGCCAAACTAATCGGCCAAGACCGACCAAGATTGGTCGTCTTGGAACGCGCACCGGAAGTAAGCTTGGTACACGGCCTTTTGCGGCACCAAATTCCTATCCCAAAATCGATCTCCACCACTCCTCTTTACCGGTCAAATTGAGTGGTCTAGATCGCGCCTTCATGGGACAGTGAGGTACGAACGTGTACACCGGCATGTTGTCTACACACATGCCCGGTCGGTCCTTTCCAAAATCCTTCCCATGATTGGTTTCGACCAAGCTGAAGAGTGATGCTTGCCCACCTCTTCAAAAACCCTAATTCACTAACGGTCGCAGATGAGTGTCTCAAAGATCATCTCGTCCGTCCAACTTCACCAGCTTAGTTATACAACCCTGGTAAGGAGTTAATTGGTCGGTGAGGCGTCACCACCCATCACTTTACCACACCATGATGCAGTACCTGCATAAAATACACACGATACTTCACAAGTATCAACTTCCTGAATAATGCAGTTATTCAATTTAGCATTACATGCTACCTTTCGTGGATCCACGATCTACACATTCCAGACATCAATCATGTCACAAACTGGGGGATACATACTGGGGTATTGGTCTGGCGGTTTACAGCGTGCAACGCGCCATCACAAGAACGTGTTAGGAAGTCATGGACGGTTAGAGATGACAGGAGAAGTGGGAAAGACTGGTCGTACAACACCAACACACGACTCCACTACTCCATCATTCCACTTCCTCCACTTCCCACGAGAGACATGAATAAGGCTCAAATAACTTGTATAAATAGGTTCTCCTCTCGATTCTCAAAGGCAAGAAGAGAGAGAGAGCAACCAGAGCAAGTCTAGACGAGACAGAAAACCAAGTGTTGATACCATCGTATTCAAACACCAGGACTCATAGCTTACATCCTGTAAGCCAGTTCAGCTTTCTGTTACAAGTCATAAGCAAGCCAACACCTTCACAATCTCAACACCTTCTTCGCTTCCCTCCCTAAGATCAACCCCATCTCCTTCACTTTGTGACCGAAACAAGTCCGGAACGGCCATTTCTTGGTTTAGGCCGGACTTGCACAGATTGATCTCGAATCTACAAGCAATCACCGCGCAGTGCATTTGTTTAAGGTTTAGATTCATTCCTCATCCACACACCCCAAATTACCAAATTCGGCAGGAATAATTTTCACCCATAAACAATTGGCGACCACAGTGGGAGGTTGATCTCTCGTTTGTAAAGTCAATTTCTTCGAAATCCGATTCAATTTCACCAATTTCTAAAGGGGAGATCTTAGAACCAGTTCAATCAACAATTCATTTTCAAGATGGTGGAACTCAGGTCTGGATCAGCAATCAATTCCGATGAAGCTAGTGTGGATAACACTCCTGGTGTCGATGTACCTGTCAGGGGAACTACTGTGGCCAATACATCTCGTGGAGCCGTCACTTCTATCACCAACACTAGCGGAGCAGGAGACATTCCAGTAGGTGTAATGCCTCCCATCACCAGAGCCAGAGCAGCCGCAAATCCTGGTATCTCCTCAATTGTAACACCTCCAGTGATCACCAGAACAACAACTTTCACTCCTTCATCAGGACGAGGAGCCGGAGGCACAAGAGGAGGACCACCGTCTATTACCATTGCAGACTTAATGGAGAAGCAGGAAACCCTTGCTAAGACTCAAACGGATATGGCCGCAACTCAGAAGGAGGTACTCACTTTCCTTAAAACTTTAACTGAAAGATTGCCACAAGACTCACGGCAACCCTCGGAGCCAACAATAGATGCCTTCAATACACCCGGAGAAGGTATTTCCACTCGGACCCACATGAGTGAAGAAGCTCGTGTTACTCCTGAACACCCAAGGGAAAGAGACCAGCCATCCAACTTCATCACACGCGATGACCTGGAACGACTTCTCCAAAATCGAGGAAAAGGGGACCGAACGGATGTACACCAGCATCAGCCACCGTACCCTCAAGATGTGCAACGAATTCCTCTTCCAAGAGGTTACACCTCTCCCCAGTTCTCCCTCTACGACTGTACTGGTAATGCTCATGAACATGTTTCTCGATTCTTGGAATCCTTGGGGGAATATGAATACAATCATGTTCTACGCCTAAAAGAATTCTCGAAATCACCTACGGGGAGGGCATACACCTGGTACAACAACATTGCGCCTAACAGCATATCCAATTGGAGCGAGATGGTCAGTGCTTTCTACAGGAAGTATTTCTTCGTGTCTGAACAAATCACGTTTTCAGATCTGGGAAGAATTCTCTAGCGGAACAACGAACATCCCAACGACTTCGTTAAAAGGTTCAGGACCCAAGCGCTAGATTGTCACGACCCGAACGTCACCGAACGACAACTGGTGGAATTATGCATCAATGGGATGATACCCATATACCGCGCTCTGTTAGAGAATTTGGGCTTTCAAACATTCTCTGAACTCCATGAAGCTGCCAAGCGTTCAACAACAATCGCACCAAAGCATTGCTAGAAAGAACCAGGGTCGTTCGAAGTGAAGATTCACGTGAAAGTCGAGGAAGCAGGCGCCTCACGAACAAGCAATACAACACTGTCCCTTCTGTGAGCGTAGTGGGCGGAGGAGAGAAAAGGAAAGCTTCAGTAACGGAACAACAAACCAAGCGGGCATCCCCGGCACACAAGACTTCGTCTCGGAAAGGAGCGGACAAAACTCATGCACAAGATACCGAAGATACAGGTTTTCCTTTCCCCATGAATGAAGTGATAGAACTCTTGGAAGCATGGATCTGTTGATGGTGGATTTTCGCTTAAGGTTAAATTTGTAAAAAAACAGAAAAATCATGCGCTGACATCTTGTAAAAGATAAAGCCATTTATGAGTGTAGGATACTCCCTCACTTAGTTCACCAAGAATGGAGCATGTAGCAACAATCCCATTCTGTGAATACATGAAATTCCTCCAGGTTTGAGCATGTAGCAACAATCCCATCCTGTGAATTTCATATCAGCCTTGTATTTCCAGTACTCATTATCAGTGTGGCATGAGACTGAGTGTTACTCTTACAGAGTAACACGAACCTCCAAGCACTATAATGAAACCATGTACGAAATACCCGTACAGGCTGACTCTCGGTGTGTTATACTAGCCCGATTGAGCATCCGGACTGACCGTATCAGTCCGGATATGATCTGATCGCAGTCATCCAACTCCATAAGCATGATTGGATGACCCCAGATCAATTCCATCACCCCAAGCATGGTATGGAATACCCACGGCCGACCCCGCATGGTCGGTCATTGGCCTAGCTTGCCAAGAAACCGTTCATACCAAGCATTATGGACGGAAAACCCTAAATTAGGGTTTGCGGCATATTACATATGTTGTAAAGCGATCTCAACCATCCATCTTCGCAGTATAGATGGAGGGTGTAGATGTAGACTCAAAGGGCCCCGAGCATGTCAACACGATCACCGTGGGCCACCTTACACACACTTGACCAATCGGTCAAGACCAACAATGTTTGGCCGTGACAAAATCGTCACCCAAACAAGAGGAGGCGCATGGCTTTGAAAGCCAAAATTAGGGTTTCAAGCCATCACGCGCGTCCATCTTCTCCGGCACGAATGGAGGGTCCTGATTAGATTAACAGTCCTGGTCATACCAAAGATGACCGCCGTGGGCCCATCTACCTCCTCATGCGGTCGGCCAAGGCATATCATGCCTGGTTAATCCCAAAACGCATGTCCAAACTTGTGTGGTCACACCTCCCAAATTTCAAACTGATCTCGACCACTCAACTTCATCGAACGAATTGAGTGGCTTAGATCACGTTTTCATGGGACCGTCAGGTATAGGCGTGAACACCAGCCTACCACCTACATGATGGAGTGATCGACCAAGACCGACCAAGATGGGTCGTCTTGAAACGCGTGCAGGGATGTCATGCGGTTTCCAACTCCTTTGCGGCAAGGGATTTCTGCCGCAAACTGATCTCAACCACTCCTCTTTGCCGGTCAAATTGAGTGGCCTAGATCGCACCTTCATGGGACAGTGAGACATGGACGTGTACACCGGCATGCCATCTACATACACGTCCGGTCGGTCCTCCCCAAAATCCTTCCTATGCTTGCTTTCGACCAAGCTGAAGAGTCATGCTTGCGCTCCTCTTCAAAAAACCCTAATATTCATTAACGGTCGCAGATGAGTGTCTCAAAGATCATCTCATCCGTCCAACTTCACCAGCTTGGTTATACAACCCCAGTCGGGAGTTATTTGGTTAGTGAGGCGTCATTACCCATCAATTTACCACACCATAATGCGCATACACATAAAATACACACGATACTTCACAAGTATCGACTTCCCGAATAACACATTATTCAATTCAAAGATTACATTCTATCTTTCGTGGATCCACGATCCACACATTCCAGACATCAATCATGTCACAAACTGGGGGATACATACTGGGGTATTGGTCTGGCGGTTTACAGCGTGCAGCGTGCAACGCGCCATCACAAGAACGTGTTGGGAAGTCATGGACGGTTAGAGATGACAGGAAAAGTGGGCAAGACTGGTCGTGTATCACCAACGCATAACTCCACTACTCCATCACTCCACTTCCTCCACTTCCCACGAGAGACGTGAATAAGGCTCAAATGACTTGTATAAATAGGTTCTCCGCCCTATTTCCAACAACAGAGGAACAACACAAGTCCAGACGAGACAGAAAACCAAGTGTTAGTACAAAACGTATTCAAACACCCAGAGCTTGCTTGCATCCATCACAAGCCTGCTCACCTTTCTGTCACAAGTCATAAGCAAGCCAACACCTTCACAATCTCAACACCTTCTTCGCTTCCCTCCCTAAGATCAACCCCATCTCCTTCACTTTGTGACCGAAACAGTCCTGAACGGCCATTTCTTGGTTTAGGCCGGACTTGCACGTTGATCTCTCGAATCTACAAGCACTCACCGCTACAGTGCATTTGTTTAGGGTTTAGATTCATTCCTCATTCACACCCCAAATTACCAAATTCTGCAGGAGTAGTTTTCACCCATAAACAATTGGCGACCACAGTGGGAGATTAATCTCTCGGTTGTAAAGTCATTTTCTTCGAAATCCGATTCAATTTCATCAATTTCAAAAAGGGTAGATCTTAGAACCAATTCGATCAACAATTCATTTCAAGATGGTGGAACTCAGGTCTGGATCATCAATCAATTCGGACGGAGCTAGTGTAGACAACACTCCCAGTGTTGATGTACCTGTCAGTGGAGCTACCGTAGCCAACATATCTCGAGGAGTCGTTACCTCTATCACCAACACTAGCGGAGCAGGAGACATCCCAGTAGGTGTAACACCTCCCATCACCAGAGCCAGAGCAGCCGCAAATCCCGACATCTCCTCAAGTGTAACGCCTCCAGTGGTCACCATAGCAACAACTTTCACTCCCTCATCAGGACGAGGAACCGGAGGCACAAGAGGAGGACCACCGTCTATTACCATTGCAGACTTGATGGAGAAACAGGAAGTTCTTGCTAAGACTCAAACAGATATGGCCGCAACTCATAAGGAGGTACTCACTTTCCTCAAGACCTTGACTGAACGATTGCCTCAAGATTCACGTCAATCTTTGGAGCCAACAAGAGATGCCTTCAATTCTCCTGGAGCAGGCGTTTCCTCTCGGACCCACATGAGTGAAGAAGCTCGTGTTGCTCCTGAATGTTCAAGAGAAAGGGACCAGCCACCCAACTTCATCACACGTGAGGATCTAGAACGACTCCTTCAAAGCCGAGGCAATGGAAATCTGACGGATGCACACCAACACCAACCTCCATACCCTCAGGATATGCAACGAATCCCTCTTCCAAGAGGATACACCTCTCCCCAGTTCTCCCTCTACGACGGTACTGGTAATGCTCGTGAACATGTTTCTCGATTCTTGGAATCCTTGGGTGAACATGAGTACAATCATGTTCTACGCCTAAAAAAATTCTCGAAATCACTTACGGGGAGGGCATACACCTGGTACAACAACATTGCGCCTAACAGCATATCCAATTGGAGCGAGATGGTCAGTGCCTTCTACAGGAAGTATTTCTTCGTGTCTGAACAAATCACGTTTTTAGATCTGGGAAGAATTCTCCAGCGGAACAATGAACATCCCAACGATTTCGTTAAAAGGTTCAGAACCCAAGCGCTAGATTGTCACGACCCGAACGTCACCGAACGACAATTGGTGGAATTGTGCATCAATGGGATGATACCCATATACCGCGCTCTGTTAGAGAATCTGGGCTTTCAAACGTTCTCTGAACTCCTCGAAGCTGTAAAACGTTCAGCAACAACTGCACCGGCACTACTAGAAAGAACCAGAGTTGTTCGGAGTGAAGATTTGCATGAAAATCGAGGAAGCAGGCGTCTCACGAACAAACAATACAACACTGGTCCTTCCGTGAGTGTGGTAGGCGGAGGAGAAAAAAGGAAAGCTTCGATAACGGAACAACAAACCAAGCGAGCATCTCCGGCACACAAGACTTCGTCTCGAAAAGGAATAGACAAAACTCCTGCACAAAACACTAAAGACACAGGTTTTCCTTTTCCCATGAATGAAGTGATAGAGCTCTTGGAAGCGTGGATCCAAGACGACGCTGTAAAGCTGCCCCCCATCAGGCGTCCTCCGACCGAGGAAGAAATGGCAAATCCCAGATATTGTTGCTACCACAGGTTCGTCCATCATCCAACCAAAGATTGTAACAGGTTGAAACAAATATTCAGGGAAAAGGTAGAGGCAGGGGAACTCCAGCTTGGAAACGAAGGTGTTCATAGAGACCCTCTGCCTATCAGGAGCTGCATGATTTCTAGGGATTCTGTTCGCAAGACCGTACAATCTATGATGGAGCACATATGTAAAATCTTGTACTTCTCCAAAGGACAGCGTCAAGACATATTCACGGCCCTCAACCATGTTGTGTCAGGTAGGCGTTTTCATCCAGTAGCAGTCCAGGAACCCCAGTCTTTCCTGAAGGACATGAGCAATGGAAACTGGGGACTCCTAACTGTCACTCGTTTGAGAAACGTTGAGTTCGATAGCGTGTTGATTGATACGTCTTCCGAATTTAACATCGTTACTGTCAATACCTTGAGAGCGGCAAAGATTTCGAAGCAGGAAGCTACTCGTCACCCAACTGTAGTTAAAGATTCAGCAGGAGAGCTCAGAGATTCATATGGATACATCAATCTTGAAGTCAAATTGGGTGATGTCTCGACACAAGCAAAGTTCTACATAGTCAAAGACCATCCCAACTACGACATGATCCTAGGAAGCTCTTGGAAACAGGACAACAAAGCCATACTGGAAGTCTGTCCTCTACCGGTGTCAGTACCTGAAAGAATCTCCAACACGCCTTCTGGACCCCCTGATGACTGTTTGCTTCCGCATCAGCAACTTTCCGACGTGACACAATTTCCCGGGGAGAGCCTGTCGGCATACATTGAAAGGTTCCGATCTCAAGTAAGTCTCATCACACAACTCTCTTTGCAACCTACCACCTATCATTCTGACAAGTCCTGGGGACTGGCTCCAATCAACAAACCGACCCCGGCTAAGAGATGTGAATGGGAGGCCGGCCCTTTCAAGCGTTTTATCAAGAGCGTAGAAGCTGTTTTGGTCAAAGATGATAAGGCCAAGATCCAAGTATCTGCACGACCAAACCCATTTGGAATTGGAGACCTGGTGACGAAGACGACTACGTTCAATGGTGGGAGCGTGACGGTGAAGATGACCACTCTACCTGACTCACCCACCGAAAGAGAAGATGAACCGTATCTGGTAGCAGATGTTATCCTAGGCGGCTACTGCAAACTCATCAACGCTGATAAACTAGAGGGCATAACAATTCACTCACGATGGCTCAAACCTTACCGAACTTAAGATACTGTGCTACCACTTTCCAGCATCCTCCACACTTTAAAACGTTGTGCTATATTTTTCCAGCGTGTTTCCTTTTACAGTTTCATGTCATATTTGTAATTCCTCCAGAAAATGATTGCAATACTTGCATTCATAGTTAGGGTTTCAATTTTCAATTTTCAATTGAAGCGTTATTTTCATCTGAGAACCTCTTTACTCCTAAATACACAAAATCCTGAGTCAGCCTAAATCAACCTACTGGAACAAGAAAGGAAACCCTAAGCAAACATCTCACGGAAACAAGGAAATAGAACGTGTGCACTAAAGGAAAATAATTTGAGCCATCTGCCCCAACAAAGCTAGGAAGATCTTGCATCAGGAGCATAGGTCCGTAAGTATTCCATCATGATAATTACTTCTTTTATCACAAGCAATCACGTGTGAAGGAACACCCTTGTGCCCGAGAAGATTCAGTTGCAGTTTTTGCAAAGGATTACAAAAGAAAAAAACCTTTATTCAAACAATCAAATAGAGAAAAGACCTTGAACTCAGCCGCCACTGAGTACAAGGAAGATGTTCGAGTGTACAGAATATGCTTGGAAAGAAGAAAAAATAAATAAAAGAGATTTCAGTCGTCAAGAGGGTCGGCCTCGCCTGCATCACCTTCAGCTCCATCACCTGTTGATGCTCCCCTCTCTGGATCTCCCTCAGTTTCTGCATCAGACATCTCCGCAGCAGCAGCGCACTCCATCCCAACATCATCAGCGGGAGCATCAAAGGGCACAGCAACACTAGGGGCCGCGCAAATTGCTTTCACATGTTCAGGTTCGTCTGTATCAGAATCAAGAATTATCACGCCGTCCTGGATCGGGTAATCACACTTGCCTTCATTTGGAAGTCGTTTATGCTCAACTCTCCGCCTCTTCAACCGCGCTGCAAATCTCTCTGCCCTTGCGCTTACTAGTGTCTGCAGCGTTTCCTCGCGCCTCCACCGCTCCTCCATGTCAATTGCAGCTGAAAGTGCACAGATACGTCCTCTGGCAATACGAAGGTGGGAGATGGACATCCCATGTATAGCACGGCCGACTTCGCGAAGTGGAAGATCGATCTTAGCCATTACTTCTTCGTGCGCATGGTTTTCGGGCTTGTCAACTTCAAAACTTCTTTCTGGGGAAGCAACAGAATGAGCGTCCACCACTTCCATGATAAACTGCAAAGGAGAGGGAGTTATGAGCACATAAAAAAAGAGATCACCAAATCCATCGATCAGTTAATCAGAAAGTCGAGCGACTGCGAGATACCCGAGATACGAGAATAAACGACCACGTGAGATGATTCTTTATAATCTCACAAGTCGACGAGAATCCCGAAGGAAAAGAAGTCTTTACTTGCCACCTATGAAGGCTGCTAATTCGGGATAACAATCGACGAGGCTTATCGGATATACCTGAGGAAAGCCGTGTATGATGAAAGAAGTACACCTGAAGAAGCGGCCGAGCTCAAATATGTACAAGAGGGACCAAAGCGACTCACCAGATCAAGTCCTGTTTCCTTCAGTTTGGTCATTTCAGTATATATGTATGTCACCATCTCATGCCTACCACACAATAGTGTAACCATTATGTGCTAGGCAGGGGACTTAATGTTGATGGTGGATTTTCGTTTAAGGTTAAATTTGTAAAAACCGGAAAAATCATGCAATTGACATCTTGTAAAAGATAAAGCCATTTATAAGTGTTGGATACTCCCTCACTTAATTCACCAAGAATGGAGCATGTAGCAACAATCCCATTCAGTGAATACATGAAATTCCTCCAGGTTGGAGCATGTAGCAACAATCCCATCCTGTGAATTTCATATCAGCCTTGTATTTCCAGTACTCATTATCAGTGTGGCATGAGATCGAGTGTTACTCTTACTGAGTAACACGAACCTCCAAGCACTATAATGAAACCATGTACTGAAATACCCGTGCACAGGTGACTCTCGGTGTGTTATACTAGCCCGATTGAGCCCCTCTTGGTGTGTTATACTAGCCCGATTGAGCATCCTGACTGACCAGTATCGGTCGGGATATGATCGATCGCATCATCCAACTCCATAAGCATGATTGGATGACCCCAGATCAATTCCATCACCCCAAGCATGGTATGGAATACCCACGGCCAACCCCGCATGGTCGGTCATTGGCCTAGCTTGCCAAGAAACCGTTCATACCAAGCATTATGGACGGAAAACCCTAAATTAGGGTTTGCGGCATATTACATGTGTTGCAAAGCAGTTTCAACCATTCATCTTCGCAGGTATAGATGGAGGGTGTAGATGTAGACTCAAAGGGCCCAGAGCATGTCAACACGATCACCGTGGGCCCGCCTACACACTTGACCAATCGGTCAAGACCAACAATGTTTGGCCGTGACAAAATCGTCACCCAAACAAGAGGACGCGCACGGCTTTGAAAGCCAAAATTAGGGTTTCAAGCCATCACGCGCGTCCATCTTCTCCGGCACGAATGGAGGGTCCCAGTTAGATTAAACGAGTCTGTCATACCAAAGATGACCACCGTGGGCCCATCTACCTCCTCATGTGGTCGGCCAAGGCATATCATGCCTGGTTAATCCCAAAACGCACGTCCAAACTTGTGTGGTCACACCTCCCAAATTGCAAACTGATCTCGACCACTCAACTTCACCGGACAAATTGAGTGGCTTAGATCACGTTTTCATGGGACAGTCAGGTATAGGCGTGAACACCAGCCTACCACCTACATGCTGGAGTGATCGACCAAGACCGACCAAGATGGGTCGTCTTGAAACGCGTGCAGGGATGTCATGCGGTTTCCAACTCCTTTGCGGCAAGGGATTTCTGCCGCAAACCGATCTCAACCACTCCTCTTTGCCGGTCAAATTGAGTGGCCTAGATCGCACCTTCATGGGACAGTGAGACATGGACGTGTACACCGGCATGCCATCTACATACACGTCCGGTCGGTCGTCCCCAAATCCTTCCTATGCTTGGTTTCGACCAAGCTGAAGAGTCATGCTTGCGCTCCTCTTCAAAAAAACCCTAATATTCACGGTCGCAGATGAGTGTCTCAAAGATCATCTCATTCGTCCAACTTCACCAGCTTGGTTATACAACCCTGGTCAGGAGTTATTTGGTTAGTGAGGCGTCATTACCCATCACTTTACCACACCATAATGCGAGCACTGCATAAAATACACACGATACTTCACAAGTATCGACTTCCCGAATAACACGATTATTCAATTCAAGATTACATGCTATCTTTCGTGGATCCACGATCCACACATTCAGTTTATCAATCATGTCACAAACCGGGGATACATACTGGGGTATTGGTCTGCAGCGGTTTACGCGTGCAGCGTGCAACGCGCCATCACAAGAACGTGTTGGGAAGTCATGGACGGTTAGAGATGACAGGAAAAGTGGGCAAGACTGGTCGTGTATCACCAACACATAACTCCACTACTCCATCACTCCACTTCCTCCACTTCCCACGAGAGACGTGAATAAGGCTCAAATGACTTGTATAAATAGGTTCTCCGCCCTATTTCCAACAACAGAGGAACAACACAAGTCCAGACGAGAGAGAAAACCAAGTGTTAGTACAAAACGTATTCAAACACCCAGAGCTTGCTTGCATCCATCACAAGCCTGCTCACCTTTATATCACAAGTCATAAGCAAGCCAACACCTTCACAATCTCAACACCTTCTTCACTTCCCTCCCTAAGATCAACCCCATCTCCTTCACTTTGTGACAGAAACAAGTCTGGAACGGCCATTTCTTGGTTTAGGTCGGACTTGCACAGATTGATCTCTCGAATCTACAAGCACTCACCGCACAGTGCATTTGTTTAGGGTTTAGATTCATTCCTCATTCACACACCAAATTACCAAATTCTGCAGGAGTAGTTTTCACCCATAAACAGGATCCAAGACGATGCCATCAAGCTGCCTCCTGCCAGGCATCCTCCAACTGAGAAAGACATGGCAGATCCCAAATACTGTTGCTACCACAGATTCGTCCATCATCCAACCAAAGATTGTAACAGGTTGAAGTAAATATTCAGGGAAAAGATAGAGACAGGGGAACTCCAGCTTAGAAACGAAGGTGTTCGTAGAGACCCGCTCCCTATCAGGAACTGCATGATTTCTGGGGATTCTGTTCGCAAGACTGTACAATCTATGATGGAACACTTGTGTGAAATCTTGTACTTCTCCAAAGGGCAGCGTCAAGACATATTTACGGCCCTCAACCGCATTGTGTCGGGCAGGCGTTTGTATCCAGTAGCAGCCTAGGAACCCCAGTCTTTCCTGAAGGACATGAGCAATGGGAACTGGGGACTCCTAACCGTCACTCGTTTGAGAGACGTTTAGTTCGATAGCGCGTTGATTGATACGACTTCCGAATTTAACATAATTACTGTCAAGACCTTGAGAGCGGCAAAGATTTCAAAGCAGGAAGCTACTCGTCACCCAACTACGGTTAAGGATTCAGCAGGAGAGCCCAGAGATGCATATGGATACATCGATCTTGAATTCAAATTGGGTGATGCCTCGACGCAAACAAAGTTCTACATAGTCAAAGATCATCCCAAATACGACATGATCCTAGGACGCTCTTGGATGCATAACAACGAAGCAATACTAGAAGTCTGTCCTCTACCGGTTTCGATACCTGAAAGAATCTCCAACACGCCTTCGGACCTCCCGATGATCATTCTGCTGCACGCACAACAACTTGCCAACGTGACACAAATTCCCGGAGAGAGCCTGTCAGCATACATCGAAAAGTTCCAATCTCAAGTAAGTCTCATCACGCAACCTTCTTTACAACCTACCGCCCCTCATTCTGACAAGTCCTGGGGACTGGCTCCGACCAACGAACCAACCCCGGCTAAGAGATATGAATGGGAAGCCGACCCGTTCAAACGTTTTATCAAGAGTGTAGAGGCTGTCTTGGTCAAAGACGATAAGGCCAAGGTCCAAGTATCTGCACGCCCAAACCCATTTGGAATTGGAGACCTTGTGACGAAGACGACTACATTCAAGGTTGGGAGCATGACGGTGAAAATGACCACTCCACCTGACTCACCCACCGAAAGAGAAGATGAACCGTGCACTGTAGCGAGATGTTATCCTAGGCGGCTACTGCAAGCTCATCAACGCTGATAAACTAGAAGGCATAACAATTCACTCACAATGGCTCAATCCCTACCGAACTTAAGACGTTGTGCTACCACTTTCCAGCGTCCTCCACGCTTTAAAACGCTGTGCTATTTTCTCCAGCGTGTTTCCTTTTACAATTTCATGTCATATTTGTAATTCCTCCAGAAAATGATTGCAATACTTGCATTCATAGTTAGGGTTTCAATTTTCAATTTTCAATTTAATTGAAGCATTATTTCCATCTGAGAACCTCTCTACCCCTAAAAGCATAAAGTCCTGAGTCAGCCTAAATCAACCCACTAGAGCAAGAAAGGAAACCCTAAGCAAACATCTCATGGGAAGAAGGAAATAGAACGTGTGCACAAAAGGAAAATGATTTGAGCCATCTCGCCTGACAAGGCCAGGAAGATCTTGCATTAGGAACACAGGTCATAAGTATTCCATTATGGCATTACTTCTTTTATCACAAAGAATTACGTGTGAAGGCACACCCTTGCGCCTGAGAAGATTCAGTTGCAGGCAAAGGGTTAAAAAAAAAAAAAAAAAAAAAACTTTATTCAAACAATCAAATGGAAGAAAACTTTGAACTCGACCGCCACTGAGTACAAGGAAGATGTTCGAGTGTACAGAATATACTTGGAAAGAAGAAAAAGAAAAGAGGTTTTAGTCGCCAAGAGGGTCGGCCTCGCCTGCACCACCGTTGGGTTCTTCTCCATCGCCTGTTGATGCACCTCCCTTCGGATCTACCTCAACTTCTACATCAGACATCTCCGCAGCAGCAGCGCACTCCATCCCAACATCATCAGCAGGAACATCAAAGAGCACAGCAACACTGGGAGTCGTGCCGATTGCTTTTAAATGTTCAGGTTCGACTGTGTCAGAATCAAGAATTATCACGCCGTCCTGGATCGGGTAATCACACTTATCTTCATTCAGAGGTCGTTTATGCTCAACCCTCCGCCTCTTCAACCGCGCTGCAAATCTCTCTGCCCTTGCGCTTACTAGCACTTGTAACGTTTCCTCGCGCCTCCAACGCTCCTCCATGTCAATCGCAGCTGAAAGTGCACAGATGCGTCCCCTAGTAATACGCAGGTGCAAGATGGACATCCCCTGTATAGCACGACCGACTTCACGAAGTGGAAGATCGATCTTAGCCATTACTTCTTCATGCGCATGATTTTCGGGCTTGTCAACTTCGAAGCTTCTTTCTGGAGAAGCGACAGAATGATCATCCACCGCTTCCATGATAAACTGCAAAGGAGTAGAAGTTATGAGCACACAAATAAGTCAATCAATCGATCAGTCAATCAGGAGATCAGATAAGAGCGGAGCAGTACCTGAGATATAGAATGAACGACTGCGTAAGATGATTCTTTATAATCTCGCAAGTCGACAGAATCCCAGGAGAAAAGAAGTCTTTACTTACCACCTATAAAGGCTACCAATTCGGGATAGCAATCAATGATGTTTATCAGATACATCTGAGGAAAGCTGCGCGTGACGAAAGGGAGTACGCCTGACCCGAGGAAAGGACCAAGCTCAGATATGTACAAGGGGAGCCAAAGCGACTCACCAGATCAAGTCCTGCTTCCTTCACGACCTTAATCAGGACCAACCAGTTCCAGGGCAATGCCTGACGATGTCGACCTATCCGGTAAATATATATTCACCATAGCTTGGTCATTTCATACAAATTTGTCACCATCTCATGCCTACGCCACAATAGTGTAACCATTATGTGCTAGGCAGGGGACTTAATGTTGATGGTGGATTTTCGTTTAAGGTTAAAATTGTAAAAAACCAGAAAAAACTATGCACTGACATCTTGTAAAAGATAAAGCCATTAATAAGTGTTGGATACTCCCTCACTTAATTCACCAAGAATGGAGCATGTGGCAACAATCTCATTATGTGAATACATGAAATTCATCCAGGTTGGAGCATGTGGCAACAATCCCATTCTGTGAATTTCTAGCATTATTAATTAATGCGCAAGCAGCCTTGTATTTCCAGTACTCATTATCAATGTGGCATGACGACTGAGTGTTGCTCTCAGCAGAGCAACACGAACCTCCAAGCATTAAAATGAAAGCATATACGAAATACACGTACAGGTTGCAACTCTCGGTGTGTTATACTAGCCCGATTGAGAGCTCTCGGTGTGTTATACTAGCCCGATTGAGCATCCGGACTGACCGCATCAGTCCGGATATGATCACAGTCATCCAACATCGCAGGCATGATTGGATGACCCAGATCAATTCCATCACCCCCAAGCAGGTATGGAATATCCATTGCCGAACCAACGCGGACCCCGCATGGTCGGCCTCCCTGGCTTAGCTTGCCAAAAAACATCCAAACCAGAGCGTATGGGAGGAAAACCCTAAATTAGGGTTTGCGGCATATTGCATGTGTCGCAAAACAGTCTCAACCATCCATCTTCACAGGTATAGATGGAGGGTGTAGATATAGATTCAAAGGGGACAGAGCATGTCAACACAATCACCGTGGTCCCGCCTACAAACCTGACCAATCGGTCAGGACCAACCATGGTTGGTCATCTCGATCCGTGCGCCCGAACAGAGCATGACGCATGGCCTTGAAACCCAAAATTAGGGTTTTAAACATCACGAGCGTCCATCTTCTCCGACACGAATGGAGGGTCCCAGATTAGATTAAACAGGTCCGGTCATACCAGCATGACCACCGTGGGCCCATCTATCTCCTCACGCGGTCGTCCAAGGTATACCATGTCTGGTTATCCCAAACCGTCCGCCCAAACTAGCGTGGTTACACTACCCAAACTGCAAACTGATCTTGACCGCTCAACTTCGCCGGACGATTTGGATGGCTCAGATCACGTTTTCATGGGATAGTCAGGTATAGGCATGAACACCAGCCTACCACCTACACGCCAAACCAATCGGCCAAGACCGACCAAGATTGGTCGTCTTGGAACGCGCGCCGGAAGTAAGCATGGTACGCGGCCTTTTGCGACACCAAATTCCTATCACAAAATCGATCTCCACCACTCCTCTTTACCGGTCAAATTGAGTGGTCTAGATCGCGCCTTCATGGGATAGTGAGGTACGAACGTGTACACCGGCATGTTGTCTACACACATGCCCGGTCGGTCCTTTCCAAAATCCTTCCCATGCTTGGTTTCGACCAAGCTGAAGAGTGATGCTTGCCCACCTCTTCAAAAACCCTAATTCACTAACGGTCGCAGATGAGTGTCTCAAAGATCATCTCGTCCGTCTAACTTCACCAGCTTAGTTATACAACCCTGGTCAGGAGTTAATTGGTCGGTGAGGCGTCACCACCCATCACTTTACCACACCATGATGCAGTACCTGCATAAAATACACACGATACTTCACAAGTATCAACTTCCTGAATAACGCGGTTATTCAATTTAGCATTACATGCTACCTTTCGTGGATCCACGATCCACACATTCTAGACATCAATCATGTCACAAACTAGGGGATACATCTTTGGGGTATTGGTGCGCGGTTTACGACGTGCAGCGTGCAACGCGCCATCATAAGAACGTGTTAGGAAGTCATGGACGGTTAGAGATGACAGGAGAATTGGGCAAGACTGGTCGTACAACACCAACACACGACTCCACTACTCCATCATTCCACTTCCTCCACTTCCCACGAGAGACGTGAATAAGGCTCAAATGACTTGTATAAATAGGTTCTCATCTCGATTCTCAAAGGCAAGAAGAGAGAGAGAGAGCAACCAGAGCAAGTCTAGACGAGACAGAAAACCAAGTGTTGATACCATCGTATTCAAACACCGGAACTGATAGCTTACATCTTGTAAGCCGGTTCAGCTTTCTGTTACAAGTCATAAGCAAGCCAACACCTTCACAATCTCAACACCTTATTCGCTTCCCTCCCTAAGATCAACCCCATCTCCTTCACTTTGTGACCGAAACAAGTCTGGAACGGCCATTTCTTGGTTTAGGCCGGACTTGCACAGATTGATCTCGAATCTACAAGCACTCACCGCGCAGTGCATTTGTTTAAGGTTTAGATTCATTCCTCATCCACACACCCCAAATTACCAAATTCGGCAGGAATAGTTTTCACCCATAAGTAACTGTACATAACACCATTTGAAAGAGGCAATAAGAACTAGCAAGGATTTTTATAAAATGAAAAAAAACAAACAAGAGGCACAAAAGAAAGTATGATTACTCAAACAGATTCTAACCTGAATCTTCTCCTTGTAATGAGGGCAGACAAAATAAACTGGAGCCTCATGATTCTTATGTAATGTCAACATCTGGAGGAAAAATATCTCTGTTCAAAAGTTCTTCAAAGTTCCTCAAATCCTAAAATGAAATCAGATTAACAGATTTAGCAAATGATTGGATAAATATATTCACAGATTAACAAATCGCTTTAGAAAAAAACCCTAAAATCGATTCACATATGAAACCCTAAAAAACAGACGATGAAAACAAACCCTAAAATCGAATGATAAAATACTTACCCAATACGTTAATCGATCCAGCTGATGTTTGAAACCCTGAAATTTGTTAATCTCTTTATCGATTCAGCGATGATTCGAGTGTAAGGGGAGAAGAAGATTTTTTCTTCTGAGGAAAGAGAGACTAAAAAATAAATGAAGAAGAGAAGTTCTAATGTGGAATCGATCGAGTATAAGAGGATAAGGGGAGAAACATCCTACAGTCGATTTGGTGTGGGGTGGAAAAAACTGTCGTGTGTGTGATTCGCACGCCCAAAATCTGCAGGTGTTACGACCTAAGTGTGACCAAGCGTGTGAGTGGCACGCCTATTAAAAATTTAGTAACGGCTACGGCCTGTTACGAATTTTTTGTAACGACCATTTGTAACGATAAATTTGTAACGACCCATAAGCCGTTACGAATTCCTGTTACTAATCCGGGAATTTGGTGTAGTGAGGATACTCTTTCCTCTGAAGGCAAAACCGCATTACACGCCCCGGCCGAACCTACTGGACCTCTCCTTTATTTTCTGAACCGGTCAAAAGGGTCTCCACATACTTGGGATTGGCTCTCCTAAGTGTAGAAGACTTTGTAAAAAAATCATCATCTGTGTTTGGCTTGGAGTTGCCAACATTCTTCGATGTTGTGGCGGGACTTTTCTCAGGTGACATCCTAACAGAATTTCTTTACGCTGCTTTCACTATTGAAGTAACTACAACGGAGCAAAACCAATAAAGTTACTACTAAGAAAAATGGAGCATACAAAACATTTTTTCAACGGCGGAAGAAATCATCTTGGTTACAAGCCAATTTATTGGGTCACAAGCCGCAACATGCACGACCAAAGGTGACGCACGGCCAGAGGAGTGGTATTCGAAGGAATGGGGACTGGCATCCACCCCAACTTTATGCCACGAGAGGTATACTCTCGGCCAAGAGGGTACCACAGTCACGTTCAAAAAAAAAAAAAAAAAAAAGGGGAAACCCTAAAATTAGGTTTTTGTGGAGAAGGTTTAAACGGCGGCTACCCGATTAGGCATAATTACTTCGCATAAACAATTGGCTTCATTACCGTTAAACAGGGTGGTTGATGTTATTGCATACTACTGACAAAGGGAAATTACTCACGTTAAAGTATTTCACGAATTTATAACGGATGTACGGCTATGGTTTACACCAACACAGAAGAGTAAACAAAAGAAGAAACACAGAGATGCATACCTGGAATATGCATACCTAGAATACGCTCTGCAAGGAAACGGTGCCGTGAGTGCAAACCACTCCACCGACATATTTATTGAGCCATTCAATATATTTACATGAAATTTATCCATACTGGAGAATGTTGCAACCATCCCAAACACTCTGTAAATTTCGGCACCTCGCCAATACAAGATTCACTGAGTACTTTCCTGCGCCATGTTCCCCGTCACAACCCTTAATATCGGTATGGCATGAAGAATTTATGTTCACTCGAAGCGAAGTAGCATGAACCTCCAAGTACCAAAGTTAAGTCCATCACACAAAATGCTCAGACGGAAAGCACATTGCATTCTGTGGATAAGGACTTTTGTGGCAGCATACAAAATCCAACCAATTATTGTGATAACTCACAAAAAACTCATAAACCCGACTAATTTGCAAAAATTAGGGTTTCGCGCCCGCACAGTACATTAGGCCCCGTTGGTCGAAACTATGCTTAGCCAAACCAGGCAATTAAAGTCTGCCACAGCGCACAGGAAGCATGTCCACGCCCTAGCTTGCCGGCCCTCTTTCCCTCGACCAATCAAGTCACTTTAAATCCTCCATAGCGCACTGGAAGTGTGGCCATGCCCTAGCTTGCCAACCCTCTTTCCATCGACCAATCAGGTCTCTATAAATCCGCCACAACGGACTGGAAGTGTGGCCACGCCCTAGCTTGCCGGCCCCACTTCCCATCGACCAATCAGGTCGCTCTAAATCCGCCATAGCGCACTGGAAGTATGGCCATGCCCTAGCTTTCCGGCCCCACTTCCCATCGACCAATCAGGACGCTCCAAATCTGCCACAGCGCACTGGAAGTGTGGCCACGCCCTAGCTTGCCGGCCCCACTTCCCATCGACCAATCACGTCAATCTAAAGCTGCCACACTCACATCAGAATTGTAGCCACGCCCATGCTTGGCCGGCCCTCTTACATTAACCAATCAAGTTGCTTTAAACTCGCCACAATGTTGAAAAGAAGGAAACCGTGCCAGATGGCCGCAATGCCAATTGGCTTCCCAAAAACACGCCAACATGCCAAACGCACATACCAGGCATACATGCCGGACGCACATGCCAAATGCGCCAAACATGGCCACTCACCACATGCGACATGCCATATAACACTAGTACAGACAGACGCTTTTGCCACGCCAAATTGGCGTGTCCATAGGGGTTTTGACACGCCAATTTGGTTTGGACTTGGCGTGACTTCTGCTTGCGTGGTTTTAGGTAACACGGCGTGGTTTTAGGTAGCTTATAGCCATGCTTGCCTTGCGTGTCTATTTCTGCATGAAATAGACACGCCAGAGCCATATAGGCGTTGTTATATAGTGTCCCAAAAACTTAAGTACTGGTACTCTATAGACACACGATTTATTATTTTGGCATGGCTCTTTGGTTCCCTATAGACACCCTAAGTGCTTTTGGCGTGGTTCCCTATACTCCCAATTCACATATTCTTAAAAGCAAAATAATAAATGATTAACATATTCCTTGGAGTACTAGCTAGTGTCTTGGAAGATCATAAATGCTTTTTGGTGCAATTTTTTTGATTAAAATCCCAATTCATATTCTTAGAAGCAATTCTAACTAGATCTTACAATTAAATTTGTATTAAAAGAACCGAGATCAATATTTATTTTTTTAAAATACTGGCCGACAATATAGGATTTTATCATGTTTGTGCCTTTAATCTGGACGAAACATGATATATCAGCGATACATATGAATATCCAATGATATCACATTATTGGTCGTATCGGACCGATCAGCCGATAATATTGGCAAGGATATTTGGGGATGTTAGGTTATCAGGTGAAACTAGTTTATTTGATTGGTTGGCATTATGAATTCACGAATGACTATGATTGGCTTTGTCGACAAGACTCGATGTCACTCTTGGAGGAGCTTCTAAACCAATTATTATTTATTTCGATGTCACAATCTTAGCAAGAATTTTTCGTCCAAATCTAAGTTTCCGGGGAGTATTTCCACCGAGACAAATTGCTTAATGGTAATTTTCCATTTTTACCGATGTCACTCTTGGACGAGCTTGTTAACCAATTTATATTTCTATGTCACGATCTTAGCAAGTATTATCGTCCAAATCTAAGTTTACGCGGAGTATCTCCACCAAGATAAATTGATTGATGGTAATTTTCCATTTTTACCGATGTCACTCTTGGAGGAGCTTCTAAACCAATTTTTATTTATTTCCATGTCATGATCTTAGCAAGAATTTTTCGTCCAAATCTAAGTTTCCAGAGAGTATTTCCTCCGAGACAAATTGCTTAAGGGTAAGTTTCCATTTTTACCGATGTCACTCTTGGACGAGCTTGTTAACCAATTTATATTTCGATGTCACGATCTTAGCAAGTATTATTGTCCAAATCTAAGTTTACGCGGAGTATCTCCACCAAGATAAATTGATTGATGGTAATTTTCCATTTTTACCGATGTCACTCTTGGACGAGCTTCTAAACCAATTTTTATTTATTTCCATGTCATGATCTTAGCAAGAATTTTTCATCCAAATCTAAGTTTCCGGGGAGTATTTCCACCGAGACAAATTTCTTAATGGTAATTTTCCATTTTTACCGATGTCACTCTTGGAAGAGCTTGTTAACCAATTTATATTTCGGTGTCATGATTCTTAGCAAGTATTATCGTCTAAATCTAAGTTTATGCGGAGTATCTCCACCAAGATAAATTGATTGATGGTAATTTTCTATTTTTGCCGATGTCACTCTTGGACGAGCTTCGAAACCAATTTTTATTTATTTCCATGTCATGATCTTAGCAAGAATTTTTTGTCCAAATCTAAGTTTCCGGGGAGTATTTCCACCGAGACAAATTGCGTAATGGTAATTTTCCATTTTTACTGATGTCACTCTTGGACGAGCTTGTTAACCAATTTATATTTTGATGTCGTGATTCTTAGCAAGATTTATCGTCCAAATCTAAATTTACGGGGAGTATCTCCACCCAGATAAATTCCTTGATTTTAATTTTTCCATCCAATATTTTTATTTTTATATTACTTTTTATTTATTTTCCAAAGCCGCATACTTGTTCACTAGCTGCTTGGAAGTATAGTTTTTATGAATGTTTAATATTTACGGATGCAATATTTTCTTTAGATTCCAAGTGCATATGTTGTTTAATTTATGTCCATTGTTCATCTGTTGGAGTATCAATCTTTTGACAAAACAGAATGAACGAGTAATGTGTTTAAGGGGGCTTGGTGTAGAGATTTGGATGTTAGGGTTAACCATGATTTTGTTGTGGCTTTGCTGTTAAAGTGATAGGATCATGAATATGATAGGGACTGTATATTGAGTCTTGTATCAGAGTTGAAAAAAATAGCCAAATTTTTTATAAATTGCAATGCCAAATCTGACAAACTTTACCAAAAAAAAAATCAGAATTGAGAGCACAATTGAACAGTAGGCCTACGACTGCTACATAATTGTGCTTACACATTAATAAAATTAGCATACTAAAAATAATGTAAAAAACTTGAATTTAGTCAATACATATCTAGTATGCAAATCTAAATATAGTGTTATTTTTTTCTTTCCCTATACATATCTAGTATGCAAATCTAAATATAGTGGGTGGGTTATGTTTAACATGAATATAACAAACGAAAATCAAGGTGATATATGGAAAGTGGGATTTTGCGGATTTTGCGAGACCGAGCAGAAAAATATTGCATTTAGGATTGTAGGATTAGACTACTGATTGTCAGTTCTAATTAGACGCCTATAATCTTGCCGTAACCCTAAAGATATCTCTAAATATCCTGACACGTTAAGCATTCATGTCAATGAGATAGATAGTACACTTGTTAAAATTAAAATTTTACATTCCTTATTTAACAAAATACTCCTTCCTTATTGAATTTCAGACCCAACTTTTCCTACTACATTATTACTACAATCATAATTGATTTTTTGCAAAATTCATAGGCACCAGCACTTGTTGACCATGCACAGTTTACCAGGGTTTACGCGTTTTTCATAGAGCCAGCACCTGTTGACAGGCATTATGTGACGCTGGTGTATTGCAATATCTTGAATTGCAGCATGGTTTGGCTCATGTCTCATGCCATATCTCAAGTCCCTCACCAACAATTAAAATAAAAAAATGGTCAAACATAAGGTCAAACAAAATAGGTCAATAAGCAAAACAAAATCAACACACTTGTGTATATTTATTGAGTTGTACAATTTATTATTATGGTGATTATGAAGTATGAACATCTCTATGTTTCAGATTTTAGGTTTATTTTTATGTTGTTGTGAATTGTACCCTGATTTGAGAATCTTTTGGTGATTATGAACATCTCAATTGCATGCTTTATGAACATCTCAGATTGTAGATTCAGACTGTAGGTGATTTAGGATTATGAACATCTTTTGGTGATTATGAATATCTTAGATTGTAGATTCAGACTAGGTGTGTATATGCCTCTCCATCAAGTGAATTAGACTGGATAGAGAATAATGCTTATTTTGTTTCAACATACCACGGTTGAAATCACAAAGAGAAACCGAAAAAAGACAATTGCAATTTCATTAACCACATTTACAAACACCATCACAATTACAGATCAGACCACTAATTACTAAGTAGTTCCATTTACAATCAAACCATAAGCAAAAGAACTAGACACACTACCAATTCCAGTTCGACTTACACCTGCACAACCAACTCCGATGCCGTCAGATAAGCAAAATTCCCATAACCTCCATAACAAGTACCAAAGAAAATACCTACCACTACTACTACCGAGTTTGATCTTTGTCAACACCAAAACAACACCTTTACAAGATCAAACCTTGTGCCGAAATAAAACCCCAAAAAAAAAAACAATTACCATGCATTAGAAGATGTATCATGTATTACATAAGACTAGACCTCTCCTTCAGTTCCAACAAAGACCAAAGAACTACAAGCATTAGGAAAATCTTTGTGAATTTTCACGAAGACGATCTGAAGACTTCAAGGAATGCAATCCTCTTAAGTCTTCCTCAAAAGATTTTCCCAATGCTCTTCAGAAGATCACCACTGATCATCATCATCGTCGGTGTTAAAGCCCTCTTCTTCATAGGAGAAGTCTATGCCGCTATCATTGCTGGTAGAAGCTGCAGGACCATAGCCTCCATCCTCATCATCTTCATCATCTTCACAATCTTCTGATCCTTCATTTTCTTCTTGCTAAACCTCTGCTGCAATAGGATTGCCATCTACATCCATCCCTGGTATCTCCTCACCGTCTGAATTCACGTTCAGGGGTTCAGACATAGTATGAGCAAATATCCTGGGTTGAGCTTTCTCTGCCAAATAGAGCAGATACATTTCTGCATCATCTCTCTTCTGCCTTTGTCTCTCTCTAGCCTCTTTTTCTGGATCATTAGATCCCTCACTGTTGCTATCATCCTCATCAAGTTTTACTGCTTCTCCACCTTCCTCATCACTTTCACTTTCTGTGGCACTTCTTTTCTTAATCCAATGACGTTCATATCTCTCTAGCCTTTCTCTCTTCTTCCTTGCACATCTTGTCTCATATTTTATGATCCAAAACTGGCACTCTTCTTCGTTCTCAATCCTTTGCCTATCAAATTCTTCATGTCTCCTATTTTCTTCTTCCTGAATCCTCTTATTTGGAATTTCTTGTTCTAAATAAGAAATCAATCTCTCAGCCTCTTCACTTGTTAATGCATGAGTTGCTTGTTTTGCATTTTCTAATGCTGGTGATTGATTTTCAACAACATTAGGTTGGTTTGGTTCAACCATCTCTTAATCTTCTTCTCTCTGCAAATTTTCTTTATTTTTTTGTTTTGATTAAGTAATTGCATATCAGTTTCTTATCATTTTGTAGAGTGGTTAGATTAACCATAAATGCCCATTTATGGCGCATGGTTAAACTTCTTGTCCCTTGGCAGACCACGCCTCATCAGTGTCAAGAGTCAAGACACATTTTTTCAAAATACATCATTATTAGCTGTCTCATCTCTTAATTGCCCCTTCAAAAAAAATCTCTTAATTGCACAAAGCGTTATCTTTAAGAGTAAAACCAGGCGGTTTCCTAATTTGAAGGCCATAACTGTAGCATTATGGTTCACCAGGGTTCACAAGTTTGGCTCATGTATCATGCCATATCTCAAGTACCTGACCTATGGGTGGGACTTGGGTTGGTTGGGCGGGTTAGAAGGCTTACTCTAAATAGATAATAATGGCTCATGATTCATGAGATAAATATAATATATATTTTCATTATTAGATTTGAAGATAATATCTAAAATTACTCTAAATAGATAATAATGTCAATTATAAAAATAGTTTATATAGCTATATCATTGTTCTTAGGGTTGGGTGGGTTGCTTGGGCTAGAAACATTTGTGCCGATGCTTTCCCAAATTTAACTCGGGTTTATAAAATTTATGATCAAGCTTGCCCAAAGTTTTGAAATACATTGCCCATGTTCTCCTAACGATTGGGTTGGGCATGGGTTGGGTGGGTTAACCCAACCCCTAGTATGTAATTCTCTGAATCATTCCTGAATGATTTGCGAACGTATAGGAACTGACCGAATCCGAATGATACTTCCGAACTATTTGAACTCCGAACCTATTTCCCGGATTATATGGACCTCACGAATGATTCGTGAACATATCCGAACTGACCGTATCCGAATGATATTTCTGAACTAGAACTCCCATAGGTAACTCTCTCACCAGAGTTCTGTTGATTGGTTTTTGTTTGATTTCGTATATACTTTATATTTAAATACAATTATTGGTAGTTGTTTAACCAGTGTTTTATGTGTTGATTTTTGTTTAAAACATTTATGCGATTAAATTGTTTATTTCATGTTAAATAATCATGCTAAAATATTTTTTTCCATCTTATAAATCATATACAAATCAAATTAGTCTCGTAATAAGGTCATAATACTTATCAATTTATCATATATGTTAGCCGAATTTTAAGTGCCGAACTCACATTTATAAAACGAATATGCACGTACGTATGCCGTTCCGAACTACTGTCCGAACAACGAACCGTTGACCGGATTTTTGATCGAATCCGATCTATCCAAATCCGTATAATTCCCGTATGTATGCCGTCCCGAACTACTAACTGTACCCCTTATCTGTATAATTCCCAAAAAATGGTCAAACATAATAGGTTCCTGCACAATCTCCCTTATAAAGCATATAGTTTGGACAACTTAGGCAAGTTAAAGAGCGGCCAGGATTCATTCTTGGGAAAGCTAAATCTACGGCTGTAAGATGATCAGTTTAATTAACTTTCAATAATAAATGTTCTATTAATATTTCATAATAAATGTTTGTTTAATTAATCAAATAAATACACTTTCATTAATACAGTACATAATAAATTTATTTTATGCTAAATCAGTTGACACTAATGGTAGTTGTGATGGTGGGAGGGGGTGGTGGATCAGCGGTGGGTGTTAGTGAGAATGGTGGAGTGATGACGTTAATGATGGTGGTGGTGGAAGAAGTAGTGGTAGTGGGATGAGAAAAGATAAATTAATTAGTTACCCTTGGTTTATTATTTTTATTTGATACATTATTAGTTTTTAAATTTGTTTTTATTTAATTTTTTTAAATTAAAATAAATATTATAGACCAGATTTTTATCGGGTCGGGACAGGAAAAACGATGAACGGTTGAGGACTATAAAGAAACCAAGCTCAATGTCGGATACCAAACCCCGAACGCTCTGGATTCATTCTTGGGAAAGCTAAATCTACGGCCGAACGATGATTAGTTTACTTAACTTTCAATAAAAATGTTTTATTGATATTTCATAATATTTTTTTAGCTAATCAAATAAATATATTTCATTAATACACTACATAATAAACTTATTTTATATTAAATCAATTAACATGTAACATTATTATGGAAGTTGTGGTTGATTTTTTTAATTTGAAAATAAGATGGTTATTACACAAAAGAAATAATTGTACAGGCTGACCATAATTTTTTTCCGAAAAATAACCCGAGAAAAACCCAGCGATGATAGGGATAGAAAAGGTTATCAGTTGATCCCTCTATATGTTTCACCCGGTGATTTTTTCGAGACAAATTTTCGGTCAACCTAGAAATTCTCTGAAAAAAACATAAAAATTAAAAAATATGGGAGAAAATTGTCACTTTATATAGAGCCAACAAAAGAATGACAAGGGTTTTAAATTGACATAACTTTTTTACTTACTATGGAGGCCGTGTCGTTACGGCACGGGTGAAGTTCTAGTTGTGTATATTATTTAATTTAATTAGTTAACAAATGTGCCATAACCTGAACTGCAGCATGGTTTGGCTCAGACATCATGCCATATCTCAATACCTTGGTCCCTGAGTCCTGACCAACAACTAATTAATCAACTAATGTCAAAAAAATCAGGTCAAACATAGGTCAAGCTTTAATGACGTGATAAACCTAGGTAAAATGGCATTTTGGTTAATAAAAATTAATAATATGATTTCAGTGATTTTTCACTACTTTTGTGGTTGAAAATTTGAACAAAGCTCTCTTAAGAGCTTCATTGTGGGATATATTTCAACCAATAGGATTTTTCCGTTATTTCACCCCACAAAAACTACGTCCGGAAACACCACCATCCAGAAACACCACCTATTCTAATTTTCTCTTTCGCCTCCTCTCTATTCCTCGCTCTTTCTTCCCCTCACCGTTACTTCTCCATTCTCTCTTTCTATTTTGCAGATTTGAAATCATCGGAAAGGAAGCTATTAGCGAAAGAGAAAAATCAATAAAAATATTGATTCCTGCAGGTATACTATACCATAAACCCTACCCTTTTTCTCTTACTTTTTTTTTTCTATCTGAATCAATGAACCCTAACACTTTTGGTCTATTTTGAAGATACGAGTTTTCATTGATCTTGATAAACAAAGAAATCCAATCTTTTATTGGTGTTAGGACACTGGGGGAAAAACCTCTGCCGAATCAGTCAAGTTAATCAATCGAGTTCATCTTCCTAAATCTCTAAGAAAAATCTATTTGAAAATTTTGTTCCGACAAGGTAAACTCAATTAATGTTTCTCTAATCTCTTAATTTATTAACCAGGATTATAGATCAGTTTGAATCCGTCTGGAGCTGTATTTTTTTTTCTGTTTGCTACTCGCTTTTGGAATATTTTCTTTGTTATTGTTTCATTAATGTTTCTTTGTTGTTTTGTCACTGATTCCAATTTGTTTTATGTTCAAAATATTCCAATTTGTCTTATTTGTTCAAAATTTTCTACTTGGTCAAAGATTTTATGATATACCTGACCTATTTGGATTGTTGATGGATTGGATTGTAGATGGAGTAGTAAGTTGGTGAGGATAAAGATAATCCAGTGAACCATGATAAGGGAACTTGAATTTACTTTATACGGCTGTATTAAGAGAACTTTAATCACTGATTTTTGAATACTCCAAGGGTATGATCATAAACCAATTTAGAGAGAGTTCATCTAGAGCATTCTCTGATAAATTCTAATAATAAGATTGTAATTTTGGGTTTGGGTTCACATGGATGATCACGTTTCCATATGATTTCATTATTGAATTTTGTTAGACAGTGTTAATTTTGTGACGGAAATTGTGGAATTTGGTTTAGGTTGAGTTAAATTTTGTTACTAGTGGTTTTTTTATGGATTTAGGAATTAGCTTCTGTTGCTGTAAGGAGTAAAAGTTGCATTGTAGATTAAGCCGGCGTTGCTATAGAGCTGGAAAGGAGAATCTGTTGTGTATTCTCTCGATTTTGTTTTTCTTCACTTTGCAACGGTGTTCTATCATGCTAAGCAACTAGTTTAACAGGGAAGAAGACGTATTTAGAGAACCTACTCATCCCTACCTCCACATGCAACAAATGGCATCGTTTGACTCCGCAGAAGATTTGGCAATCACCAAAGCATGGGCAGCCGAAAGTCGAGTTGTAGATCGCTCCTCGGCCGAGACCTTTTGGGCGAATATACATAAAAAAATTATCCAAGATTATGGGAACCTGAAAAAAAGAAGTGTTCAACAAATCAAGGATAGGCACAACATCATCCTAGATGCGGTAGCTGGGTTTTTTAAAATCAAACACCGGATATCGCACGCAAGCCACCATAGCTTGTCCCCTCTACAACTTGTACGTATCTTTATGGTTTATTCGGCACAATACTTTTTTCAACTTATATGTAACCAAATAAGTTTGTGTGTTGTTTTTGTAGCACGAAGCCGTGAAAGCGCGCTACTTAGAGGAAAAGGGGGAAGCATTCACATTTGATGAAATTTTTTACTTCATAGTATTCATATTTTCGGAGTACCACCAGCTGCGGAGTATCACCATAACTCAATGGTGGGTGAATCGGACTTCATGCTCTTATTTGGCATTGCAATCGTTTACTTCACTGCATTGCGGTTTGTGTAATCATCCTGTGGAATCCAGTAATCACCTATTCCTTGAATGTGGTTATGCTAGATCTATTTGGTTGGTTTTAAATATCAATATTAACTTTGGTGCAGGAATTACTAGACATGAGATTAATAAATTGCTAATGGATTCAGTTTGGACATTTTTTTTTTAAGCATCAGTTTGGATTATTTGATGTTCAAAGATTTTTCAGAACATTAACTCCAAATAGGACAATGTCAATAGATGGCATTAATAAACTTGTGTCTCCTAAAACTAATCTTGTTTCTTCTACATTTTGATGCTTCTTTAAGTCATATTCATTACAAGGTGGAATAGGGATAATTGTGAGGAATTGTGCAGGTAGCTGCTTTCGGGTGCAAGGATAATGCTTCAATGGAGGAATGAAGATGGGAGTTGAAGCTGAGGAGCTGGAATGTAAGGCTATGCTGGCAGCTATTACTCTGGTACCCTCTAAGAACTTTAATTATGTTATCTATGAATCAGATTGTGAGACTTTAATGAAATCCATCAATGATCAAACCTATTATGTTAATTGGGTGAATCAAGCTTTGGTTTTAGGTATTAATTTTAATTGGACAGAACACACAATTAGAGTAATGTGTTTTAATTCACTTAATTCTAATTGGGGCATAGCTTCTTCCAGTTCTTACGATTTTATTTTTCAACTGTACCAACACGTACTCCACTTTTTAAAAAGTTAGTTTCTTACTTTAGTACCATTATAACAACTCTAAAGCAACACATACTCGGCTTTTTAGCTATCATTTTGATTTATTTTCCAATTCGGTGCGACCAAAAAAATCTTTAGGATGGAATGAATATTAGTCGCATTGCACTCCGGTCTTTTAGAGCCAAAAGCGAGAAAATTATGCGGCGGGATAACAAGATTTGACTAAGAAAATTCTTAACATAGAACGTGCGTGCAAATTGAAGGATCTTTACCTTCTGTTTTACCAAATTATTTACTATATACACTTAAATATTTTGCCAAATTATTTATTAGGAAAAATATTGCCAAATTTCCATTTAGCCTCTGTGTTCATCTCTCTCGTCTTAAATCATTTCATGTTTCTACTCTTAAATCTTCTAACCTCCCCCTAGAAAACGAAACAAGTGGTTTACTTTGATCTCTGGATAAACCATATATTCCCCTGTCAGTTTTGCTTTGCGGAATAATCGGATCGACCGTGTAAGTAATTCTTTTCAGTACTGCTTTGTTAACTGAGATTGTAACTCTAATGATCATAGTAGGGTACATATTATATTCACATGCAACTGTATGTAGGTAGCTAACCTCTGATTACTTGTATGATTCATATATGATAACTGAACTCACATTGTGATTTGTGATTACTCTTTATGTACGTATTACTCTTTGCAATGATATTTTGTAGTTTTATTCGGACCGCAATAGCATTTTCACAAGATGTTCACAAGTTTTTTCTCCGTCCAGGTATCTGAGAATTCATAATGGATCCTAGATTAATGGAATGTATACCGATAGAACCAAACCGCGTTATCAAGACGGAGTCGATGCATTTATAAAGTTTGCTACGCATACATACCAACCGGATATTGCGAATGGGAAACGTAAACCATACGACAAGGGCAAAGTTAAGTTGTTATGTCCATGTGTGAAATGTCTCAACCTCTATGCGCACAAGGCAAGTAAAGTTAAGTATCATTTATATTCTTCTGGATTCATTCAAAATTATGCGGTATGGACTAAGCACGGAGAAGGAGATGAGTCATCAAATTGGACACTTCTGGATGGTAATGGCAGCGACGGTCCGCACTCTGATGAACCAACACATGCTGCAGAGACTATAAAAATGGTTAGTGCTTTATTAGGAGACAACTTTTCAAAGGATTCTGAAAAGATGCAACGGATACTCGAAGATCTTTGGGAAACCCCTATACGAAGGATGTCCGATTTTACAAAGATATCTCGCAATGTGTGAACTATTTAACTCGAAGAGCAAGCACGGAGCTTCCGACAAGTTATTTAATGAACTTCTACCGCTGTTAAAATCCATGCTCCCTCCAGGAAATGAGATGATGAAAAGTACATATGAAGCTAAGAAGGTGATGAGAGATTTGGGTTCAGGTTACGAAAAGATACATGTATGCATCAATGACTGCATTCTCTATAGGAAGGATTACAAGGATCACATCAAGTGTCCCACCTGTGGGGAATCAAGATGGAAAGTTGACGACACCACCCACGAGGTTTATCAAAAAATTCCGGCAAAAGTCTTGTGGTATTTCCCAATTATCCCAAGACTGAAACGGCTTTTTCAATCAAAGAGAATTGTCGAATATTTATTGTGGCACGACACCAGAAAGAAAAAAGAGGGTGTTTTACGGCATCCGGCGGACTCACCAGCATGGAAAAATATAGATAAAAGATATCCCGTAATTCATGATGATCCTCGAAATCTGCGGCTAGGCATTTCGGCTGACGGGGTTGACGTAAACAAAGGCATGCAAAAACAAAGCACAAAGTGTGGCCAATTCGATGCGGTGATTTACAACCTTTCGCGAGTTGTGTATGAAGAGAAAGTTCACCATCTTTGTCATTAATTATCGATGGGGGCCTTGTAAGGACATTGATGTTATGTTACAACCGTTTGTCGAGGATCTCAAGGAATTGTTTGATGGAGTCCAATGTTTTGATGCGCTGAAACAGGAGATGTTTACTCTACGTGCGGTTGTTTTATGGACAATAAATGATTACCATGCTCTCGGTACACTGTGTGGTTCCCCCTACCAGGGACGAGACGCCTGTAAGGTGTGTGGGAGAAATACTTACTATGTTAGGCTAAAACATTGTAGAAAAGAGGTTTATACCGGGCATAGAAGATACCTACCATACGATCATCCATTCAGACATCAGAAGGGGTTCAACGGAAAAGATGAAATCAAGAGGCTCAAAACTTATGACCCCGTCACAAATATACAATGAGCTAAAGTCTATAAAGAATAAATGGGGAAAGGGACGGAAGAATATTGTGGTGGAATTCGTGCTGGATAACCCTGGAAGAGGTGGAAAGATGAAGAGAATCGAAAAGACCATCGACCCAAAAAAGGGGAAGGGGAAGGAGAAGGGGAAGGAGAAGGAGACCGAAAGGCGCTACTGGAAAAAGTTCAATATATGGTTCCGGCTCCTCCCCTACTGGCTGTATCATGCTGTCCACCATTGCATAGATTTCATGCACGTCGAAAAGAATGTATGCGAGAGTATCGTTGGAACATTGTTGAACAATGAATTTAAGTCGAAAGACCACCTTGATGCTCGAATGGACCTGAAGGAGATAGGTTTTAGAGACGAGTTGCAACCTCGGTAAAATGGCAAAGGGGGATATATACTAAAGGCAGCATGTCACTCATTAAGCCCGGAGGAAAAGGACAAGTTCTGTGCAACATTATCCGAGATAAAGATTCCACAAGGGTGTTGTTAAAACTTTTCAACACTGGTGAATCTAAAAGATCGAAAGCTTATCGGACTAAAATCGCATGATTATCACATGCTAATGCAACATTTTTTGCCCATTGCGATTAAATCAGTTATGCCACATCCAACAAGATATACTATTATCAGGTTTTGTTTCTTTTTCAGGGCAATATCTAGCAAAGAAATCAATGTGGCAGAGCTAGAAAAATTGCAGTCGGATCTCATTGTGACGTTGTGCTTGCTTGAGAAATACTTTCCTCCATCCTTTTTCGACATAATGGTTCATTTAACTGTGCATCTTACCAGGGAAGTGCAAATTTGTGGTCCTGTATTCTTCCGATGGATGTATCCGTTTGAAAGGTGCATGAAGGTCATTAAAGGGCATGTGCGAAATAGAAACTGACCTGGACGATGCATTGTTGAAGGGAACCTTGTGGAAGAGACAATTGAGGTTATCAGTGAGCACCAACAAAGCATGAATGATATAGTTGGAATTCCACCAGCCAAACTCAACACATCTGAAACTGGCGAAGATTCTTATTCTTTCAGGGGAAAACCAATGTCAAATCCTAAGTTTCCTCGTGTTGATAAGGATTTGTTTGATAAAGCGCATTTCTATGTATTGCGGAATTCGCCCGAAGTTGCTCCTTACGTTGAGTAAGTATAACTAGATCTAACCAAATAACCTCATTTTTTATTTAGTTTTTGATTATGTGTCCGAATTTCTGTAAAGATAATAACATTAATCATTGCACTGTCCAGCTGACACCAGAATTTTTTGAAGGATAAATATCTTGGTATGAGTGATAGACAGCTATATCAAAAACATCGTGAAGAGTTCGCCAAATGGTTACAAAAAGTGGTAAGAGTTTGCAGAAAATGTCACTCTTTCTATGTAACTTTTGCGTTGAGACGTAGGCTAATCCTTATAATGTATTTCAGGTTGAGAGTGAGTGGGTAGACTCTAGGGAAAACTTCAATCAGGACTTAAGGTGGCTATCAATCCCACCGAATGCACAAGTAGAGACATACGAAGCATGTCACATCAATGGATACTTGTTTCGCACAAAATCTCATGATGGTTCCAGTTAACTGAATAGCGGGGTTTACGTAGAGGCAAGCGACACGCACATTAGACAAGCGGAGATTACCCTTAATGCGGCGGATTATTATGGTGTTTTATAAGAGATATGGGTGCTTTGACATATCATTTGCTGAAAGTGCCACTTTTCAGGTGTAAATGGGTTACCAAAGCAGAGGTCTCAAAAGACAAACTTGGCTACATTTTGGTTGAGCTTGATAAGTTGGGACTCCAGGATGATCCTTTCGTTGTAGCCTCCCAAGCTAAGCGGGTATTTTATGTTCCGGACCAGAAAATAAAAAAAAGTCTATTGTGTTAGGTGTACCTACCCAAATCTGTAAATATGCTAGTGATGAAGTCGACGAGGAATTCAGTACGGCAGTTATTTGTCGGAATGAGTATAAAGTGCCAAAGGTAGATAAACTTGACCTGCAAAGGAAATCCACGGATGATTACTATCGAGATGCCATTAAGGGTAGAACTGCAAGGAAAGCACCAGCACCAACAGCAGTCCCTGCTTCTCAAACAACTGCATCTGAGCAACCATTTCCAAGGACTAAGCGACAAGCCAGGTGATAGAATGTAGTTGTTTGGATTTTTCTGTTAACTAGAGAATGAATGTATGGATTGTTGAAAAAAAAATTGATTCTTAAATCATGGTTGGGTTTTGTATGCAGATGGGTTTTAGCAAAGTTGGATGAGTTTGGATTTGGCTATACTTGATTGTTGAATTAATATTCTCGTCATGCTAGGATTAGTAGTAATAGTACTAGGCTTGCACATAGATTTTTTTTTTTGAATTGGGCCTAAAATAGTCTTTGAATTAATCTTACTCCAACAACATTTTATAAACCTGGAGTAATACCCACCATCTTAAACAGCATTTTATATACCCTATTGATTCATTCAGTCATTCCTACCCATCTCTACTTAACAATCATTGGAATTTTAGAATCATTCACCAAGAACATTTCTTGTTTGTACATTTATTGTATTCAATGCATTACTACTGAAATCAAAAGAGCAAGAAAAACTGACACATTATGTTCAAACCCTTCAAACATACATCCATCACAAGTTTAATACTACTGAAAATTCAAACAACTGGAAGAACACAACTAGTTTAATTACATCTAAAGAAGGACAAAGCAAACAGAATACGACTTCTAAACACCTGACCGGCTACCAATGCCATTACAACTTTCTTTTTACAATCAAAATTCAAAGATGCACATTACTAATCTACCTGACATAAAAAACCGTCCGCATCAACTTTCAAAATACAAAAAACTTACCATCTTTCGCACCAACATCATGAAGAGTAGAAGGAAGGAAAATTACCAGAAAAGTTATTTTGCAAAAACTTGTTGATCGTTTTCGAGATTTATGCAATGCCCGAAAATCTAGCCTTTCCGAGTAACTCGATGAGCTTACCACACTTCATCCTCATCGATATCCAGGACCCTCTTCACCATAGTCCTCGCTATCAAATGGTGCGGGAGAAGTCCCACTTTGGATGATGATTCATCATCACTATCCTCATCCCCTTCTTCCCTTTCTTCCTCACTTGACTCATCATCGAGATCAGCGATTCGACGACTCACCTTCACTGCAACAGGTTCACCCTCACTCATGGTGCGAGCAAAAATCTTGGGATTGGCAAGTTTATATTCAAATCGCCTTCTCGACTTCTCATCATGATAAGAATTCATCCTTTGCTTGTCCTCCGCAGCATTCGAATCTAGGTCACTGGTATCCACTTCCTCCACTTCATACTCATACCCTTCTGAGGCATCGGAATCACTTTCTGTTGAACTGCCATACTTTGGGGTCTTGGCCTGCTTCTCAGCCTTTTCCTCATCCTTTCGTTCTTGTCATTCTAAGAACTCGGGTATCCATGCATTGTAGGGATCCTCAAATCTCCTTTTCTTCCGCTCCTGAATAGCCTCTTCTGCCTCTCTCTGAAGAGTTTGCTCTTGAATCCGATGATCAATTTCAGACTGTGCATCTTCTCTTAACTGCTGCAATTCCTATATGCTCAAAGAAGGGAGAATTGACTTGGCTTGTGCAAATTCAGGTATTACTGGTGGTGCATTTGGAATATTTCCGATGGAATTGGTTGAATTCTAGGAAGGATCAGCCATACTCTCAATTTAGTTTGCTAAACCTAAACCTTTCCTCTTCTGTTAAAGATCTCTCTGAAAATGGTAATCTCTCTGCTAATTAACCCCTCAAATATCCCATTGTGCCAATTCAATTCCATTTATGGCGCTTAGTTATCCGTCATGTCACTTTGTTAACTACGCCCATTCAAAGCCATCCGTGTCCCCTTCACTCTAATAACCATCATTACCCTATGAAGACCTATTTTCAACACCTAATTCCCATTAAGACTTTTACCCTCTTTGGAACTGCCATTAAGAGCGTATCTGGTGGGTCACCAAACTTTGATGTTTATCTTTGGGGTCTAATTAACTCTTTATGTTTTATGCATATTAGGCGATGGCAGCACCAGTTGGGAGGCTTCATTGCAAGCTGCTACATGTCTTAGGTGTTAGCTTGTATACACCACCTAGTATTACATGTCACACTACATGTAGGATGTTATGTAGCAATAACACCTCTAGTTTGCAAACCATGCAATTCAACACCCACTAGCTTTAGGTGTTAATCTCATCTTAAGCTTACTATTGCTTAAGTAGCTTATACAAGGTGCTTGGTGTAACAAGGTGCTTATGCAATGTGCTTGGTGTAACTAATGGTACTAAGTGGATAGCCACCATATCCCATGCATATTATAACAGGCCACACTTTGATTTGGCATGTTTATTAAAATGTTAAGTAGCTGAACCAGTTTAATTTTTTTTTCAAAACACCCTATAGACACGTCTAAAGATGGGCAGCTTGGTGGATTGATACGTTACCTAACTTATTTGAGGTCATGTGTTCGAATATTGCGTTCGAAAGCTTTTTATTAATTTTTTCAGAAGGATGGGCTCCTTCAGAAGGATGACAGCGTCTTCTTCTAGAATTTTTAAGGTAATTGGGCTTCCACTTGCCACTTCAAGCCCGTCTCTGACGAAAATAGTTGAGGGCAGCTGCGGTTCGGTACTGGGTTTCGACTTCGGGTCACGGGTAGCCCGCTTAGAGAGTCCGCTTGCCAAATAGCTTCCAAGTGTTTGCTGCCGCCTCTGAACGGCCAATAAGTTGGGGTGGCGTTCAATAGGTCTTTGCATGCACTTATTAGGCATGTGCCTCCCCGATATCTCAACTAATTGATCTCGAGGATTGAAAAAGGATGGGTGAGATGTGTTAACTGTTGGTCTTCTCGTCCATAAGGCCTGTTTGGAAGAGATCAGTTATAATTTCCAATTCTGTAACTCTGTGACTTCCACATTCCATCTCCGCAAAATCCCTTCAATGTTCCAATTGTTGAAGCTATGTCTAAGCAAGGTTATAATGCATATCTAAATATGAATGATCGCCCAGCCATGTCTACAAATCAGGAATCCATGGGTAGACCAGAGGAAAAGAAGGCTAAGATGAATATGCAAGAAAACCAGGTATTGATTTTTGATAATCATGGAAGAATTGTTGGGTTCAAGGTGTTGAAAGTTAATAAAGGAGATAAAGCACTTAATCTCTAGTTTTTTGGTTTGTGAGTTTATTCATGTAAGCCGTAATGATAATCAAGTGGCGTATTTGTTGCCAAACATGTCAAGCGGACAACAATGCCAATATTATCTGTTGAAAACGTTAACCCAGACTTTTGTGAGCTTCTGGCAAAAGATCACAATCCTGGCTAATTTCTATAAAATTTTCTCTTTATAAAAAAAAGGGTGTTGAAAGTGAATTTCATAGTTGTAATTGGCTTTATTAGTAACTGTGATGGTGTTATTGATTGGGATTCCCACATTTCTCCAATTTGACAGTAGTAGAGATAAGCGAGAAGCGGCGAGGAACCAAAGCCAAACATGCAAGTTGGTACTGGAGGTGTTGGAGAAGTCAAAGAGGATAGGGTTGTTATGCATGATAGTGCCAGTGCTTATGCGTTGGATCCTCAACTTCCTCAACTCCAAGGGGCTGATGAAGGGTGGGTGGTGTATGCCGTTCATCCTGACAAAGGTCGGTTTGTGATTAATGAAGGTGTGGTGCTTGTAGGGGAAGAGGAGGTGGTTTGTGGTGGTGCTACACATGGGTTCTATTCTGCACCAGTTCCAGTTGCAAGCAAAGCTAAGATTCGGGATAATTACACTCATGGTCTCCCCAATGATGTGATAGTCTTCCCCAATATCTTCATGCTGGCACCAGTGATGCGACAGTTGGCAGAGTATGCTTATGATATTGCAATCTTCGGACCAGGGGAGATAACTGATTCTAATGAGATTCCTGAGGATGTAGTAGTGCCTATGCCTCCTCATAGGGGAAACTATTCTGCCAAGGAGGAGGGCTGCACCAGAAAGGAATAGAGCTAACAAGAAGGTTGTTGGAAGTGGTGTGGGGACCTCTGGGGTTGCACCAGGAGCTTGACCAGTATTCAACCATCCCCTTCCGGATGGTAAAGTAAGTATTCCTGTAAATGTTTTTTGGCTGAATATTGCATATGCTTCTCATGGATAAACAGTTAATGCTAGTGGTGCTGATTTTGGATTTGATAGTGTATATGTGGTTCTGGGTTATTGTATTATGCTTGGTTGAGTGGCTGTTGTGTTTAATTTTGGTTTTGAGCTTGATATGGTGACTATAGTAAATAGCAGGGGGAATTTGAAAGGGGGTTATCATGAAGGTTTGAAATTGTTTTATCTGGGCATTCATATGAACTACTCCAACTGGTAGCATAGGCAACTTTGAAGTTATAGAGATAGAATAACATATTAGTACAGGAATGCTTGAGAGAGCAATGAAAAATCTTACCAGAAATGCAAAGTGTGGTAGGCTGAGAGGAAATTTTGATAGCACACATAGTCCGTAGGATCTTTTAGAAACCAAATTGCGAGACTCCCAAGTTATTTATAGCATTCCAATGCAACGGATTACCAAAGAAATTTTGATTATAGGTGTTTAGAAGATTTGCAGAAATAGTTTTGGAGAACCCAATAACTGCAGAACATGCAAGTCGAATCTATTCCAGAGAAAGCTAGGGAATTAGTCTTGAGGGTTTTGGGTGTACTTTTTGGCCACACTTTCAACTTGGCGTGTTTATTTAAATGTTGAGTAGTTCAACCAGTCTAGTATTTTCAAAACACTAATCATAAACATCTAAAGATGGGAAGCTTGGTGGACTGGTACGTTATCTAAATCCTTCGAGGTCATGCGTTCGAATATGGGAGAAAGATTTTTATTAATTTTTTAAAAATGAACTTTTTCGCCATGCTATAAAACCGGCATGTCTATAGAACGCACACTATGGCCACACATATACTAGCGTGTCCAAAGAAGAACTTTTTGGCCACACTTTCAACTTGGCGTGTTTATTTAAATGTTGAGTAGTTCAACCAGTCTAGTATTTTCAAAACACTAATCATAAACATCTAAAGATGGGCAGCTTGGTGGATTGGTACGTTATCTAAATCCTTCGAGGTCATGCGTTCGAATATGGGCGAAAGTTTTTTATTAATTTTTTAAAAACGAACTTTTTCGCCACGCTATAAAACAGGCATGTCTATAGAACGCACACTATGTACACACATATACTAGTGTGTCCAAAGAAGAACTTTTTGGCCACACTTTCAACTTGGCGTGTTTATTTAAATGTTGAGTAGTTCAACCAGTCTAGTATTTTCAAAACACTAATCCTAAACATCTAAAGATGGGCAGCTTGGTGGATTGGTACGTTATCTAAATCCTTCGAGGTCATGCGTTCGAATATGGGCGAAAGATTTTTATTAATTTTTTAAAAACGAACTTTTTAGCCATGTATAAACCGACGTGTCTATAGAACGCACACTATGGACACGCAAAGAAGAAATATTTGGCCACACTTTCAATGTGTCTATAAATCATACACATATGGAAACGCTGTATAGGCGTGTCCAAAGAAGAACTTTTTGGCCACACTTTGAATTTGGTGTGTCAATCAATCGTACACTAGGGACACGCACTTTAAATAGCGTGACTAACCTTTTGGACACGCCACAACTACCTAATGTGGCCATAGACTGGTCTATAAACACGCCCAATACCTAATGTGGCCATAGACCGGTCTATAAACACGCCCAATCAAAAATTTGAAGTTAACGTGACTAACAGTTGAAATTTTGACACGCTAGTAGCCCTGGCGTGGCTGAAAGCACTTATATGAACACGCCCATTGAACATGGCGTGTCTATAGGGTAGAAGTATACCCTATAGAAACGCCAAAACCAAAAAGGTGTGATAGGGAAATTTATATCTGGCGTGGCTAAAGGCCATTTCTGTACTAGTGTAGGCTAATTAGGGTTTCGACAAGCCAAACCCTAATTTAGGCAAGATTTCCACACCAACGTGTCAAAATTTCAGTGGCCATGGCTACGCCAGGCGCAACCATGCCAAAGGCATGCACGAGCCATGTCGGCCATGCCAGCCATGCTGCAACGCTGCCGGCGCGCGTTAAAGGCGCCACTGCCAACTAAAGGTAGCCATGATCGACGGCTACCTTTCCTCCTGAGATGCAATCTCAGCCATCCAAGTTCGCAACCAAACTAACAGACTTGTGGCAACTTTTAAGCGACCATGCCGCCAAACCCTAAACTTTGGCCACGACATCAAATACCAGTTTGGCCAGGTGCCTAATTTCGGCCACAGTTCCAAACCCTAATTTCGGCCGCAGTGCCAAACCCTAACTTCGGCCACAGTGCCAAACCCTAAATTGGTCACGACACCCAATACCAACTTTGGCCATGCCACAGGCACGTTAAAGGCGCCACTGCTTACAAAAGGTAGCCATAATCGACGGCTACCCTTCCTCCTGAGATGCAATCTCAGTCATCCAAGTTTGCCACCGAACTAATAGACTTGTGGCAACTTTTAGGCGACCAGCCGCCTAAATCCATCGGCCATGGCTACACCAGACACCACTTGCACGAGTCATGCCAGCTATGCCGCTAGCATGCTCTATGCCTTTGCGCCATTATTAGGCGCCAACACAAAGTAGCCATAATCGACGACTATCCTTCCTCCTGAGATGCAATCTCAGCCATTCAAGTTTGTCACTGAACCGATAGACTTGTGGTAACTTTTAGGTGACCAGCCGCCTAAATCCATGGTCGTGGATACGCCGAGCACCACTTGCACCACCGTGCCACTGACATGCCACGAGCAATACCAAGACGACTAAGCAACTTTTTTAAAAAAAGGACTGGAATAACGTTTGGAAAGACGGGTATTAAATTTTTATGACACCCTTGGAAGAAACAACCTTAAACGTTGAAAACCAAATAAAAAAGGGGTGTCAGATCTCCCAAAAAACAAGGTTATTAAATGCTTTAGAAGATCTTTTTTCCTTAAAATCTCACTGAGAGTCCTCTGCAGTCAGAGGTACTCAGATCTAAAGGATGCCTTGTCGGAAAAGGTTGTTTTAGTATAAACAAAAGTTTTAACGTTTTGTGAGCACGTTTTTGCGAAAAAACTTTGTAGATCTGTGATGTGGTAAGTCTTTAGAGACTATGAACTCAAAGAAAATACGTAAATAACGGATGAACAAATCACTAGAAAGTGAGATTCATCGTTGTAGAGCACATATCTCTTCGTTAAAGAAGATACGTAAGTTAAAAATAAAGGAATATAAAAACTCAAACTGGTGAGAAAAAACTTCTAGCGCCAAACTGTGACTACTAATTTTCCCATAGTCTACGTAATGTATACAACTCAGAGAATCGGATGCTAAGTAGTATCAATGCCTCTGTTTAACTGATAATGCTAAGTAACAAAAGATACTCAAGATCACTATAATAACGAAGAACACAAATATAACGTAAATGATGCTAAGTTATCATGAGACACAAGAGATTTACGTGGTTTGACTTTCGTCTACGTCCACGGGGTAATGAGTGATTGTTTTGTATTAAGTTATGGTGGTTACAAAGATCTTAAATGATTCCCAAAGTAATAGAGAGAACTCAAGTTGTAGTAAGAAATTAAGTTCTAAACATTAAAGAGGTATAAGTTTAAGACTAGATGTTCTCTCCTAGATATTGAATGAATTGAATGCCTTTAGTTTGTTGGTGAAGCTTGGTATTTATAGCCCCTTATGCTCCAGGAATATCTTTGTTGTCTTTGGATCCATAGTTTCCTGATATACCTTTCGTACAAATGGTACCTTCGTCGACGCGTGCTTTCTCCAGTCGAACTCTGCCATCTCAGCTGATCACGTTCCTTTGGGAACTTCCCAACCTCAATACAGATTGTACCTTCGTTCACTACCAGCCTCTGCCAGTCAGGTTCCGCCACATCATCTCTCTACACGTGCTTTGATTATGCGTGTAGATAAGAGATTTGTGCATTTAATGCTTATTAGACATGTCATCTACATTTGTCCCTTCGCCAGCTGCCTTCCCCTAGACTAGGCTTTTACTTCTTTTATCTTGGCCGTCGAGGTATCCCTTTCTTGGGATGAGATAAAGTAGATCTGCGAAGGTATCCGTTGCCACTTAGGTTTGCCTGTATAGCGAGGGCTACACAGTTATCCTGTACGTGACCACTAAGATCGTGACATGTGCTCCGCAGAATATTGGTATTCACAAATACTTTGCGAAACAACTTTTCTCTAATTTGGAACATCAGATCTTGTCTTAGAATTTACAAAGTCATCTCTCTTTCTATATTCGGGTCTTTTATGAGATGGCCTTTTCGAGCGATAAGTAAAATTTGAACTATCATTATAATAATTCTTTTGCCTAAACTTTGGACAATATCGATCCGAGTTCTTTCGGGGAGCAAACTCAGCCAATTCGTTTGATACAAAATAAAGTGTATCTTTTATCTTACGAATATTACATCCCAATTCCACATGCCCTTTATTACCACAATAACAACAATGTTTAGTAACATACGAAGTCTGAGTTTTAATGTTATCTTTTTGTGGATCCTCTTGCATTGGAGCTTGGCGATTTTTCCTCTTCTTCTTCTTATCTTTCTTCAACTTTGTTGCTTTCTTGACATTAGCAGAAGTGCTCTCTTTGATTGCTACACTTGAATCGTACGGCTGAACATGCTTCTTAGGCCTGATTGGCTTTACTTCTTTACGAGAAATAAGAACATCTTTGACAAAAGATGAAGCCTCTGGTTGAGAAGAATTTGTGGCTTTAACAAATTTTACCTCTTTGCTAATATTTGAAGCATCTATTCCCTTATATCCCAATCCTCGTGTATCACGATGATTTCTACTTGCTTCTAACATTGAGGTTACATTGTTTGAGCTATTAATGCGCCTTTTCAAGTGTAAATTTTCTTCTTCCAGCATGTTGATTTTATCAAGAGCACTTGTCAGGTCAGCCTCAAGGCGTTTTTCTCATGAGACATATTCCCCTTCCTTCTCTACGAAACTCTTTTGTTGAGAGTTAATCCTTGCATCATATTCAACAAGTTTTTCTTCGAGACCCTGTATTTATTGAGAAGTATCTTCACTAAAATTCTTGTGATTTTGATGCATCCTTTCACATTCAATATTAACTGCTTTAAAATTATCCCGATTTTTCTCAATTTCCTTTTTGTAAATAAGCAATTGCTTACAAAAAGATTCTGAGGGTGGTTCAATAACCTCTTGCGATACGTTAACTGAGTCTTTCTTTAGTTTTCGCTCTCGCTTAACTCTACTTTGACTCATGTCTTATAGGTTGGATCGCACCAAACACAGATTTTTAGATCTTTTCGTGTTTGCCTGCTCTGATACCAATTGAAAAGACGAGGGTACCCAAATATACCTCAATCTAAAACTTTTCCTACCTATAAGTCCTTTCTACGAAAGTGATTGTCTATGGACAGAGTTGAGACAATACAACTAATCGGTTAACACTTCGTGTGATCGTCTATGGATACGAGATCGAGACAATACAACAAAAAAGTATGTTTACTTGATAAGAGTTTCGGACTTAACCAAACACAATAGGATTACTATCAAGTAAATAGAAATTAACGTTTGTCTAATTTACTTTAAATTATAATAACAACAATTATAATTGCGGAAAATAAAAGTAAATGACACGGCAAGATTTTGTTAACGAGGAAACCGCAAATGCAGAAAAACCTTGAGACCTTGTCCAGAATTAAATACTCTCAGGATTAAGTCGTTATACAAAATCAAACCAACTTTGTATAGTTGAGACCAAGCAACTAAACCTATAGTTCACCTAGTTCCGTCTGTATTCCTACGCCTCCAACTTATGAATAAGTCACGTACTTGGAAAAATTCCTTTGGTTCGTATTCCAAACAGTAAATGAACAACAAATATGTTTGGTGGCAACTCTTTTTTAACCAAGCGATGTGAGTTCGACAAAGGCTCTTCTATTTATCTCAATAAACTCCTTCGTCGGGTTCCTAGATCTATCTTATTATCAACTACCAAAGGTAATTGTTAATATTTTGCAATCAATACTTTTAATCACCAAGAATTGTATTGATGCCGATCTACACAACTAATCAATCTAATCTTCCACAAGGATAAACCGATTATAGTTGGATCCTCTATACTGAAACAAGTATTGTGCACACTAAAGATTATGAACCCCAAATCAGAAATCTTCAATATCTTCTTTGTCTTCAAATCTTCTTAGATCTTCAATAAACGCCTACACACAACAACTTGAATCTCTTGTGATCAATCACGCACAGAACGGAGTCTGTTAACAATGGATTATCACAAGACGTCTTTAGATCTACAAACAGTATAAAGATCCATGTCGAAACTTCGATCTAGTTTGAGTGAATCTTATATCAGAAGAGAAGATTCTCAAGCATAAACAAACTATCTAGGTGCAATCAAAGTTCAACCACCATTAGTTAATCAAATCAATCGAAAACACAAGATAAGCCGCAATTATCTATTTTCCCACCAACGGTACTAATAGAGCTTCTCAATCCCAAAGAAGACTTTAAACTGAGCGGTCGTAAGAGATTTCTCCTAATTAGGTTACTCTCCTCTCCGAATAGGCGGCTTCACCAGTAACAACACAACCGAGGAGGTTTGTTGTCACGAAGGATTAATTTGCTCGAAATGCAAACTTCAAGTATTTATAGACAAGGAAGTTTGGACACCAAGGAATTTCCAAAACCGAAAATATTCTCAAGATATGCAATATATTCCAAATTCAATTTCCATAATTCCTGGAAATGCTCTGTCTAAAATATTGACCGAAAATCTCTTTGGAAAATCTCCAACTAGTAAATGCACATTACTAATTCTCATTTTCCTAAAATAAAATCAAAAACCTTAAATAAAAGATTCTTAACTTATTTATGTTTCTATCCTAGGATTCTCTTCCTTTATCTATTAAGGAATAACTTTGAACAATTAAAGATAAGCGTTACTGCACATGTTCAAAGTATGTCGACATCCTTAATTTGTAAGTCCTCTTTCATACTTGCAATCTTGAAACCGATTTGCCACACTTCCAAACAAGTTTAGAATTGGTTCATCTGACTTTCAATAACTATGTGATTGATCAAGAACACTCAATCACCAATCATGGGTTTAACGGTTCTACCAGAACAAGTTTCGGTTCTACCTCCATGTGAGTATTGTGCATAGTCACACTATCTTTCCAAAATTCAGTTGACTGGTACTAGGATCGGTTCCCCACGTATATATGGTATCTAACTTGAATGTGTTGCACATGTCCATAAGACCGGTTCCCCTTTCTGCTAAAACATGCTGCACCGCATACAAGGATCGACTCCCCTTTGTGATAGGTCACCTCTTACTAGGATCGGTTCCCCTTTACCCAGAGTCGGTCTTACCAATAACACAAAATCGATCGTACCATCTCAGGTGATTACTTAAGATCGGTTTCACTAATAAAAGTCATTACAAAAGTCAGGCCTTTGTGAAGAGTTTTACTAAACAAGTCATGAGCGGTTATACGAATCACACATATTGGTTGTTCACAAGATATGTAATGAATAACAATACCAATAATGCCTGGCGATTTCCTTTTCGATTCACAAAACAAGTTCATGAATTTACTTCCTTAAAACACATGTAAAACATTGTTTCCTAAGATGAAATCCTCACCTTATACCCATACATAATCACAATAGCATTTAAACTATTATGTCGATGTCTTATATACAAAGTTTAATGGTTAAGCAATAAATCTCGTATTGTATTCCTTAATACTATGTCTAACTAGAGTGTTCATGCTTCGCAGCTTTGTTTTCAATATGCACGACTTGAAAGATACGTTAGGGAATGAAACAGTTCAAGTTAAATATCACTAACCTCAAGTGGAAGGATGATGTTGTCGTTGTAGCTTCTTACTTCTTCAAGTCTTCACAATACTTGTAATGTCTCATATCCTAATACTTTCAAGCTAACCTATACAAAGTTGACTCTTGTAAATAATCAAGCGTTTCATTAAATGATTTTTGATTCACTAAAATATGACAACCAAACTTGAAATACCAACGCTTGGTAGGTTCAACCGAGCTATGCTCTAACATTAGTGCACGTAGTCACATGGTGTTGAAGATATGGGATTATGGCATGTATGATGGCATTCAAACCATCAGAGTTTTGCTTTGCAGCAAGTATCTCGGCAGCATTGTATTCACAAATGTTCTTTGGAATGGTCGCATTCCCTACTGCCACAACGGGAGCATCATAACCATAAACTACATAAACCCATGATTGAAAATCACGCGCTTGAAGAAAGGCATGCATAACAATTTTCCACAACAAGTAATTTGAGCCATCGAAGACTGGTGGTATGTTTATAGAGATATCACCTATGTCCATATCTGATCGCTACAAACACAGACTTATAAGGTCTTTAATGTGTTTGCCTGCTCTGATACCAATTGAAAATGCGGGGGTCTAACAACCACACCCAACAATTCGTTTGGCAATCTGAGAGGACTTACTCCAATACACTTTTTATAGAATCAACTAGACCGTCAGACTCAATCTAGAGTAGAGTATATCAAAGAGTTTTAATATCTTTGTTTCATAATTATCAGCAAATCAAACAAATAGAAATCCGCGAACCTGATTATTATGTGAAACAACTTGAACGGTACCAAAGACCAATGTTCAAGTGTCAAACAATGTAAATCAATAACCAACGGTTGGATATTCTAATTGGTTGATCTTAACGCATAACCTATGATATTTCAATTATATAACAAAATATAATGCGGAAAAGAAATAACACAGACACCAGAATTTTGTTAACGAGGAAACCGCAAATGCAGAAAAACCTCGGGACCTAGTCCAGTTTGAACACCATACTGTATTAAGCCGCTACAGACTCTAGACTACTACCAATTAACTTCGGACTGGACTGTACTTGAACCCTAATCAATCTCACACTGATTCAAAGTACAGTTGCGCTCCTTACGTCTCTGATCCCAGCAGGATACTATGCACTTGATTCCCTTAGCTGATCTCACTCACAACTAAGAGTTGCTACGACCCAAAGTCGAAGACTTGATAGACAAATCTGTCTCACACAGAAAAGTCCATAGGATTGAATAAATATGTCTCCCACATAAATACCCAAGAGTTTTTGTTCCGTCTTTTGATAAATTAAGGTGAACATGAACCAATCGATAACCTAGACTTATATTCCCGAAAACAACCTAGAATTAGCAATCACCTCATAATAATCTTAATCGACTAGCGAAAGAAGATATTGTGGAATCGCAAACGATGAGACGAATATGTTTGTGATTACTTTTATATCTTGCCTATCGGAGATATTAATCTCGAGTCAATTATTTCAATTGTACTCAACATGATAGAAACAACAAGATCAGATCACGCAACTACAAAGATAATAGTTGGGTCTGGCTTCACAATCCCAATGAAGTCTTCAAGTCGTTAACCTACAGGGTCTCGAGAAGAAACCTAAGGTTAAAGAAGAACCTACTCTAGTTATGCAACTAGTAACACACAAGAGATGTGGGGATTAGGTTTCCCAGTTGCTAGAGTTCTCATTTATATAGTTTTCAAATCAGGATTTGCAATCCAAGTTACCTTGGTAACAAAGCATTCAATATTCACCGTTAGATGAAAAAATTGATTCAATCAAGCTAATATCTTTCAACCGTTAGATCGAACTTAGCTAAATGAAATGTACCCTCATTTAGGTTTATGTAACCGTACCTAAACGTGTACACCATGTTGGTTCACAAAAAGTTAACCGAGGTTAGCCATATGATGACTCTCATAGCAACCTTATTTATCTTAACCATAACTAGTTCAAATGACTCAAATGAAACTAGTTAAAGAGTTGTTCAATTGTTATATTCTCATGGAATTATACAAGAACACAATTGAAGCAAAATCGGTTTGATTCACTCGAATCAATATATGAACATTATAGCCACGGTTTGCTAAGATTGCATTCCTTATTGATAAATGTTTAGGTTCATGTACAACCGATTTTAGAAAAGTAACATACTTATGTATGCGTAGTTAAGTAACCGGATGAGTTTGGTTTTTATATTTCAAACTCAGCAGAAATTCACGGACGTGAACTCCCTCCAGTATGCGTACGAGTACGTATACTTACCCAGTCTCCTACAACCTTTTTGTATACACAAAAGTATGCATACTTTAGGTTCCCGGTTCTGAACTTATACACTAATGTGTGAACACACTATGCTTATATCCATGGATGGTTAGAAGATTCTAAACTCTTTATTTCAATCATTGAAACATTCTTCTATAATGATAATAGCCGTTTTCACACACTATTAGCATCAAAGTAATTTTCAAGATATTGGAATAATCATTATCGAAACATTCCAAGCCTACATCAAATGATTGTATCACACAAACCATGTAAGATGTTACTCGGCAATTTTCTCATGATATAAGATGAACTTGGTCGAAGCGAAAGCTTACCAACACATATTTCGAGAAATATGTAAGTGAGATATACTCAGCTTGAAATCTCAAGTGTACATAGAGAAAACTATATCATAACACGACTTATGTCTAAATATAGAAGATAGTAGAAAAAGACTTTCCAAGTGATAGATGAATTCAAGTCTCCACATACCTTTTGTCGAAGAAGTTCCACAAGCTCCCCTTAGTAGTCATTCGTCTTCAAATGATGAACTCCGTGAAAACTAAGCTCAACTAAAAAATCTATGTCCTAGTCCTAGACATCTATAAATAGGCTAGAAATCAAGACTTATAGTTTTGATCACTAACATTGACAAACATGCTTGAGATAGCAATGCATGTGAGTTCGACCGAGCAGTGCTCTAACAATTTCTAACAAACATTTCTGCAAAGTGAGAGAGATTAAGAGTTTTATAAAAAAAGAAGAAGAAGAAGATGTGATTTTGGAGATGGGAAGAATGAAATTTATAGGTCGAGAAAGAAAATCGAGCCGTTGGAAATGTAGCCGTTGGCGTTGGTAGTAAAACTGCGCGATTTTAATAAACCGCCCGTTTGAATTACCAATGTTGATGGTGGATATCATTTAAGGTTAAAATTGTAAAAGCCAGAAAATTATGCGCTAACATCTTGTAAAAGCTAAAGCCATTTATAAGTGTTGGATACTTCTTCACTTTACTAATTCACCTAGAATAGAGCATGTGACAACAATCCCATTCTGTGAATTAAATACACGAAATTCATCCAGGTTGGAGCATGTAGCAAAATCCTATATACCCTATGAATTTATAGCATTATTAATTAATGCGTAACAAGCCTTGTATTTCCTGTACTCATTATCAGTGCGGCATGACGACTGAGTGTTACTCTCAGCAGAGCAACACGAATCTCCAAGCATTATAATGAAAGCATGTACGAAATACCCGCATGGTGACTCTCGGTGTGTTATACTAGCCCGATTGAGCACCTCTCGGTGTGTTATACTAGCCCGATTGAGCATCCGGACTGTCCGTATCAGTCTGGAAATGATCGCGATTATCAAACTTCACCAGCATGATTGGATGGCCCAGATCAATTCCATAACCCCCAAGCAGGTATGGAATATTCACTGCCGAACCAACGCGGGCCCCGCATGGTCGGCCTCCCCAAAAGATTCACATAGCTTGCTAAACGTCCAAACCAGAGCAGCATGGACGGAAAACCCTAAATTAGGGTTTGCGGTACATTACATGTGTCACAAAACAGTCTCAACCATCCGTCTCCGCAGGTATAGATGGAGGGTGTAGATGTAGATTCAAAGGGCCCAAAGCATGTCAACACGATCACCGTGGGCCCGCCTACATACCTGACCAATCAGTCAGGACCAACCATGGTTGGTCATCCCAATTCGTGCGCCCGAACAGAGCATGACGCACGGTCGTGAAACTCAAAATTAGGGTTTTGAGCATCACGAGCGTCCATCTTCTCCGGAACGAATGGAGGGTCCCAGATTAGATTAAGCAGGTCCGGTCATACCATCATGACCACCATGGGCCCGTCTATCCCCTCACCTGATCGGCCAAGGCATATCATGCCTGGCTATCCCAAAATGCACGTCTAAACTAGCATGGTCACACTTCCCAAATTGCAAACTGATCTCGACCACTCAACTTCACCGGACGATTTGAGTGGCTTAGATCACGTTTTCGTGGGACAGTCACGTATAGGCGTGAATACCAGCCTACCACCTACACGCCGGACGGATTGGGCAAGACCGACCAAGCTTGGTCGTCTTGAAGCGCCCGTCCGAAGTTGGCACGATGCGCGGCTTTTGCGGCACCAGATTTTCGTTGCAAATTGATCTCGACCACTCAACTTCACCGGATAAATTGAGTGGCCCAGATCACACTTTCACGAGACAATAAGGTATAGGCGCCTACACCGTCATGTCGTCTACACACATGCACGATCGGCCATGTCAAAATTGTATCCCAAGCTTGGATTCATCCAAGCTGAAGAGTGATGCTTGCGCACCTCTTCAAAAACCCTAATTCCATTAACGGTCGCAGATGAGTGTCTCAAAGATCATCTCGTCCATCCAACTTCACCGGCTTGGTTATACAACCCCGGTCAGGAGTTAATTGGTCAGTGAGGCGTTATGGTGATCACCACCCGTCACTTTACCACACCATGATGCAGTACCTGCATAAAATACACACGATACTTCACAAGTATCAACTTCCTGAATAACGCAGTTATTCAATTTAGCATTACATGATACTTTTGTGGGTCCCACGATCCACATATTCCAGACATCAATCATGTCACAAACTGGGGGATACATACTGGGGTATTGGTCTGGCGGTTTACAGCGTGCAACGTGCAATGCGCCATCACAAGAACGTGTCAGGAAGTCATGGACGGTTAGAGATGACAGGAGAAGTGGGCAAGACTGGTCGTGTAACACCAACACACAACTCCACTACTCCATAACTCCACTTCCTCCACTTCCCACGAGAGACGTGAATAAGGCTCAAATAACTTGTATAAATAGGTTCTCCTCCCTATTTCCAAAACAACGGAACAAGTCCAGACAAGACAGAAACCAAGTGTTAATACAAAATGTATTCAAACACCCAGAGCCTGCTTGCATAAATCGTAAGCCTGCTCACCTTTCTATTACAAGTCATAAACAAGCCAACACCTTCACAATCTCAACACCTTCTTCGCTTCCCTCCCTAAGATCAACCCCATCTCCTTCACGATCAACCCCATCTCCTCTCAAACTTTGTGACCGAAACAAGTTTCACCCATAAACAATTGGCGGCCATTTAATCTTGGTTTATTCAATTTCAGGACTTAGAACCAAATCAATGCATTTCAAGATGGTGAACTTTCCAATTCCGAAGCTAGGTCTACAAACACTCATCTCGAGGAGCCGTTGATGAGTGCCAAATAAGTGCATTTGTTTAGGTTTAGATTCATTCCTCATCCATCTACCAAAGCCCCAAATTACCCAATGGGCTAGAGCTACCCATGACCCGATCCGAGAATAGTTTTCATCATCTCATGCTCCGTGCAAACAATCCAAAACCGCTTTACCTCTATCAAATGTTGTATTTCGCCCTACATCCAACGCCGATCATCTCACACCCTAGTCCTCAGGGGGAGGAGCCCTCCTTAAGTCAAAGATTGTCTCATATAAGTCAAGATTGTGCATACTCAACCCCGCCAAACCCGTTGCATTTTTGAGCTGCCAAGAGTGCACTTAGAATGTCCAGTGCTTAAACCTTGTGCCTTACCCCCGAGCCCAAACTCCGACCCGCAAACTATCGAGACCTAGCCATCAATTCGCTCCTCGAAGCCGCAGCCGGAGCCAACTCCATCCGCCCACACCCTTGCATGCTAGCCTGTATAAACCATCGAGACTTCCAACCTGTGCACCTGAGCATACTTGTACTTTTGGGCTCACCCAAAGGTTACTCGCCACATTGCAAGCCTACTTCAGGCTAACATAAGCCACCACTGCAACTGTGAAACCTGGCACCTGGCTAACCCAACTAGGCTTAGCATTATAACCTGGTGTACATTTTGAAGCCCACATAAGCCCGTCCACTAGGCTTTGCACAAACCACATAAGCCACTTACCACTGGCCTAATCTTACACACAAACTCACAAATCTTTCAAACAAAAATCCCAACAAACCAAATCTCACAAAAACCAAATTGAGCCCACAACAACTTGGGTTCACATAAACCAAACTTTCCCACACAAACCAAAAACCCAATAAACCAAACTTAGTCCACTTCACCGGGTTTAGAGTTCAATTTGAGAGCAGACCATGTCGATTTTGGTCCGCATCCAGATTCAAACAAATCCCTTAGAGGCGTGCTTATCACATGAACCCCCCACATACCATAGTGATTTTATGAATTTATGCCCTCAAGGCAACATACAAAATCACTATGAGCACATGTATCATCCATCACAGGTTGAGAATGAACACTCTCTCATACCCATCATCACTTCTAGATCAATTAGAAGCTCGACTTCCGGCTTAGAAAGGCAATCACATGAGCGATCCGTCAAATCTAATCCCCCTAGGCAATATGAAATGCATGCTTGCACCTTATCAATGAATATCCATATGAGGAATGCATACCACTAGTGAAGACTCTCCTCAATGGAACAACTCAAGATGATTCTTCAAAAGGAACCTCGATTGAGTTACAAAATGATAGGATTGAAAATGAGTTTTACTCATGCAACTAACATTGAATATGAACCTAATCTAGAGGTCACTAAAATACTACAATTTTGAATGGAGAGATGGATTTTTACTATGATGATGATGATGATGAATATGAAGAGCATGTATTTTGAAAATGTAATAGAATCTCTAGGTTCGGAGACATTAAGTGTCTCCTCCTGAACCCTATGAATAATGCTGCATGTGACATCGATGTGGAACTCCTGCAATTATCCCGTGAAAAGACCATGATTTACCCACTCCGACTTTAGGAAAGTGTGATGGTACAAATGATTTTAAAAATGAAAACAACCTAGATGTACCTAACCTCTCTCCCGAGTCACAAATTGAAACTCCTTCACCCAACCTAGTAGTTTGTCACAAAATTGCAAAACCAACTTTTCTAAAAATGCCTAACTTAGGCCTAGAGCTTTATGCTTCCCAAGTCCTCTTGGACTATTTTGCATCAAAGTATAACACTCTTAAGGAGCCATGTTTGAATGTGTATGTCCGCCAGAATTAGCTAAAACTCATTTTGAGTTAGACCATGATGTACCTTTAAAATTGCAAGATTTTGTTCTCACAAACACCCCTTGTTCTAAAGGTTGGGGGAAACTCCTTCACATCTACAACATCTTACTTGCACTCTCATTTTATTTTTGTGTAAGGTCATTCATATCGTCTTTTTGGGTTGATCTCAACTCTTTAGACTGCTGGTTTATGGTGAATTTTCATTGTATATATCCAAAGAGACTTGTTAAATTTTCTTTTTCTTGATTTAGTCTTCTTGCACATTCAATCCGATATGATCTCCGTTGAGAATATTGGATTCTAGCCTCTTGACGAATCCAAACACCCTTCCCTTTATCTTTTTTCAAAGATATTCTCATGGTATGTGACTGCTTAATTTTTCCTTTATCTTGTTGACAATTGAGGACAATGTTTGATTTAGGTTTGGGTGTGCATTTGCTTTTTAATCTTTTTTATTTTCACTTAAAAAAAAAAAAAAAAAAAAAAAATCAAAAACTTTTTGCAAATAAAAAAACCTCCAACTTTTAGAGATTTTAGAGTCACTAGCATGCTTTATGTTTACATAGAGAATCCAAAGAAATTTTTCTTAGTTGCTTGACCTTCACTCTTTGTGACTTTCACAAAAGCTTTTAGAGTGTGTGTCACCGTACGTCAATTTCTACCCAACTTCGCACCACTTCTCAAAGGATCTCTTGAGTGCTCATGAGGGTGACGTCCAAAGAAGAAAACTCCTTCTAAATACCGATTTGGTGCGTTAGCATCTCTCTCTTCTCAACACAACAAACAAAGAAAAGAAAATAATGAGAATTAATGAAGTTTCAGAAAATTGAGTTTATCGTTTATCATTGTAAAAAAAAAAAAAAAAAATTGCGTGTTGTATTATTTTTTTCATTTATCAAGTTATGTTTTTGTAAAGTTCGTGAATCATCAAGTACGTTTCTATGGTTTTCTGAGAGAATATTAATTGCCATCGGTGAGAAGTGAGTGAGTACTCCCACCCTTGCTAATGGTTGATTTCCTTTCTTAGAGATCATCGAAAAAGATTCTTTTGTCCACATTTCCCGTGAGTCTCCAGTTTTATTTCTAAGGTTATCCTTCTTACCTACAACGTGCGGATTTCTCTCTTTATTCCCGCTGACACATGAGAGACTAAAAGCGATCTTTTTGAGTGCAATTATCATAAAACCCTAATGGTGAGGCAAGTGAGGCTTATGATCACAATCGGAGGTAGTTTTCAAAGCCCATAAACAACCCAACAAGTAGCAACTCATCTCAAGACATGGGCTAGATCCGAGCCCGCCACTCGGAGAGATCTAATCTCCATCACTATACATCATCTCTTGATTGTAAAAAACCGTCAATTTCTTTCATCCAAATCATCCGCCGAACGAAACACCCATCCCCCCACTCGATTTCATTTCACTTCCACCTTCTCTTTCCTCTCCCACGTTTCACCCAACCATACCTCCACCTCCTTCTAGATCTTCATCAATCCAATTCATTTCAAGATGGTGGAATTTTAATTTGTGTTTTAAAACAATTAGGTTTTGGTAGTTTTGGGAACTAAGGTTATATGTAACAGAGGTGTAAGAAGATGATTCTCATTACGCCCGGCTCGAATTGTAGATTTAATTTGGATTATGTTTTACTTCATTTTTGTTGTGGTTTCACCGAGTTGTTAACTCTTGAGTGCTTAAATGTTTATCGATACTCTTCAATTTTAGCTTTCCTTTGAGCTTAAAACGCATTGGCTAGGGCTTCACTGGATATTAGTGTGGAATTAGACAACCTGCTCACTCTAGAGAAATTCCTTTGGATAAGTGATAAAATTGACGATGTTAGCTTAGGTTCACATCTTCTCACTCGAATAGGCAAAACATCTTATAAATACCCAAATTGTTACTCACGTCACCTTTGAAATTCGACAGAATCAATCACACCCTAGTCCTGTCGATCCGTACTTGCCGTTGCTCCAATGAGCTGCACTTCGGTGTATAACCCGGGCCGTAATTTATCCATCTTTTCGGGCCTACCAGCCGTTACATCACCAACGCTAGCGGAGCAGGAGACATTCCAGTAACGCCTCCCATCACTAGAGACAGAGCAGCCGCAAATCAGGCATCTCTTCAAGTGTAACGCCTCCAGTGGTCACCAGAACAACAACTTTCACTCCTTCATCATGACGAGGAGCCGAAGGCACAAGAGGAGGACCACCGTCTATTACTATTGCAGACTTGATGGAGAAGCAGGAAATTATTGCTAAGACTCAAATGGATATGGCCGCAACTCAGAAGGAGGTACTCACTTTCCTTAAAACTTTAACTCAACGATTGCCACAAGATTCACGGCAACCCTTGGAGCCAACAAGAGATGCCTTCAATATACCAGGAGCAGACATTTCCACTTGGACCCACATGAGTGAAAACGCTCGTGTTGCTCCTGAACGCCCAAGGGAAAGGAACCAACCGTCCAACTTCATCACACGCGAGGACCTGGAACGACTTCTCCAAATCGAGGAAAAGGGGACCGAACAGATGTACACCAACATCAGCCACCGTACCCTGAAGATGTGCAACGAATTCCTCTTCCAAGAGGTTACACCTCTCCCGCTTCTCCCTCTACGACCTGGTCATCGGTAATGCTCGTGAACACGTCTCTCGATTCTTGGAATCCTTGAGGGAACATGAATAAAATCATGTTCTACGCCTAAAAGAATTCTCGAAATCACTTACGAGGAGGGCGTACACCTGGTACAACAACATCGCGCCTAACAACATATCCAATTGGAGCGAGATGGTCAGTGCTTTCTACATAAAGTATTTCTTCGTGTCTGAACAAATTACCTTTTCAGATCTGGGAAGAATTCTCCAGCGGAACAACGAACATCCCAACGACTTCGTTAAAAGGTTCAGAACCCAAGTGCTAGATTGTCACGACCCGAACGTCACCGAACGAGAATTGGTGGAATTATGCATCAATGGGATGATACCCATATACCGCGCTCTGTTAGAGAATCTGGGCTTTCAAACGTTCTCTGAACTCCATGAAGCTGCCAAACGTTCGTGAATAATCGCACTTCAACATTGCTAGAAAGAACCAGAGTTGTTCGAAATGAAGATTCATGTGAAAGCCGAGGAAATAGGCGCCTCACGAACAAGCAATACAACACTGGTCCTTCTGTGAGTGTAGTGGGCAGAGGAGAAAAAAGGAAAGCTTCAGTGACGGAACAACAAACCAAGCAGGTATCCCCGGCACACAACACTTCGTCTCGGAAAGGAGCGGACAAAACTCCTGCACAAGACATTGAAGATACAAGTTTTCCTTTCCCCATGAATTAAGTGATAGAACTCTTGGAAGCGTGGATCCAAGACGATGCCATCAAGCTGCCTCCTATCAGGCGTCCTCCAACTGAGAAAGACATGGCAGATCCAAAATACTGTTGCTACCACATATTCGTCCATCATCCAACCAAAGATTATAACAGGTTGAAACAAATATTCAGGGAAAAGATAGAGACAGGAGAACTCCAGCTTGGAAACGAAGGTGTTCATAGAGACCCCCTTCCTATCAGGAACTGCATGATTTTTGGGGATTGTGTTCGCAAGACTGTACAATCTATGATGGAGCACTTGTGTGAAATCTTGTACTTCTCCAAAGGATACCGTCAAGACATATTTACGGCCCTCAACCGCGTTGTGTCAGGCAGGCGTTTGTACCCAGAAGCAGTCCAGGAACCCCAGTCTTTCCTGAAGGACGCGAGTAAGGGAAACTGGGGACTCCTAACTGTCATTCGTGTATGATTAGAATATCGCGACATCGATACTTCGCGAGATCAACAAACAACAACGTTGCGATGGTGTTGCAGACGAGTAATATAAATGACGCAACGGATGACGAAGAGGCAAGATGTAGGATCAGAATATCGCGACATCGATACTTCGCAAGATCAACAAACAACAACGTTGTGATGGTGTTGCAGACGAATAATATAAATGACGCAACGGATGACGACAGCCTGAACATGAAAAAGACATGAAGACTTAGCGAGATTGGGAGTGTCGCGAGATTCAACACTTCTACGCTTGCGACACTTCGCGAGTCCTTCCCGAAAATAAAGGACAGCTTAGCTGTCATCCATTATGTAATATCCTATATAAAGAGTCGAGCAGGCCTATTGTAGGAGAGATCTTTTTCCGTGTGTGGAGCAAGTCATTAGGAGAGAGAAAATTCAGAGTGATTGTAATCCTTAGCCCATTTTCCATTTATCTTGTAAGTAAAAAAAAAATTAATAAAATAAGTTATCAACATTCATCCAAAAACGGTTTAGATTGTATGAATTCTCATGAGGGGTGTAGTGTAGGATTTCCTGCAACTACATATTGGCGCTAGAAACAGGGACTACCGAGAAAAGATTGAAGATAAAGGATTGTTATTAAGATTGGTCAAGTCAAGAAAATGATGAAGCAAAATGATGAAATAATTAAAATAGAAAAAATAAACATCAAAAATTATAGAAGAAGATTGGAATGTAACTTGATTACGAAAACAATGGTCAATGAATTCCATGAGATTATTAAAGGGAAAATACATAAACGAGATTTTGAAGAAAAGAAGATTATAACAATGGAGAAGGCTTCACCCTTGAAGGATTGGGAAAAACAAGAGATAACATTCATCGCAGCAGAGATACCGAGAGAGGATTTAAACCATACATCTCTTCCAGTGATCACAATAACAACACGGGAAGAAAAAGAGGAATCAATGGGAAATGTGGAAGAATGGGCGATAAGTAGAACTTTGATTGACACGGGAAGTTCAGCAGATATCATGTTTTATCACGCATACAAAAGAATGGGATACAAAGATGAAGAAATGACTCCATCAACCTATTACATTCATGGTTTTGGAAAATCCACAACAAAACCAAAAGGAGAAGTAAAAGTGCGAATTTCGTTAGGAGAGATTGAGACACAAGTGACATTATGTGTAGTGGATATGGATTCGCCCTACAACATGTTATTGGGAAGACCGTGGATACATGCAATCAAAATTTTGGCTTCAACATTACATCAGTGCGTCAAGTTTCCTATGCCGAGCGGAATTGGAGAAATTAGAGGGGATATTGATAAAGCGAGATTATGTTATCAAATTGAAGTAAAACATTATGAAGAACAAGTGAAAAGGCGAAAAGATCGCAGAAGAATAACAAAGGCAGCGAAGAAAGAAGAAGAATTCAGAACTTATATGATAAGAGCAGAAGAAGGAAAAGGAATACCTAGCGAAATTTCGGAGGAAGAGAATGAGCTCGCGAAGGAAATAAAGGGACCAACACCTATGGGAGAATCCAAGGCCAGCTACACCGCAGCTGAACCAACAAAGGAAGTAAATGTTGGAACAACGGAAGAGCCCAAGATACTAAAAATTGGGACTAAGATGGAGGCAGATGAGGAAAAATGGATTATCGATCTGTTGCGAGATTATAAAGATATCTTCGCATGAAATATGGATGAAATGCCTGGAATAGATCCATCTGTGGCATGTCATAAACTGGAATCGACAAAAACGCAAGGCCATTCAAACAAAGAATTAGAAAGATTGCTACAGCATATCACCCTCAAATAGAAGAAGAATTGCAAAAGATGCTAGATGCAGGAATCATTAGACAAGCAAAATACCCTGAATGGATAGCAAATATGGTTGTAGTCCCGAAGAAGAAAAAAGGGATCAGGATTTGTATAGATTTTACTGATTTAAATAAAGCTTGCCCGAAAGATAGCTTCCCTTTGCCCGATATTCCGCAAATGGTCGAGTCTGCCGCAGGAAATGAAAGGATATCTTCTCTTGATGGGTATAAAGGATACAATCAAATTCCCCTCGCCGAAGAAGATCAAGAGCATACTGCTTTTTTCACTCCAAGAGGATTATACTATTACACAAAAATGCCATTTGGTTTGCGAAATGCCGGAGCAACATACCAAAGGATGGTAGAAAAAGTATTCGCAAAATGGATACATAAAACACTAGAGGTGTATGTTGATGACATGCTAATAAAGAGTAAAGAAGCAAAAGACCATGTACAGGATCTATGGGAGATTTTTGAACAAATGAGACATTTCAACATTAAAGTAAATCCAGAAAAATGTACCTTCGGAGTTACATCAGGAAAAAATTTAGGTTACATTGTATCAAAAGAATGAATACAAGTAGACCCAGAAAAGGTACAAGCACTTCGCGATATGCCAACTCCAGCGACGATAAAAGATGTACAGAAGTTAAATGGATTATTAGCTTCGCTAGGAAGATTCATCTCGCGATCATCTGACAAATTTAAACATTTTTTCAATGTACTCAAAAAAGGGGCGAAGTTTAGATGGACAGATGAATGTGAAAAGGCTTTAAAAGGAATAAAGGAGCACCTAATGGATATATCAATTTTACAAAAGGCAGATCCAGGGGAGGAATTATTAATCTATCTTGCGACCACCTCGCATGCTTTAAGTGAAGTATTATTGCGAATAGACGCAGGAGTGGAGAAACCGATCTATTACATCAGCAAAACATTTAATGCCGCGGAGAGGAATTACTCAAAAATTGAAAAACTAATCTTGGCGTTAGTTTATGCCACATTTAAGCTTCGCATATACTTTCAGGCACACACAATTAGAGTAATGACAAGAGTACCGATTGAATCGGTAATGAAAAATTCAAAAAGATCAGGAAGAGTTGAGAGATGGAATGCACAAATAAGTCATTGCAAAATCAAATATGAAATATTATCTTCACCAAAATCACAAGTTGTCGCAGACTTCTTAGCAGAGTTTCCATTGGAAGAGGATGAATCAGTAGAAGAGATGATGGATATAGAAGAAGAACATGGAAATCCAAGGGATTTATTAACTGAACCAAACAGATGGGAAATATTGGTAGATGGATCATCAAATGGGGAAGGTAATGGAGTAGGGATCGTTTTAATTTCGCCAGAAGGCAACAAAATGGCATTTTGTTTCAGGTTGGAATTTGCATCAACCAACAATGAAACAGAATATGAAGCTATAATACACGCTCTGCAATTCGCAATAGAAATGAAGTTAGAAAATGTGAGAATCACCAGTGACTCACAATTAGCTATTCGTCAAATAAAGGAGGAATATACTACAAATGAACCATCTCTACAAAAGTATAAAAAACTTGTTGGAGAACTGTCAAGGAAGATCCCAAAAATAAAGTGGAGATATATATCAAGAAGAGACAATAGACTCGCAGACGCATTTGCTTTCATATCAAGTATGATGACAGATCCAACTGCGAGAAATATAAAGATACAAACACTTTCATCACCATCAATCGATAAGGAGGAAGAACAAGAGACGGAAGTGATGCTATTAGAAGAAGGAATACAAATGCCCAACAATGAAGATTGGAGAACAGAGCTTCATGCATATCTGATGAAGGGAGAAACACCAAGAAATAGGTTAGAGGCACACAAATTAAAAATCCATGCAACGAATTATGAATTAAGAGATGGTGTATTGTACCGAAGATCCTTTAACGGACCCTCACTTAGATGTTTAACACGAAAAGAATGAGAAACGGTGCTAAAAATGTTACATAGTGGGGATGCTGGCAATCATAGTGGTGGAAGATCTTTAGCACATAAGGCAAAAATGCAAGGATATTATTGGTCATATATGCATGAAGATGCGAAGCAGATATCAAGACTTTGCGAAGATTGTCAAAGGCACGGAAAGAAAATACATGCACCAGGAGCACCACTAACTTCCTCAACAAGTGAATGACCTTTTGGAAAGTGGAGTTTGGACATTGTGGGACCGTTTTTACCAGGACCAGGGCAGAGAATATATTTGATCGTCGCAACAGATTATTTCACAAAATGGGCAGAAGTAAAGGCAGTACAACATATTCGCGATAAAGATGTTTTTACCTTTATATTCGAGAACATTATCTGCAGATTCGGAGTCCCCGCACAGTTGGTATCTGATAATGGGAAGCAGTTTGAGGGGCATAATATAGAACTGTTGCTTAATGCATTTCAGATAAAATGTGAAAAATCAACCCCTTTATACCCGCAGGCCAATGGACAAGCAGAAGCAACCAATAAAACGATCGCGGATATATTGATGAAGAAGCTAGAAGGACATAATAAAGCATGGTGTGAACAAGTGCATAATGCAGTATGGGCTTACAATACCACCAGGCGAGAAGCTATGGGTATGTCACCTTTTTGTTTAACATATGGAGTTGAAGTTGTACTTCCAACAGAAGTTGCTATTCCAACAACAAAGAAAGAAGCTTGGGAGAAAAATCTCAGTGCAGGCAATATTTTAATCAAGTTAGATGAATTGGAAGAAAATAGAGAAAGAGCACTGCAACACATGGAGAATTACAAGCGAAGATTAGCCAGAGAGTATAACAAACATGTTCAAACACGCGAGTTTCAACCAGGCGATCTAGTATTGAGAGAAACTCCAGTATATCAGCGAGAACACGGTGGCAAGCTGGCGAGAAAATGCGATGGACCTTATATCATTAAGGAGATAGTTGGAACAGGAGCGTATAAATTGATGGACCCTGAGGGCAAAAATGTGGGCCACAGATTGGATAGACCATGGAACAGATTATACTTGAAAAGATATTACCCATAGCAGATTGCGAAAGAATGATTGCGAAATAATGAATAAAGGAAGTGAAATAAACTTATATGAAGACTTTGCGAGAGAACGATTGCGAAGTTACGTGACGTAAAGAAAGAATATGCGAAAATCTCGCAATTAAGATAACAAATGATAATCAAATATGAATGATTTATACGAATGGGACGAACCTTTATGGCGTACACCCTAGTTCGCGAATGATATTTCGTAAGAGGCAAATGTAAGACATAAAGTGCGTCATATAAGGGGGTATCTCTTGACCTGGCTCAGGGAAAAGGTTACACCGCTCCTGGAACCTGAGTCATGGAAATTTGGGGTCAATAAAGCCCATCCGGGAGAGATACCTTGGATTTCCAACTATATATATAAGATTATACCCTGGTTGGACGACCGAGGGTCTCTTCCAAGGAGTCAGTGTATGACCAAGGCGCCGAGGTACACGGTTGAGCCAAGAGTGCCTGGGGCATTTGAAATGTCTCGGCCATTCTTGGCAAGTCTTGGCACATCCGCACTCGGCCCAAGAAAACTCCACTTAGGGTGCGAGTCTCGTAACCATAAGCCATATAGGTATAAGGGATAAGAGGCTGCGAAAACAACTGGTGGTTGTTAAGACCGGATGGGAGGAGCTAGTCTTGTATAGCCGATGTACGCCTCCTTGAAGGGGCAACCAGGGAGAAGATAAGGGCGACACCCTCCATTAGGGAGCTGATAAGTATCTTAAGATGCAAATGTCATGAGGCTTTATTTTCGCAAGAAAATTTAGGCTTGTCATATTTGTGCGATGATCCTGAAGAAGCAATAATACTAACGCGAGGGTGAGACGAGATCAATGGGTCTTTACATGAAAGTGTAAAGACGTCCTGCGATTTCGTCGCAAGACGACAATATCATGGGGCTTCAAATTCGCAAGAATTTTTAGGCCTGTCATATTGTCGCAACAAAAACAACCTGCAGAGGCAATAATACTAAAGAAATGATAAGACAAGATCAATGGGTCCTTACATGAAAATGTAACGACGTCCTGCGATTTGTCGCAAGACGGCAATGTCATGGGGCTTTATATTCGAAAGAATATTTAGGCCTGTCATATTGATGCAAAAATGAGGGGTGGCAAAATAAGACCTTTAACTAGGAAGGCAAAATAAGACCACACAAAATGATAAGGAAAGATCAATGGGTCATTACAGAAAATGTAAAGACGTCCTGCGATCTTGTCGCAAATAACAGGATTCAGCAGACACATTTGTGAAATCATAATGTTTAATCTGGAACTTGCAAACAAAAACAAGAAACAAGATGCGGATGAAGACGCAACTCACTCGCTCAACAATCCTCAAGATTTTATCCTCGTAGATAAAGAACAAGAGGCATTAGGGATTATTGAGAAAATATTTTATGATTCTTTATCTTCTCGGCAAGAATCACTTTCAAAAAAAAAAAAAGATATTTACCAATGAATAACAAGAACCCTCACCAACAACGGAGTAATAATTTTGCTTGAATAGTTCACAATGCTACTAATTAGCTTTCAAGGATAGATACTTCATACTTCATATCTCTCCAAAGATACTTCAAAATTTTTATATATTACTTCTCAGACTTCTTATACTTCATATTTCTTCAAGGGAGTGATAATTTCACATGAATAGAGGCAACAGGTCATTCAAAAAATAATAAGAGACAATATGAGATTTACTCAACAAAAGACTTAATTTTTCTTACAAAAAATGTACCTCAGAAGAAATTAGAGCATGTCTTACACAAGAAGTTATGCAGATTAAGAGATAAAAGGGCATGAAATTACAAAAGAAGTTTTTAGCTCTCTACATCATTCTTCTCACCAGAAGGAGATATTAAACGTTCTTCAACAATTTTATCAGCTTCAACATCTTCCATACTTTCACCAGTCGGATGATCCTCACCAGAACCCCCTACACTTGGGTTAATAGTGATTGCCTCATTACTAGGTGGAATCACCTCTTCATTTGCGATATCCTCGCAGCTTTCGTATTCAAAGTCACTGTCAGAATAATTGGGGATTTCATCTTCATCTACTTCCAAAGGTTCGATAGATACAAGATCGAGAGATTTGGACAACATGATATCATTCACGATAACTTCAGCTTTGAGATGAAATTGGCGAAGAATTGCTTTTTGGTAGTTCCTACTTTGGATATCTTTGGAGTGAGTAAGATAATCCAATCTTCTTTCGGCCCGATCGCGAGATCTAGCGAGGGTAGCGGTAAGTAGTGCATTCTCTTTACGAATCTTGGCATAATTGGATTCCAAAGTAGAAAGAGAGGAGCGAAGATCTTTCTCAGACTCTGTAAAAATAAAGAACAAAACGAGTTATAAACAAAAGATTCGAAGATTTGACAAGGAGAAAATAGACGAGGCGGTCAAATTTTTGACTACCTTCCTTTTGCGAAATAAGATGTTGGGTTAAAGCCAAGCAACTATTTTCCAAATGATCCATGGCACTATCAAAATCATCTCCAACTAAACCTTTTAACCGAGAATGCAACTTCTTTTCGTTAGAAACAAGTACGGTATTTTCTTTCGCAAGGGAAGAATATGATTCTTTTAACTTGGAATATTGGTCTTTGAGTTGGCTGGTCTTCACACTTAACGTTATTCTACCCTGAATAAGCTTATCCCTTTCGACAGTAACCTCTTCGAGTTTACTTCTCAGCGAATTGAGAGATCGTTCTTGTTCATTACATATTTTCTGACAAACATCAAGTTGTTGCGAAGAGATCGCCACCTTATTTAACAAAACTCGCTTCTCTTGAGATAGAGTTCCATTTTCATCTGATAAGGTTTCCAACTCCAAATTAGATTTATTTAAAGAGTAGGAGAGATGAGATAATTCGTTACTAAGTGAGTCTTGTTTCTGAACTAAGTGAACATTATTTTTGGTAAGATTATCAATCTGATCAACAGAATATGTATGAAGATTATCTAGTTGGTTATATTGCTCCATCCAAACGTCTCTATCCATTCGAGTTTCTTCCACGATAGATTCCAACTGATATATCTCCATTTTTCGTTTCTGGTTTAAAGCTTGAAAGGCGAACAAGGTCTTTTTTTTTTTTTTTTTTTTTTTAAAAATGTGGAGAGGAGAATCGATACCTTTTAATTCTTCGTTCTTCTTGCGAAGATTATCGCGATCTAGTGAAGTGTTATGAAGATTGTTCTTCAATAGTTTGACTTCTTGTTCTAAGGACGTTCGTGACATCCTGTCAGAACCAAAGTATTTACTCAAAGACTCGCAAACACTAGACCTGATTGGATCAGTGGAGATCTTCTTGACATCATTCATGATGTCTGATAAAACCCTGAAGGCTACATCTACTCCCTCCAAGTTTTCTTTGGTAAGAGAGATAGACCCAGATGGAGAGGTAATAATGGAAGAAGAGGGGAGAATCGAATCGTCTTTGGTCACAACAATGCCAGAAGAAGAAAATTGATGAGTATTAATAAGTGGGGGTGAGACAAAGGCATTGATAGTAAAAGAAGAAAGGGGTTCGTCCTGAGGAACTTCATTTATGGAAAATTTAGGAGTAGAAGAAAAATCAGCAGCGAATTTTTCACTTGCGGCGAGAGTAGAGGGAGAAATTGATTTATCCTGCGAAGATGTCGCAGGAAGAGTTGGTTTATCCTGCGAAGATACCGCAAGAGAAGTTGTAAGTTTGAATGAAGGGAAAGAGATAGAAGATCCAACATTCTTAGAATGGCGAGGTTTCTTAGGGGGTTTATCGGGATTTTTGTCACCCTGCGAAATCACAAGTTACATAACAAACAGAGGCAACAATATTGTTATTAAAAGAGTAAATATTTCTTAAATACCTTGTCATCCGCAGGCTTCCTTTTAGTAACGGCGACTTTCAATTGCGAAACTATGGGAGCATTAGGGTTCATAACAGTGAATTTGGTCTTAGGTTTGTTCTTGCTGAAACAAAGACAGTATGGAAATCATTAAAGGAAGAGTAATATCAAAACAAGATAACTTCAATAAAAGAGATAAATCACAAAAAGATCAAATTTAGCAAAAATACCTTGGTGGCTCCATTAAAGGTAGTAGCAGAAAGCTGATGAGAACAATAACAGAAAGATGATGAGAAAAGTTGCAGGAAGAAGACGGCAATAAGAGTTGCAGACAAAGAGGAAGATGAAGTGAAAGAAGGGAAACATTACTTGTGAGGAATTCCTCTTTAAATAGACAAGAAAGAGATGACCGGATAACATTAAATATGCCGATAAAAAGGGAAATTTTAGACACGTGTGGGCGGTTATCCTTAATTCACGGAATCTTGTCGGCAAAAAATTGAACAATTGCGGTATTTTAAAAGTACTAGTTCTCATGACATTCTCTCCTTCGCAGAGAAGACATGAGAAGAGGCAAGATGTAGGATCAGAATATCGCGACATCGATACTTCGCGAGATCAACAAACAACAACGTTGCGATGGTGTTGCAGACGAATAATATAAATGATGCAACGGATGACGACAGCCTGAACATGAAAAAGACATGAAGACTTAGCGAGATTGGGAGTGTCGCGAGATTCAATACTTCTACGCTTGCGACACTTCGCGAGTCATTCCCGAAAATAAAGGACAGCTTAGTTGTCATCCATTATGTAATATCCTATATAAAGAGCCGAGCAGGCCTATTGTAGGGAGAGATCTTTTTCCGTGTGTGGAGCAAGTCATTAGGAGAGAGAAAATTCAAAGTGATTGTAATCCTTAGCCTATTTTCCATTTATCTTGTAAGTAAACAAAAAATTAATAAAAGAAGTTATCAACATTCATCCAAAAACGGTTTAGATTGTATGAATTCTCATGAGGGGTGTAGTGTAAGATTTCATGCAACTACAATTCGTTTGAGAGACGTTAAGTTCGATAGCGCGTTGGTTGATACGGCTTCCGAATTTAACATCATTACTGTCAAGACCTTGAGAGCGGCAAAGATTTTAAAGCAGGAAGCTACTCGTGACCCAACTATGGTTAAAGATTCAGAAGGAGAACTCAGAGATGTATATGGATACATCGATCTTGAAGTCAAATTGGGTGATGCCTCGACGCAAGCAAAGTTCTGCATAGTCAAAGATCATCCCAACTACGACATGATCCTAGGACGCTCTTGGATGCATGACAACAAAGCAATACTAGAAGTATGTCCTCTACCGGTTTCGATACCTGGAAGAATCTCCAACACGCCTTCTGGTCCTCCTGATGACTGTCTGTTGCCGCACCAGCAACTTGCCAATGTGACACAACTTCCCGGAGAGAGTCTGTCAGCATACATTGAAAGGTTCCGATCTCAAGTAAGTCTCATCACGCAACCCTCTTTACAACCTACCGCCCCTCATTCTGACAAGTCCTGGGGACTGGCTCTAGCCAAGAAACCAACCTTGGCTAAGAGATGCGAATGGGAGGCCGGCCCCTTCAAACAGTTTATCAGGAGTCTAGAAGCTGTCTCGATCAAAGACGACAAAACCAAGACCCCGATGTCCACACGCCCAAATCCGTTTGGAATTGGGGACCTAGTAACGAAGACAGCCGCATTCAAGGTCGGAAGCATTACGGTGAGAATGGCTACCTCACCCGATTCAGCCACCGATAAGGAGGATGAACCGTACCTGGTAGCAGATGTCATCCTAGGCGGCTACTGCAAACTCATCAATGCTGACAAGCTAGAAGGCGTAACAATTCACTCACGGTGGCTCAAACCCTACCGTACTTAAGACGCTGTGCTATCACTTTCCAGCATCCTACACTCTTTAAGACGCTGTGCTACTTCCTCCAGCGTGTTTCCCTTTACAATTTCACATCATATTTGTAATCCTCTAGAGAATGATTGCAATACTTGCATTCATAATTAGGGTTTCAATTTTCGATTTTCAAATTAATTGAAGTGTTATTTCCATCTGAGAACCTCTTTACCCCTAAAGACACAAAGTCCAGCCTAAATCAACCCACTAGAGCAGGTCAGGAAAGAAACCCTAAAAAAAAAAAAAAAAAAAAAAAAAAACATCCTGAAAAGAGTTGAGGGAAAAGATATGCGCGGGAGGGAAGAAGCTTTGAGCCACTCACCCCAGCAAGGCCAGGAAGATCTTGCATCAGGAACACAGGTCCGTGGATATTCCATTATGGCATTATTTCTTTTATCACAAAGAATTACGTGTGAAGGCGCACCCTTGCGCCTGAGAAGGTTCGATTGCGTCTTGACAAAGGGTTATAAAAAAAAAACCTTTATTCAAACAATCAAATAGAAGAAAAACCTTGAACTCGGCTGCCACCGAGTACAAGGAAGATGTTCAAATGTACGGAATATACTTGGAAAGAGGAAAAAGAACAAAAGAGGTTTTAGTCGCCAAGAGGGTCGGCCTCGCCTGCACCACCGTTAGGTTCTGCTCCATCACCTGTTGATGCGCCTCCCTTCGGATCTACCTCAACTTCTATGTCAGACATCTCCGCAGCAGCGCACTCCATCCCAACATCATCAGCGAGAGCATAAAAGGGCACAACAACATTAGTAGTCGTGCCGATTGCTTTCAAATGTTCAGGTTCGTCTGTGTCGGAATCAAGAATTATCACGCCGTCCTGGATCGGGTAATCACACTTATCTTCATTCAGAGGCCGTTTATGCTCAACCCTCCGCCTCTTCAACCGCGCTGCAAATCTCTATGCCCTTTCGCTTACTAGTGCTTGCAACGCTTCCTCGCACCTCCACCGCTCCTCCATGTCAATCGCAGCTGAAAGTGCACAGATGCGTCCCCTGGCAATACGCAGGTGCAAAATAGACATCCCACTGTATAGCACGGCCGACTTCACAAAGTGGAAGATCGATCTTAGCCATTACTTCTTCGTGCGCATGGGTTTCAGGCTTGTCAACTTCGAATCTTCTTTCTGGAGAAGCGACAGAATGATCGTCCACCGCTTCCATGATAAACTGCAAAGGAGAAGAGGTTATGAGCACAAAAAAAAAATAATCAATCAATCAATCAGTTAATCAGAAGATCAGATAAGTGTGGAGCAGCACCTGAGATATAGAATAAACGACTACGTGAGATGATTCTTTATAATCTCGCAAGTCGACGTAATCCCAAAGAAAAATAAGTCTTCACTTGCCACCTATAAAGGCTACCAATTCGGGATAACAGTCAACGATGCTTATCAGATACATCTGAGGAAAGCTGTGTGTGACGAAAGGGAGTACACCTGACCCAAGGAAGGGTCCAAGCTCAGATATGTACAAGGGGAACCAAAGCGACTCACCAAATCAAGTCCTGCTTCCTTCACAACCTTAATCAGGACCAACCAGTTCCAGGGCAACGCCTGACGATGTCGACCTCTCTGGTAAATATGTATTCACTTTAGCTTGGTCATTTCAGTGTACAAATTTGTCACCATCTCATGCCTACCCCACAATAGTGTAACCATTATGTGCTAGGCAGTGGACTTAATGTTGATGGTGGATTTTCATTTAAGGTTAAAATTGTAAAAGCCAGAAAATTATGCGCTAACATCTTGTAAAAGATAAAGCCATTTATAAGTGTTGGATACTTCTTCACTTTATTAATTCACCTAGAATGGAGCATGTGACAACAATCCCATTCTGTGAATTAAATACACTAAATTCATCTAGGTTGGAGCATGTAGCAACAATCTCATATACCCTGTGAATTTACAGCATTATTAATTAATGTGTAACCAGCCTTGTATTTCATGTACTCATTATCAGTGCGGCATGACGACTGAGTGTTACTCTCAGCAGAGCAACACGAATCTCCAAGCATTATAATGAAAGCATGTACGAAATACCCGTACAAGCTGACTCTCGGTGTGTTATATTAGCCCGATTGAGCAACTCTCGGTGTGTTATACTAGCCCGATTGAGCATCCGGACTGTCCGTATCAGTCTGGAAATGATCGCGATCATCCAACTTCACCAGCATGATTGGATGACCCAGATCAATTCCATAACCCCCAAGCAGGTATGGAATATTCACTGCCGAACCAACGCTGGCCCCGCATGGTCGGCCTCCCCAAAAGATTGGCATAGCTTGACAAACGTCCAAACCAGAGCAGTATGGACTGAAAACCCTAAATTAGGGTTTGCGGCACATTACATGTGTCACAAAACAGTCTCAACTATCCGTCTTCGCAGGTATAGATGGAGGGTGTAGATGTAGATTCAAAGGGCCCAGAGCATGTCAACACAATCACCGTGGGCCCGCCTACATACTTGACCAATCGGTCAGGACCAACCATGGTTGGTCATCCCAATTCGTGCGCCCGAACAGAGCATGACGCACGGCCGTGAAACTCAAAATTAAGGCTTTTGAGCATCACAAGCACCCATATTCTCCGGCACAAATGGAGGGTCCCAGATTAGATTAAGCAGGTCCGGTCATACCAACATGACCACCGTGGGCCCGTCTATCCCCTCACCTGATCGGCCAAGGCATATCATGCCTGGCTATCCCAAAACGCGCGTCTAAACTAGCGTGGTCACACTTCCCAAATTGCAAAATGATCTCGATCACTCAACTTCACCGAACGATTTGAGTGGCTTAGATCACATTTTCATGGGACAGTTAGGTATAGGCGTGAATACCAGCCTACCATCTACACGCTGGACGGATTGGGCAAGACCGACCAAGCTTGGTCGTATTGAAGCGCGCGCACGAAGTTGGCACGATGCGCGGCTTTTGCGGCACCAAATTTCTGTTGCAAATTGATCTCGACCACTCAACTTCACCGGATAAATTGAGTGGCCCAGATCACACTTTCACGAGACAATGAGGTATAGGCGCCTACACCGTCATGTCGTCTACACACATGCACGATCGGCCCTGTAAAAATTGTATCCCAAGCTTGGATTCATCCAAGCTGAAGAGTTATGCTTGCGCACCTCTTCAAAAACCCTAATTCTATTAACGGTCGCAGATGAGTGTCTCAAAGATCATCTCGTCCGTCCAACTTCACCGGCTTGGTTATACAACCCTGGTTAGGAGTTAATTGGTCAGTGAGGCGTCATGGTGATCACCACCCGTCACTTTACCACACCATGATGCAGTACCTGCATAAAATACACACGATACTTCACAAGTATCAACTTCCTGAATAACGCAGTTATTCAATTTAGCATTACATGATACTTTTGTGGGTCCCACGATCCACACATTCCAGACATCAATCATGTCACAAACTGGGGGATACATACTGTGGTATTGGTCTGGCGGTTTACAGCGTGCGACGTGCAATGCGCCATCACAAGAACGTGTCAGGAAGTCATGGACGGTTAGAGATGACAGGAGAAGTGGGCAAGACTAGTCGTGTAACACCAACACACAACTCCACTGCTCCATCACTCCACTTCCTCCACTTCCCACGAGAGACGTGAATAAGGCTCAAATGACTTGTATAAATAGGTTCTCCTCCCTATTTCCAAAACAACAGAACAAGTCCAGACAAGACAGAAACCAAGTGTTAATACAAAACGTATTCAAACACCCTGAGCTGTTTGCATCAATCGTAAGCACTGCTCACCTTTACATTACAAGTCATAAACAAGCCAACACCTTCACAATCTCAACACCTTCTTCGCTTCCCTCCCTAAGATCAACCCCATCTCCTTCACTTTGTGACCAAAACAAGTCCTGGAACGGCCATTTCTTGGTTTAGGGCTGGACTTGCACAGATTGATTTCCCGAATCTACAAGCACTCACCGCACAGTGCATTTGTTTAGGGTTTAGATTCATTCCTCATCCACACACCCCAAATTACCCAATCCGGCAGGAATAGTTTTCACCCATAAACAACCAACGCCTATTTTTTTTTTTTATAAATACAACACTAGGGGTGGCCTCTCAACCAAACCAACATATTTATTTCTCAACATCCACCATGTTTTCTAAAGGAAAAGCGAAGCAAATATTATGGGTCGAAGCAAAAGAGATTTGCCCATTATGTTTCATGGATAACCACAGTCTTATGCAATGCCCTTGGATGTATTTAAAGTGTCCGCAGGAAGGTTGTTCACGCATCAGAATGGTGATTGAATCACAACCGGAAAAGCTCAGGTATTTGCAATGTCAAGATCCCAACTGTCCAGAGGAACCACACATGTTAGATGATGCTATGAAGATTAAAAAATAATAAGAAGAAAAGATTGCAACACTCTGCAAAAACTTCACACTTAAAGCCAAATTGAAGAAGGAGTTATTACACTGCAAGCATTGTGGATATGGAGATCACGAATACAAACATTGTCCATAGAGAATCAGTGGATGCTCAAAGCCCAATTGCAAGACTTTTATGCATTTGCGGACTTCTTATGAAGATGGCACATATGGAAGGCATTTCTGGGAATGTCCTAAGTGTTTTTTTGGTGGAGTGGGCTGATTGAAGTTGAAGAACAAATCAATTCACTATGATATTATGTTATTTAGTTTGTTGTTTATTTTGTGTTATTACGATTATCTAAAACCATCAATATCATAAAGTAATTTAAATTTTTCCCCGATTAAACATTGCACCATCAATCTCATAAATAAAAACATACTACATTGAACAACCACATCATACATGAGAATAAAAGAAATACATTAGATTAAAACAACTGCTACATAGGCGTCAATTCTCGGCAGGTGGTAGAATTCCTAGGGCGATGTACGGATCGTATCTATTGAGCACCCTAAGAATGTTGAAACAAGCATGGAAGTTGAAAGGACAACCGCCGTGAGATGCTGGCCACATCGCTAGAGTTCTGGGAAACACTTCATGTTCGGCTTCACCGTTGAGCTTATTTTTGTGATTCTCAATTAGTAAAGCGCCGAACTGCGATATATTCATACTAATTGAACTAAGGCGATGCGACAATCCGTGAGAATCACACCCATGGATGTTCCCCGTTTCAGCGGTGAACATTCTGTAAACTTTCTCCTAGAAAGTCAACGTCGAATCGGCTACATTTCTCATGATAGCAGCTTCTGTGTGAAAAACAAAGGCTCTACAAATAGCTAAATCCTCTTGTTGAGTGAATCTAACACCACGAACTCTGGGAGGCATTTTTGTAGATGATTTGAGAGTGAAGAATGTGTGAATTTGGAGTTGAAATGAGGAGTATTTATAGAACTCAAAAATTATAGCCGTTAGATAACAAGATTTTTCAGCCGTCCAGATTCAGTCATTGGAGCTTTAACGAAAACCGCTGGCGTGTGAAGTAACAACTGGCGACGGAGTGACAAGCGCCAGCACTGTGGGTTAAAGCGCCAGCGCTTTTGGCTCAAGCGCCAGCGTTTGAGGCAAGCTCGCCTGGCCTATAATCTAGCGTGCACTACATGTTTTAACTCAATGTACATATTTGTTGGTTTGAACATCCATTTTCCATTTTTGTTGAGTCCATAGTAGGAGCAAAATGAACAAACTCTGAGTTTGTTCATTCCATAGGAATTGCTCTAATAATCTAAAGGCCATCCTTGCTTTGCGTCCCACGTCAGGTTTATTAATTATGTGTCGATTCAATTATGTAACGGCGCGACTCAGGAATGAATTAGGATCTATTATGGCCCTCTCGTTATCTTGCTACTCCTAAGGCCGAGTCTAATGGTAATGCGGGATTCAAGCTTTTTGCTGGATCCACGTCACCGAATTCCAAGGACCAAGTTTAGTGGAAATTCAAGATTCAAAGTCAATGCGCTATTTGAAATGGCGTCAGATGCCATTTCAAATGGCGTATCATTGTCAACCTTTAGATCTCCAATAAGACTATGAATCCAACGGTCTATACGATACTGATATTTGAATTTCTATAAAATAGTGACAAAACGTCATTTCTAATGGCGTATGATGTCTTTTTGATAGCCATTCCTAGTGGCGTGCCGGGATTGCATCCATATTGCATCCAAGCAAACTGAAGCACACTCTGGGAATCAAGCAAATAGTCACACTTTAGACCACGGTTTTGGCATCCAATCTTGGATCTCGGATGCCCATTAGACCTAGCCTAACGGCTCAGAAACCCCAGACGAGAACAGAAGATACTATATTCCCAATCCAATTGAATTTTTGGCGAATTGACAAAAGTAAAACGCTCATCCCAGCATTAATTGGGTTCTCTCTGTAAAATGTCTAATCCGATTCGAGAACCGCATCCGTTCTACCAGCTGAACATGTAAGTTTTATCTCTTTCCTTGCTTTCGCATACATTTTCTCATCCAATTTGATGGATTTACATTTTCAATTAATGTTGCTCTGTGGTTTTCCCTTTGCCCTTGATGATGGTATTTTAGCCATTCAAGTTCATACTAAGTAATTATAGGTGTACCATCTCGCTTAATCCTATTTTTTAATTTGGTATCTGATGAAATAGCATGCTCGCCGGATGAGAAGAATCCTCTCTACTTTTTTCTGTACTGGAGAACATTTAATCATAAACCCAACAAACGAATGGATAGAGAGAATCTCATGATAATGGTACATTTTTTCTTCTTCTTCTTCTTCTTGCTTAAGGTCTAAACCAAATGTTATCTTTGTGTTGTAATTATTTCTTTCATCTCAGAGGCAATGTATAAATTAAGGTTTAGACCAATCAATGTGAACTTCAAATACTCAGGAATTAAGATTCTTGGAACTACTATGAAGACGGAAAAACAACTGATTTGTACTTAATTGTGTAGTTGTGATTAAAGTGATTGGAGTGTAGGAAGTCCGTGGCTCATATTATGGATCAATATTGGTTAACGAAATATAATAGCAAATTGAATTGTCCATTTAGATTGTTGTGTTGGATTTATGAGAAAATGGGGAAGTCAAATTTTGGCAATTGAATTTACACATGGTTAGAGTTAGAAGGATGTAATCATCCAAGTTTTACCTGTCATCGTTAATAAAAATCCCATGGACTCCAAATTATTCGGTAGATCGTTCACTTTGAGTAATCAGGTACTTACAATATTTCTCTTGAGGTGGATAATGAACAATATCCTTGGTAGTTAGGTTTCTTCTTCCACTCATGGTTATTACTGTTTCTCATTATGATAGAAAATATCTCTTTCACTTTGATGATTGTTTCAATCGCCTTTTTCAGTGCTGATGATAATGGTTGACGTTCATCAACTACATGGTCTAGATGCTGCAGATGGGTTTAAACATCAAGTTGTGAGCAAATCAGATATGTAGGTTTAGAAGGGGCGACTCACTCATTTCGGATTTGGGGATTGCATAGCTTAAAAGTCACCGCGTTTATCTATCTATCTATCTATCTATCTATCTGCATATGTTATTTGGAAGGTATTTCTGAAAATGCTGCTTCCCTCTTGATTATGTAATGTCATAATTCCTCTTGCCGGGTGACAGAGAGGTTTCGTTTCTGGATTTTGGATTTTTCTTTTCTAGCTCCGTGTCTTATTTATGGACTTTTCGAGGCAGAAAGGTTTATTTGTCTATGGGTTTAACATGTAAACATTTTCTGCAGGTTATATATGGCACGAAGCGCAGGTGAGCTGCTAGGAATGTTACCTAGGCCTGCCGTATATGTGAATTGTGCAGGATGGAATTCGAGGAACCTACACATGTTGGGATTTGCAATTGATGACCGTAGTATCCCTGTTAGACGTTCAAACTGTGTTAACTTGAAGCGCAACGAAACCCATGAAATTGGGGTCGTCTGCCGTAGCCCGTAACCAAGGACGAACTTAAAATTTTCAGTAGCAAATAGGATGAAACGTCAATAATCCCAGTTCAGGTAATTTGATGTTTCTCTTCATCTCCGTTGATAATATGTAACTAACATTGTTTGCTGATTTAACCGTTTATAATATTTGAAATGATTTTTTTCTGGATTTTGGATTAGCACCATCATTGCTAATCTCTACTTTTGAAGAGTAGACTTTTAGTTTATCCCCTAATATGAAACGATTGAAAGTTTAAACCAGTGTTCTCCAACAAACATTTGGTGTGGATACTTATACACATTAAGGTTAAAGTTCTCTTCCTTTTGGACTGTAAGATATTGTGTCCCTTTTTATTGCGGTTTACTGTTTTTTATTTGGTTTGCCTTGATATTTTTTTATGGATACCCGCAGATCTGCCGTTGGTTTCTTAAGGCATGTGACTGACTATTTGAATTTAGGACAACCAAAACCAGATGAGAAGAATCCCCTCTACTTTCACAGCAAACGAATGCATAAAGAGAATCTCATGATCGATAATGGTATTTTTTTTTTCTTTCTTCTTTTTTATGCTTAAAGGTCTATCACCTCAAAGACAGTGTATAAAGGTTTAGAACACAACTAACTAAGTCTGTGGCTCATATTATGGACTAATATTGATTCACTAACTGCAATTGAATTTATACATAGAGTTACAAGGATATAATGATCCAAGTTTTACCTGTCATCGTTTAATAAAAATCCCTTCGACTCCATATTATTCGGTAGGTCGACCACTCAGAGTACTCAGGTACACACAAGCAACATGTATATACAGTATTGTGAAATTAAAATTGTGGAATGCCTTTGTTGTTGTGAAATCTTGTTGTTGTTAATTGTACAGAATCCTGGAATAACTTTTATGTTATTGATCTCTGTAGAAAAGGAACCAGCCCACAAGTTCAAACCTCTATGAAAGGGTCAGCCTTTATTTGCCTGACTCATTTGTGATCCCGTAGAAGCCTTAGATACATCGAGCAGGCCGCGTACCGGCAAGAACTAAAACATGGGCATAAGGAATTAGGTAATTTTTAGAGTAGGGTTTGACATGGCTAAATTTGAAAATAGTTAATTTATTAGTGGATCCAGTGAACATTCAAGGAAAGAACCCTCAAAGGATTTTCTTATAATATCCTACTAAGGAAATGAGATCTGAATACTCCACTGTAATAGCATGATACTTTATTTTCAAGTTTTGTTAACAGGGAGTTCCATTTTGTAGTAGAAACCATTTCAACGACTCAATGTTAAGACTACAATTTAGTATCTTACTTGGCTAACTCAATTTCAAGGGAGCAATATGCTTACTATTTCAGTTGAATACATTTTGCAGTTCAATGACATTTTTATTAAAGACAAAATTAAGTTTTTACTATGTCGTTACGAAAATATTCGTTAGAAATGGTTGGTACTATCATCCTTGCCCAAGAAAGTTGTTGGTGAGGATGGTGAGCTTTGGTGCACCCAATGTGAGAGTATAGTGAGCATTCCAATCGGCAGGTTAACTCTTTGCCGTATATTTTTAATTATCTTATTTTGTTCATAAGTGTCTGTCTGTTTTTTTATTAACCAGGTAGCCTGTCGTATTTGCAATGCAGGTTTTTTTTTCCGGTTGGAATGGAAGATATTACCAGTTCCTTTGTTTTGTAGCTTTGAACAGTGAGTTCTAAAAGATGGTTCACCACACAGCATTCAAACTCCTGAGCGGATTAGAGGTAAATGAGATTGGTTCATCTCTCTCTCTCTCTCTCTCTATCTATATATAGATCAATAGACTCTAGCTACACAGTTACCCGCCTTGACTATCATGGTCTCTCTTTGCTGACAGCATCGAAGCGGCTAACTTGTTTGGCTACTGTGAAGAAGTTAGACTCTGATGAAGAATAACCCACTGAGAAGGCCTACCGTGCAAAAATGAAGCCCCGCCGTGCAAAAATGAAGATAAACTTGCAGCTGAATTTGTAGAATTTGTTGTCATGTAAGGATTTTGTTGTTAGCTTACATTTCAAATCTTAGATTACATTTGAAATCTTGATGGCCTTCATTTTTTTTTTTAGCCGTAAAGAAACCGTATTGTAATGCGTATTTGGATTGTTACAAACGAAGGAGTTATGGTTAGGTTGTATTTATCACCAGTTGTCGCATAATGGATTTATTTATATCTGAACATTGCTAACTGAAGTGTTACCTGCATTACAGTTTCAGGCTAGGTAACTGTGGTTTCTAGTTTCTACCCACATTTCCAACATAGGAAAGAACAAGCCTACACAGAAGAACTTCATTAAGGAGACCAAGAACTACACAGAAGGATCACACAGGCTGAGAAGGATGTCATAATATTGATTAGTTACCGCTGCCGTGATGACCTATGTACATCAACAACCTAAACACCCAATCACATCTCTCACTCCACGTCGAGAGTTGCAAAAAACTCCCCTCCCATTGGCCGGTGAACAAAACCCTCGCCCCTGATTGGCCGAAATCAAAGTTAGCCCCCTTACATTTCGTGGCCGCCAATTTTTAATAGAATATGAAATCTGGACCTTCAGATTAGCGGCAAAATCTGCAAGTATCTTTTGTGAGGGCCCGGTCGATTTTTTTTTTTGGGAAAAAAAAAAGAGAATTACCATGTAAAAGGAAAATCAACATATATAGGTTTTTTACAAGATTTACATACCAAAGCAAAAAATCTTAGAAGATGTTTAGGGTAATTATTTTAAGGAAAAATCCAAAAATTTCCATAACAGAAGAAAAATCATAAGAATTTCCATAAAAGCTAGGATTCTTAATATATGAGTAATAGAGAAAGTATCTTTTGTAATCGTTTGATTGCAGGTCTTCACGGAGGTGTTACGCGTGTTTGTATTGTTTGATTGCATTAAACAATACATTGGATATAAAAAAAAAAAAGGAAATACTAAGCGGCTTAATTATGGAAATCACGGATTTGTTAACAAAAAAAGTAAATGAAAATCATAATTTCGTATTTAGTACTAAACTATATTTGTAAATAAATCTGTGTTTGGGTTCATTTTTGGGAACTTTGTAAATAAATAACTGCCATAATTGATTTTGTTGAATTTTATATATAACTGTTGAAATATATGCATATTTTTATTTTTATTCAGTTCATTTAAACCTAAGCGGCTTAATTATGGAAATCACGGATTTGTTAACAAAAAATGATATGAAAATCATAATTTCGTATTTAGTACTAAACTATATTTGTGAATAAATTTGTGTTAGGGTTGATTTTTGGGAACTTTGTAAATAAATCTATAAATTGCCAGAATTGATTTTGTTGAATTCTATATATAACTATTGAAATAAAATGCATATTTTTATTTTGAAGGCTAAGAATAGATATTTTGGCATATTTTCGTAAACAAATCTGAGAACTGCTAAACATATCATTAAATGAAATCTTTAACTTTTGTTTCTCCATCTATATTAAGGCTAAAAATATTATTTCTAGAGAAAGAAAATGAATTGAACTTAAATAGAATTTGTCTTTCCTAACGAGACTGCCGTATTCTATTCCTAATATAATAAAATTAATTATCAAATCAGTGATGCGGATACTTATCATTCAATGATGATGATTTACGTTTTAAAATTTTATTCTAAATTTATTTTAGTTGCCATATTTTGTCTTTTATATACCATAATAGTTTGATTTTAGTGCCAAGCTGTGAAATGAAAAGAGAAGGAAATATACATGCGAGAATATTTTGAATGGAAGTTGTTATGTTTTAGTTACTGGAGAAAACCTAACCCACGCACTCTTTCCTCTTTCCTTCTCTATATTTTCCGCTGCTTTTCGCTCTCCTTTTTAGTTTTATGGTGATTCACTGATTTAAGTTTTTTATTTGCTTTGCAGGTGTGGTTGTAGAGGAATACGAAAATCACTGATTCATATTTCTGTGTAGGTACGTGGTGGTGGTGATGATGCCCCATTATATGTATAATGTGTAATTTAATTTAAGTAAGTTGGGGTTTTCTTAATCTCCTCCATATGAATTTTAATTTATTTTTGATTATGGTTTTTCAATTTAGTGTTTCAGTAGTTGTTTTCTTTCTCATATTTTGTGATTTTGACTCACTGTTTTAATGTTTTGTTGTTTCTCTCCATTCTCTTTGCTTTCAGTTTTCTGTTTTGTTTGTGTGTGATTTTGGGTTTGTAGCTTTATGTTTTGAAGATTTAATCATGATTTATCTGATTATTTATTTTATTTTGGTTTGTTTTGATTTGATTTCTTGAATCAGGATGGGAAGAGGAGCATAGGGCGTTATTTTAACATCGTTTATATTTTTGGAGATCTTGAGATAAAGAGAAATTAACATAAGGTGTGATGCTACAACAAATTAATTCAAGATTTTCCACTCAATTAAAAATAATATAATGATTGCGATTCATGTTTTATTTTTCGTTGCAAAACAATGAATCAAGTTATGTTCTTTTCCACTTGTCACCAACCGCTTCTAGCCCCAAAATCCCTAATTTCACCGACCGCTTCGATAACGCGATTTTTTTTTTTTTTTTACTTTGCTTAATTTTTTGGTGATACAAACCAATGTTTATATTTTGGAGATCTTGAGCTTGCTCTTAAGTTTCCTCAATCAATAAAATTAACTTCTCATGTTAAAAAGTGGAAGAATAGAGTGCAAAACAAAAAATCTTCTAAGCTTTTTCCTTTTGCAATAAGAAGAGTCCAGCCCAAGTCTTCAGATGAAACAAAAGGTGGCGAATCCGGCGGAATCATCAACTTTACAAAATGTTGCATCTATTGTATCCTAAGGATGGTTGGAATTTGTCATAATGTTGAGGTTGAAAACCGTAGATTGATTGTTGTAATATGCTTGCTCTTGTCCACCATACATTGGAAAACGATACCTGAAATACGATTCAAAAACTAAGTTAGATACGGAATAAATCCAACAAAGCAAGAATAAAGCAAAAAAGCAAAAATAAAACAACTAAAATCATCCGTTTAAAAATAATATAATGGAAGTCAAGTTCGCTCCCCATTGTCACCGGAAGTTGAAAGCAATGTTATGTTCTTTTCCACTTGTTATTAGTCACAGACATCACCAACCGTGAAATTTATTTCTTTTTCAAAACTTTTTTAATTTTTGGTTCATACCTCAATTAAGTTTTTATAGGGTTTGAACATGCTTTACGACAATAACTTGAAGAAGATAAAAGATTAACTTCGATCGTACTACCTCAATGTCATTGGTGATGAAGATTACACTATCAAAAAGGTAAATAAACTCAATAACTCTAATTTTTGTCTTTGTAGAATTTCTTATTAGACAAGTAAATTGGTTAGTCATGTTTATGAATAATTTTTATTTCCAAAGTTTGTTTGGTCCACTCGGACAAAGTAAAGCTCATGTATTTCTAAAATTTCGAAGTGAATTTCTATGATTTAAACTTAACTGCCATGCATATTTCTGTTGCACAATTTTAATGGGGCTGATTACATCACTCAAAAAGATTTTACAAAAGTAAGCCAATGTAAATACTTACAATGTTTGCAACTTCTGCGGGCAATAAAAGAAATAATGACGTTGATTTCCAACCTTGCTCAAAGCTGGGGACTTAAGTGTGGGTATTTGTGATGCATATGGTTCTCCTTGGTTTTGTCTTTTAACTGGATATGTGGCTCGCATCATATTTCGGTGAATTACAATAAGCAATTTTTTAATGTACTTTATATGGTTTTCATTGATTCATTTGGAAGATTTTTGTACTGCAAAAACCAATTTTAACAAAGCCAAGATCGCCGAAGCTCCTGGGTGTTGTTCTTCAGATTATATAGGTGATAGATCCTACAATCTTGAAATTGTATTTATTTTTAAACTTTTAATTTTGTTCTGATATTTCATTTAATTATGTTCATGTTACCACAAAATCCTAATTTTGAATGGGTTATGATCCATCACAGTTAGAGGCGATATATGCCAAATTATTTGGCTTTCCAAGGTCTATTTGGGGTTACAACAAGCACATCTACAGGTATCACAAATTATTATGAAAAATCGTTGAAAGAAGTGACAATTAGTTCGTTTGTAAAACGTTGAATAGTGTTACCTTGCATACATTTTAATTTTAAAACTGATAATAAATGTTCAGATAATGATTTTTGTCTTCTACATTTTTTCAGGGTGGGAAGGAGAACCCAGAGAGAGAGAGAGAGTTAGCTAGAGCTAAGTCAAGGAAAATCGTATTGCTGTTGTGGTTGCGAATGAATGGAAGGATAAGAGCGATACAGTGTTGCAGGTATTTGTTTCTCTTCGAACAATATTTTACAAATACACTTTCTTTAATTCATGTTTTATAGCTATTTTCTTTATATTAGTGGTTTGTAAATTGGTAATGGGTTGGACTGCAGTGAGATTATGTTTAATCAAGTGTAAAGGTAACATCTGTTGTTAGTAAGTATGTAGGATAACTTACTCAATTTGATCTAAAGTACGGTGATCTACGGTTATTTATACACGATAGAGAGTGCATTCTTTCGAGTGTAATTCAAATTGCTTATCTTCTGCATGAGAAATTTTTGTAGGTTTTTGCTTATGATTATGATTATGAATTCCAATTTTGCTTTTGTATGTTTTAATATATAAAATATATAAGAGATTTATTGTATCATAACTGCTCCCTCGCGTTGGTCAGAACATGAGTTTAATTTGGAACAATACATGTTATGGCGATATTATTAGTGACACCTTTTGGTTATTTTTCATAGGTCTGGGAATTCAATTAGCGGGAATTTAGGAGTTAAAAGTATAGATAACACAGATAAACCTTATGACGGACTTCTTTTAGTTAAATTTGTTGATTTCTTTTTGCTAATTTTAATAAGGAAGGATGGAACAAAGTGGTGCTATAAAAACCAAAGGACAGGAAAAGAAAGTTGAAGTTGAAGGTAAATCCTTAAATAATTAACTTAAAAAACTTGATTTAAAAGTCCCAGCTCATGAAAATCTAACTTAATGTTTTGCTTCTCCTATCAGTTTTCGTTGCTCTATACCTTTACCCTATGAGTCATGATAAAACGTTGGGGAGGTATAATGAAAAAGAGTTAAAAGATTTCGATACCCACATGTAATGAAAAATTGGAATAGTGATGTCCATGTCCGTTAGATTAATTAGTTCTTTTGCTTCATTGATGCCTATACTTTGTGGATTATTTCGATAGAGTGCCGCATTCTTCTTAGACGTGTACTTCTGCAGGAATTTCGAGAGTGTGGCACCATGCTGTGAGAATAGACCACGAACAATCCATCTATAACCACCGGTTATAGAGATTATATGGACTAAAAAGGGTCAAAAAAAAAGCGTAAACTATTTTAACTACAAGCGGTAATCGAATCCAAGCTCAACATTGATGGTTGCCCTTGGAAGGCTCCTAACAGAAGGCTACTCGAACTGCAACGAAAATTGCAACAATGCTCAATGCAAGATTGCTGGCTGAATGCAAGTTTACTGATTTTGTAGTCCCTCTTCAGTGAAGTTACGTATGCTAGAATTCATGAAAAAGGTTACCAATCTTAGAAAGAAAATGTCTACACATCGTGCAGCCTTCTCTCCAAAATTAGAACGTGAAATACTTTGGAATTAGGGTTCCATTGTTGTCACTTCTTGCCCATCTCAAAGACGGCTTGGTTATGTTTAATATTGAATAATATCATCTCTTTGTGTTCGATCTCTTGATTTACTATTGTATGAATTTATTTTCCTTTCGAAGTATAAATGCTTTTTTTTTCTTTTTTTATTGTTGTCTTTAACTTTAACAACTTTTAATTTTCTTTTTTTATGTCAAGATGCGAACTTAAAGAGTTAATTAGTTGTCGTAGAATATATGAACAGTTACATCTACTAAAGATATGAGCGCAAAAAGATGGTGTTAAAGATTGTGTCCGACACAGAACAACAGTATGATGAATTTCTGGTGATGAAACATATGCAAAGTTACATCTACAAAGCTATGAAAGCACAAGAATCTCTGCTGGTGAATTGTACACACTTTTCTTTTTTATAAACACAGTTAATAAATGGTAATGTAATAGATCTAACTTAATGAGAGTAATGAGGGTATAAGAATTGTTGTTTATTATAATGATCCTATAGAGTTATGAGGGTATAAGAAAAGTAACTTTTCTGGGAGCCATAACATTTATATTGTACTGATTTTGTAAGCTTTGAGTATACATTGTCGTGAACCTATATACCAAAGATTGACATTATCTAGAATATTCAACAAAAATTCCTTAAGGATTTGGACATTTGCAAAATGGTAGGCTGGTAAAGGTGGTTTTGTTTTGCCTGCAACTTATACTGCAAGTGCACAGTGTTGTTTTGCAACACAGGGCAAACACAGGTCGATCCACAGGGAAATGGAGTGGCGCAAATTCATCTCAGGGCTTCCTAACTGATTTCTAGAGAAGTAACACAGTTGTGGTTTTTTCGATACGACTAACTGGAATTGTTGTTGTAAACTAAGGCAACAAATGAGATTGTGAACAGAATTGAAGAGCACTAGGGCAGTGAATCCACCACCTGATCCTATGCTAAGGAAATTCCTAGTCAAATTATATTCTTTATTCATTCCAGGGAAGAATACCATGGAAAATGTATTGGCTACTCTCACACACTCCACTCCCCCTAGTATTAGATGTCTTCTTACAGTACACCTAATCACAGGTTCATGTGCTCAAATAGCTAATTCAATCTTTCTAAAACAATGAAGCATAACAAGAACAATAAAAAGATAGTGACTAACTTAGCATGCACTCAAGGGTTTCATCCCAACCCCAGTTATTGAATTAGAACATCAACAAAGTAAGTAAAGCACAAATTAATTCTAGCTTGGTGCACTGGCTAGCCCAGGCATAACCATTCACATACACTGCTCACCCCTATTTATACATGCCAAAAACCCTAATTCACTTCAACTTGGAAAATAAATGGAGACCCTCTCACCCAAATCGCTGAATCAGTTGTCTCCTCTGCTAATTCGTCTCTGAGCTCCATTAATGGACTGTTGGAGAAAACCCTAACCCTAACTCTTTTTATCTCAGACTTAGCTTCTAGGGTGAAGAAGCTATGAAGGAGATAAAGAGACATTAGGGGGTGGTGAAGGAGGTGGTACTGGTGCGGCTGTGGTGGCTGGTGTCAGGAGAAGGAGATGGTGGTGGCGCAGTCGGCTGCTGGTCGGGTGAAGGGGGAGGATGGGTTTTCTGCAAGTTTTGTCGGGAGAGAAAGAGAGAAATGAAGGTGAGGTTGGGGTTTGGTCGATGGGTAGGGGTATAGGTGGTTTTGGTGTGGAGCGGGAGCAGCGACAGACGATGTACATGGTGGAGCGACCGTTGGATGCAGAAGATGGAGATCTCAATGGCTCAGGGCGAATCGGGATGTGGACTCGGGTTATGGGCCGGGTCTTGGATTGCTCTAGCCCATGTCTTGTAAATGGGTTGCTACTTGTTGGGTTGCAACTGATGCGCGCGCGGGCTTTGGCTTTCTGCTCCATAGACGCTCGTCTCCAATTTTCTGCTCTTTTGGCTCCTCAATTTCTCCGAGCTTTATTTACTACCTAAAAATACAAAATTAATTAGTACAAATATTTATTCTTGAAAACAAAGAAAATACAGAATTTGGGATAATATCTGATTTCTGAGCACAAAAGATGAGTTAAATGTCAATAAAAAGGTGTAGAAATATGCAATATTTGGGACTCATCAAATACCCCCAAACCTGAATTTTACTTGTCCTCAAGTGAAACAGAAATTAAGAAATCCTAACTATACCACTGTCGCTGGTCTCTCGAATGCATTTAGCATATGCACTAAGCCTTTAAACCCCTAGGTGTCCCTAGTGGACGAGTTGTAGTCTCGTGAGGGTTTACCAGAGGTGTACCCACAAAACCTTCTCCAACTACAGAGTGTAAAAGAGTCTCAAGCATCCAAGGATCTATGAGGACATAGAGTTTCTGCATGCTAGTAACACGAAGTTAGAACTATCAAAGAACGCATTCTCATCCTTAAGAGTTGAGCGAGAAATAACCATACCATATGAAAGAATTCGGATTCGATAGTGATCACAAGCCTCGACTTCTGCCTCACCAGTAGTGTTTTATGATAATTGCACTCAAAAAGATTGCTTTCTTAGTCTCTCATGTGTGCAGGCAAGAATAAAGAGAGAAATCCTGCACACGTTGAAGGTGAGAAGGATAACCTTCCGAAATAATTTCTGGAGACTCCACAGAGTTGTGGACAAAAGAATCTTTTTTCTGATCTCTAAGAAAGGAAATCAACCATTAGCAAGGATGGGAGTACTCACTTACCTTCTCACCCGATCGGCAATTAATATCACTCTCTCAGCATTCATAGAAACGTCTTCAATCTTCGGTCTTCGGTCTTCAATTGTTGATGATGAACTTCTGAACTTCACAAAAACTTGACATACATTTTTTTTTTTTTTTTTTTTTAGAACAAAAAATGAAAATAACAATAAAATTTAATTGTCTTGATTTCACAAACTTCATTAATTCTCATCCTATTTTCTTTTCTTTTCTTTGTTTCATGTAAACCTTGGACTATTTCAACTTTTCTTCAAATATTCTGATGATGCTCTGTTTGTTGACGACGATGTGTTTCTATGAATCTGTTGATGTTGTTGAGAGGGAGAGAGTGATGCTAACTGCAAATCGAACTACAAGAAGGAGTTTTCATCTTTAAACGTCACCCTCATGATTGACGAAATTAGCACTCAAGAGATCAAAAATAGTCTTTGAAAGTGGTGCGAAGTTGGGTAGCTCACCATTCCTACCCGGAATTGACGTACGGTGACACACACTCTAACAGATTTTTTAGAAAGTCACAAAAATGAAGGTCGGTGCCTCGCTTGATGTAAAATGGGTAGTCTCCACTATGGGTGATCACAATTCTACTACCGAATATCTAAACAGCACCTAATTCGCCCTCCGGTATGGTTAAATCCAACTTTAACGCTCTAATCAACTAAGAAACCCGATTGTGTTCTCCAGAGTACTTCCAAGTTACATTATTTCGGTCAGACTCCCTATGTAAACATAGCTAGAAGCATGCTAGTGACTCTAAGATCTCTAAAAGTTGGAGGTTTTTATGTACATATTTACAAAGAGTTTTGAAATATATATATATATTTTTTTTATTTTTTATTTTTTTTTTTGAAATAAAAGACTAAAAACTCTATATGCAAATGCACCCCCAAACCTAAATCAAACATTGTCCTCAATGTGTCAACAGATAATAAGAATTCAAAAAGTCACATACCAGAGAACTATGTTGAGTAGAGAAAAGGGAAGAGATTACCGGTATGTTGGCAGAGCAAGGTTAGAGCTTCATTAGTCAAGGCTAGAATCCAACATTCTCAGCTGAGATCTTATTGGATTAGCACAATAAAAAGAAGACTCAACCGATTCAAGATAGAAAATTTAACAAGCCCTACTGGATTATATACAAAGAAAATTCACCATATACCAACAATCTAAAGAGTTGAGGATCAACCCAAAAGAAGATATGCAGAGACATCAACAACCTTACACAAATATAACATGAGAGCGTAAGTAAGATTGTATAAGTGAATGATTTTCCCCCAAACCTAAACTTGTCAACAGATGTGCTTTTGAACACAAAATCTTGCAATTTTAAAGGCAGATCATACACTAGGTCTAGTTCAAAATGGACACTTTTAGGAACGGGTAGAGATACACATTCCAACTGTGGCTCCCTAAAGGTGTTATACTTTGATGCAAAATAGTCCAAGAGGACTTGGGAAGCACAAAGCTCTAGGCCTAGATTAGGAACTCTCAGAATAGTTGGTTTAGGTGCAAGACCATCTGATTGTGACATCAGCAGGATGTTGGGCATGTCTAGGTTGTTCACATGTGTGAGCTCAAGAGTAACAATATCACTCACATCAATATCCCCCAAATCATCTACAAGTGCTGTAACATGCTCATGTTCATAAAACATTTCTACAAGCCCCAGTCCATAATCATCATCTACAACTTCAGTTTCATGTATAGGGAGATCACAAGAAACTTCACACTGTGACCTAGGCCGAGAATTAGACACATCTATTACATGCATTGAATCATCTGTGTCAACAGACAATTCATCTATCCCTAGGTCAGATGCAAGTTGTACATCATGCTTATTTTCACAGAACACTTGTTCAAACCCCAAATAAGCGTCACATGTATGAATATTAGAAGAAGCATCATTCATAGGGTTCACAGAAGAGAAGCTTAATGTCTCTGAACCCAAAGGTTCCACCATACTTTCATCATACACATGCTCTTCTAACATATCATATTCATCATCTGAGTAATATGCATATTCATCCCTATTGACAGCATTGGTGTTTTTAGTCAACTCATTTTCCTCTAGGTGAGGTTCATATTCAACATTAGTGGATTGACTAAGGGCATACTCCCTTTCTACATTTTGTAAATGACTGAGATTCATTCTTAAAAACATGTTAAGCTGTTCAATTGAAGGAGAGTCTTCACTAGCGGGTATGCATGCTTCACATGGATATTCAGTACATGATTGTGCACAAGGTTCACTAGCAAAGGGAAATTCAGACATGTTGCTATATGGATGATCATGCATTGCTTTCCATTCAAGTATAACATTGTTTAGCTCAATGAGTTTGATATTCTCCATTATCGACTGCATACATGGGTTCATTGGAGGATAGCATTGTTCAACCTCCCATGGTGGTTGATGATACATGTGCTCATAATGATTACGGTATGTGCATTCAAGGTCAGGGCCCTGAGAAGGTTCATAGTACTCCCTAAAGTCATTGACATCATGGTCTGTGGGGGTTTCATATTGTGAGGCATGCCCATAAGCAAGCTCTCTAGTGGATTTGTTTTCATCCCCAGTTGCAGACCAAAATCCTGACATGATCTAGCAACTCAATTTGAACTCAAAAAGAAGAAACCATATCCTAGCACACATCAAGCATGTATAATACTCAAACAACCAATGATTTCTCAAAACAGGGAAGCTAAGCCCACAGGGGTGACACACCAATCACCAGTTCTTGGAATTCAAGCACACAAAAGTGCTGGTTGTTGCTGTAAGTGCACAGCACAGCTCAGGTTATGTGCATGCTTCGAAATGATGCACTGATCAGCAGAGCATTGTGCAGATCAGGGGAACTAGGGTCTACGACAATCGGATTTCGAGGATTCGAGAGATACACACTAACTCGGGCTTAGCACATCGAAACAATGAGTTCAGCTAACAGAGATTTCACTCAAGTGCCACAGATTGATGCACAAAGATACCCTGGAAATTATGGCTATCAGACAACCAAGCAATTCACACTTACAAGGAAGCAATACAGGTGAAATTCCCAGGTCAGAGAATGCACACAGAGTCAATCTCAGTAAAATAGCAATTCCAGTTAGCATAGATGTTACTCAAAATTTCACAGGGGTATGTGCATGGGAACCAAAGGTTGCAGGGTTTGAGCAAAGTTTAGTTAGGCAACTAACAATTTCTGAAACTCGCGGCTTATGTCAGAGAGTATCAAGATTATGCAGGCATAGATGTCATAAGTTCTGAGATAGCAAATTGAACAGAAGGATGATGGACTCAACAATGAGGCAAGCTACTCAAACTAATCACAGAATCACGTTCACAAATTCAGTATGTTGCAAGGGTTGGGTGATGCTATAAGCAAGAATACTACAACAAGCAACCAGTTCAGCTGACAAGCATGCTATATCATTCAAAACATTAAGGGTTCATTGAATCAATAAGTCAGCATGCTACTTAAGTTCACAAATCATGTGCAAAGATGCGGGCGGATGCACGAGATGGATATGATGAACAGAGATCAGCAAGCTACTCAGATGCAACAATTCAGCTACTCTTGACATGCACAGATGCACAGTTGATGTTAACAGGGTCAGTTGACCCCAATTTTCACTGGTTATGCACAAGTGAATATGATTTACAGATGCAACAGATGCACAGATGAGCAACAAACTTTCAGCACTTTACAATCAAGTTGATATGAGACAGATTATCAACTGGTTCAGTTGACTTTGATTCTCACGAGTTATGCTCGGGGGTACATGGCGAGATTGGTATCAACTCACTCGGTTGACCTCACAGTTTCAGTTGGTGTCAACTATCTCAGTTGACTTCAACTTGGGCTTTGTATCTAACTTGGCTGTCCAAGTTGTAGCTCACACTCACAGCTACAGGGTACTGAAGTTGAGCACATGGTTTGTTGAAGCCTAGTGATCACAGTGAAAAGATAAATTAATTTACCCAAGTTTCCATGCACATAACACAAAATCAATTGAGACTTCAGATGTTTGAGCAATACCCAGCAAGATAGCGAGTTTGTCAGGGAATAATGGCTTACAGGTACACATACAAAGATGCTCAGCAAGATTTTAGTAGTGCAAAAAACAGCCCAATGTCAGTGTGCAAAGCAATGAGGCAATGCTCAAAGAATTGATGACAAATTCATACATATGCTCATCATGATATAGCTCAGCTCAAAGACATAGCACTAGTTTAGCAGGCATACATTCAGTTGTTATGAGTTCAGCGATTGAGAGATGTATACACATGGATATGGCGATTTCAGCCGGAAGAATCGTGTCTCAGAGGTCACAGGATTATGCTAATGCAGATATCCTAGTTCAGTGAGCATACAAGGTATATCAATCATCAAAATGTCAACTATTCAAGGCTACTCTGTGAGATTTATAGTTTCAGCAGGGTGTTCATTTTACTCATGCATCACAGAATCATGCTTGTGCATATCAGGGTGAACCAATATCATTGCAACCCATTCCACATTCACGACAACCATTAAGGGTAGAAATTGAGTTTTGAGAGTACGATACCGCCAGTATAAAACTGGGTTTAGGCAATTCCACAGTGGTCCTGCTCCTTTGTCTTCTCTTTCTTGGGTTTTGCTCAGCTTCTGCAGTACGGCAGCACAGCAGGTACCTGCTAGCTCAACAAAGAGGTTTAGTTCCCAGACTTGCACAATTACATTAACAGAACCACTACACAGAGTCAGCTAGCATAGATGAGGGTTTAGCAATGAGTAATTGGAGGTCACAATGCAGTTTGGGTTGAAGCAAATGTGACAGAGACTAAGCCCCGGGCGGGATTGAGCTCAAACTAGGCCAGCTGCTGACTGAGATAGTAAGTGCAATGCACTAGGATCTCACAGCTTCTTTTACCTTCAATGGTTGTTCACAGATGAGAAGAAGCTACAGCATGTGCAAACTGATAGAAAAACAAAAGACAACATATACTAAGGAATGTAACATCTACAGATGATAATAATGGTGATACAAAGATGCTAATAAGATAATTACATTAAACTACACCACAAGGCAATGATGCAGAGATGCAGAGCTTGTGAATGTAAACTAAATATGAATTAAACAAGAACAAAAAGGAAAACTAACATATGTTTAACAATGTAACAATGCAGTGACAGAGTGCAATAAAGGATGCAGAAATAATAAAATTACAGCTAAGTTACACTAATACAGGGCTAAAAGCAATAATTCAAAGCAAGTATATACAGGGTGAGTTGAAAAACAGTGAAGAAAGCAAGTTATCGATACAACACACTACCAAATCCCCGGCAGCGGCGCCAAAAACTTGGTAGGATGGTAAAGGTGGTTTTGTTTTGCCTACAACTTATACTGCAAGTGCATAGTGTTGTTTTGCAACACAGGGCAAGCACAGGTCGATCCACGGGGAAATGGAGTGGCGTAAATTGATCTCAAGGCTTCCTAACTGATTTCTAGAGAAGTAACACAGTTGTGGTTTTGTCGATACGACTAACTGGAATTGTTGTTGTAAACTAAGGCAACAAATGAGATTGTGAACAGAATTGAAGAGCACTAGGGCAGTGAATCCACCACCTGATCCTATGCTAAGGAAATTCCTAGTCAAATTATATTCTTGATTCATTCCAGGGAAGAATACCATGGAAAATGTATTGGCTACTCTCACACACTCCCCCTAGTATTAGATGTCTTCTTACAGTACACCTAATCACAGGTTCATGTGCTCAAATAGCTAATTCAATCTTTCTAAAACAATGAAGCATAACAAGAACAATAAAAAGATAGTGACTAACTTAGCATGCACTCAAGGGTTTCATCCCAACCCCAGTTATTGAATTAGAACATCAACAAATGAAGTAAAGCACAAATTAATTCTAGCTTGGTGCATTTGGCTAGCCTGCATAACCATTCACATACACTGCTCACCCCTATTTATACATGCCAAAAACCCTAATTCACTTCAACTTGGAAAATAAATGGAGACCCTCTCACCCAAAATCGCTGAATCAGTTGTCTCCTCTGCTAATTCGTCTCTGAGATCCATTAATGGGCTGTTGGAGAAAACCCTAACCCTAACTCTTTTATCTCAGACTTAGCTTCTAGGGTGAAGAAGCTATGAAGGAGATAAAGAGACATTAGGGGGTGGTGAAGCAGGTGGTAATGGTGCGGCTGTGGTGGCTGGTGTCAGGAGAAGGAGATGGTGGTGGCGAAGTCGGCTGCTGGTCGGGTGAAGGGGGAGGATGGGTTTTCTGCAAGTTTTGTCGGGAGAGAAAGAGAGAAATGAAGGTGAGGTTGGGGTTTGGTCGGTGGGTAGGGGTATAGGTGGTTTTGGTGTGGAGCGGGAGCAGCGACGGACGATGTACATGGTGGAGCGACCGTTGGATGCAGAAGATGAAGATCTCAATGGCTCAGGGCGAATCGGGCTGTGGACTCGGGTTATGGGCCGGGTCTTGGATTGCTCTAGCCCATGTCTTGTAAATGGGTTGCTACTTGTTGTGTTGCAACTGATGCGCGCGTGGGCTTTGGCTTTCTGCTCCATAGACGCTCGTCTCCAATTTTCTGCTCTTTTGGCTCCTCAATTTCTCCGAGCTTTATTTACTACCTAAAAATATAAAATTAATTAGTACAAATATTTATTCTTGAAAACAAAGAAAATACAGAATTTGGGATAATATCTGATTTCTGAGCACAAAAGATGAGTTAAATGCCAATAAAAAGGTGTAGAAATATGCAATATTTGGCACTCATCACAAAAGTGCCAAATCATGAAGTTCATCGCACCGAAGGCGTATGAGAAGTTGAGCCCAGACCGAAGGCTCAACAAACTAAATACTGGGACCATTTAAAATGATCAAGACCGTAGGCCTTACTAACTAAAAATGCTACTATGACTCGACAAAAATATTGCGACCAATATCGATACTGATGACCGAAGTTTATGGCCCGAGTAATACCAAAACAAGCACAAAATCACCATTTCTCATCTTTCTATATTTTTTTAAAATTTTTATATCATACTGTTTCGTGTGGGATATGTGCCGTGGATGCTGATGCTTTGAAATTTTTGATTTGTATTTTCAGTTATGGTCTCGGGTTTTGTGGAAAGATATTTTGATGAGAATGTTTTCTTTGATCGTTTAGGTTTATGTCTTTTAACACTTTTTGATGAGTTTTAACATATTAGATGTGTATTACTTTGAGTCCATAGATCCTGAAATGTCAGCCTGATTGTTGTGTAAGTAGATGTATTACTTTGAGTACGTAACTCCTGAAATGTTTTACAAGTTCCAGGGGTTTGGGGTATCTTTCGATGTTTAGATAGATCAACTAACTAATCCAAAGCATTGCTGTTGGAAGCTGGATTTAGACTATTTTGATTAATTATTCAAGCGATATTTCTAGAGTTAACTTCCAATATTCCTAGGGTTCGGGGTGTCTTTCTAGATTATTCAGATTAACTACTTTTTTGTTGAAAAATCCATATATAATAAATCAGTTTCTCAAACAATCATTGTCCTTACAAATCTTTGTTCAACAATATTTTGCTCGGGAATTCGATCGTAGTACAAATTTAGCGATTACTTCATCGGCAACTTAAGTAAAGTTTAGGGAAAAAAATATGTTTGTTCGAAGAAAATATCTTTAAGAAATTTTGTGGTTGCCAAGATACTTCTTATGCCAAATTTAGGCGACAGAAATATGAACCTCAGTCATCCTGCCTCACTTTGTTCGACTCCTTTAGCTCAAGTTCATGGGAGCATAGTTCATGTTCATCATGGCAATAAATTAACTATGAGAGTACTGGTAAGTTACAAATTTTTTGACTCTTCATGTAGTATTTCAATACTATCTTTTTAAAATTAGCTTAACAGTAAGATACCATTTCTCAAGCTTTGAACTATTTGATTACAAAGGTGTATTCATATTTAGTTTAGAGATTAAAAAAGAGGACTAAACTCCATAACAGTTCCCACTTAAAATGCTAAAGTAAGTTGTTGTGGCGGAATCATGCAAAAGTGATATGCTGCTTCTTTTTCTTCCTAATACAGGCCCTTTTGACATGTCCATTAGCCTAGGGTTAACTAATATCACCTTTAGTTTATACATCTATCGTGAGGTTAAAAGTGGCTTAATGAGTTAAGTTCACTTAGGCTTGAGATATATGAGAAGCTTGCTAAAATGCACATCTTAAATTGAAAACACTTCTGTTTTAACTTTTGAATTACTACAAGTCTTTGTGGTTTTTATTCAATAACGCGGGATCAGCCAGGTTGATCACTCTATAGTAGAATCATTAATTTGCTCAAGTTGAAGGACATGTGTAACTGCTCTTCATGTGATGAATCACGAAATAAAGAATGAGTAATTGGGGGATATGAAAACTAATTGGGGGATATGACTAAATGACAAAATAGGGATCCAAATATCCTAGCTGGGTTACCCCTTATATAATTAAATTATTAATTCCTAATCTAACCCTCCCTAATCAGAATTAGTTATTAATCCTGATTAGTAAAATGTTAATGATTTGGGGGATATAATTTGTGTATTTATGTTTATTTGAATTTGTGTGGGTTAGTAGAGAGGGAAAAAGAATTTTGAGTAGAAATTTTTTTTTTTTTTTGAAAATGGAAGATGATTGTGATGAGAGACTTGCAATTTCTTGAATCTTTAGCTCAATTACAACAACAATCATATCTTCAATCTTCGATTAATGATAACAACTCACAATTGTTGTATGATGAACCAACACCTTTGAATCATTATTTTCTTGACCATGAAATGTTTTGTGAAGAACCAACTCAAGAAAGTAAACATGTTCAGCATACAAGCAACCCCAACACACAGGTAATGCTTCAAAGAGGTCGAAAATTTGATTTTTTTTTTTGAAACCGCCATTTACTGCAGAAAAAACCTTAGTACCTAAGCATGCTCGTGGTATGAATACTACGCCGGTATCATTTAACCGGCATTGTATTCATAGATATTTGTATGCCGGGACTAAATATCCCCCAGTATTCAAGAACATACCGGCGTGGTATTCAAACCAAGATTGAATGCCGGTACATATTTATACTTTTTACCTACCAGCGAATATTCTAAGGAATATTAAAACCGGCAGTGTGAGTACATGACACAGAATGCCGGTTTACGATACCGGCGTAGAAACTTAAATAACGAGGATGCCGGTTTTAAATGAATAACATACAGGAGCTAATGATATTTTGAACTTAAATACCGGCATTGGTTTCTTTCAACTTAGTATGCTTAGGAACCTAATACCGGTATGGAGAGTCGATTACGATGTATGCGGTTCTTAATCCGGATTTACTTTACTTATCGACAATGCCGGTTTTGAACTAATCCAATTTTCTTTTCATTCATTCCTTAGATTGTTACCTACAACGATCAACCAAACTCTAAACCTCTCCATCGGGATACGTCGGAGTACTATAAAATGCCGCGGGTATGTTACCAAACAATACTTTCACCTAGTTTTTACAATTTTATGTTGGGATTTGCTTGTAATCTCCATAATGTTGTTCTTATGTAGGGAATAAAATATGAAAAGGAAGCAATTGATTGGGCAAAAGCGACGGCTCTTAATAACATGTGTGTCTTAGTGAGGAATTCCCAACGTTCAAATGTTCGTTTTGAGATGGTTTGCGAGAGAAGTGGAAAATACAATGAGAAAAATAGCCACAAGAGAAAGGGTTATGTATATGAAAAGAAGACTAAGAGGGTATACAAGACAATTACGCGGAAGGATGACTGCCCCTTTAAGCTTGTATTCTATCTAAGAGGTTCAAAAGTAGAAGAAAAAGAATGGGAATGTAAGGTGTGGTTTGGCCGTCACAACCACCCCGATCCGAAAGATTTTGAAGGTCACTCCCTAGTTGCGAAGCTAAAACCTGATCAATTCGAGGATGTAAAGATGATGACCAAAGCATGTATCAAACCAAGAGTGATTCTCGGAACCTTCAAGGAAAAGGATAAGACCAACGTTTCTTCACTCGGTACAATTTATAGCGCACAAGCAACCATTAAAAGGTTGGAATGGGAAGGGAGGAGTGTTATGCAAGAATTTGAGAAGATAGCTTGGGATCACAATTACACGCGTATCATTAAAAGAGGTCCGGACAACAAGCCGCTTCAAATATTCATTTCGCATCCTTTGCTTTCACAATTGGCTCATACGTGTTGTGATGTTCTTGTGATGGACTGCACCTACAAGACAAACAAATACAACATGCCGTTGTTCAACATTGTGGGGCAAACATCGGACAAGGTAACATTCACATTGGCTTGGTGTTTAATGGAGAACGAGAGGGATTACAATTATCATTGGGCATTGCGGCAATTGAAATTATTGTTCCCAGAAAATCGTTCTCCGAAGGTCATCATAACCGATCAATTTGACGCACTAATGAATGCCATATCCGACGTATATCCGGATGCACAAAATTTTCTATGTACATATCATATAGGTGAAAATGTGAAAAAACATTGTCATGCTTTGTTTGAACCCTCTAAGGCTGGTATTAAGAAGAGAATGGTTGCTCAACTAGAGGAAGATGTTCGCAAAGAGAAACTATCACCCGAAGAAGAAGAAAATGAAAGAGGAAAGATTAAAGAGCGAGTCGACAAAGAACACGATGAAAATCATAAAAGGTGGTTGGAATTTCTAAAGGATTGGGAGAAAGTTTATTGGTCTCTTACCGAGGACATGTATGAAAAGAGATTGAACACGTTTATTGTCAAATATAACTAAGTGTATCCAAGTGCCGTCTCATATTGTCGGGATAATTGGTTGGATAAGTTCAAGGAAAAATTTGTGCGTGCGTGGACGAATCGTTATAGACATTACGGGAATGAAGCAACTAGTATAGCGGAGTCCTCTCATGGGCGTTTTAAAGATCTCATCCCGATCCGGCACAGGAAACGTGGTTACGGTCACCGAGGCAATGGAGCAACACTTTAAGGCCGATATCGATAGGATCAAGAAGGCTTTTGAGAAAAGCTCAATGGATAGGATGACTCACTTTCTCCAACATACTAAGTTGCTCCAAGGAATAGAGTTTAACGTCTCCCGTTGGGCAATAAAACATATGATGAGACAAATGCAATATGAGAAAATTTACGGAAAACCGGGTGATGTGTGTATTTGTCCCGACATGTCTTCATTGGGGCTTCCGTGTCGTCATATGCTTGTGAAGTATGAAACAGTGATACCTATTGATGTTATTGATCCTTTTTGGAAGCAATTATCTTTCGACCTTCCCCCTACCGAAGCTCCCGGACAATCACCATGGGATACAAAGGAGGCTTTAGAATTTTATGAAGCTTACTCACGTGGCAACTCGGCTAGCCGACAAGTATTGTTGAGCCAACTAAGACTAATTACACGGCCATGGATAGCACAAAGTGAAGAGCCAAGAAAGGGAGATCCGGCGGGTAGACCCCAAACTAAAATTGCAAGGAAGAAACAAAGAAAAGAGTTAAAACAAATGACTCGACGTGAAGAGGAACTCGCGGCAACTAAAAAACGAGATATATGTGCAAGTGAGATTTCAGAAGCAAGATTCGCTGAAACACCCATTCCAAACAAAAGTGGTAGTCCGAGGAAGGAACCGATATCAAGTCAACAACAATCGACGAGTTCCGAACCTACACCCATTGTCGATGTATCGGAGGTTCAAAGGAAAATGGGAAGGCCGCCAAATGTACCAACATTAAGCAACCAAGGAAAACAAGGTGAGGATTCCGAACCTACACCAATAGTCGATGTATCCGCGGTTCAAAGGAAAAGGGGAAGGCCCCCTAAGGTACCAACATTAAGCAACCAAGGACAACAAGTTGAGCATTCCGAACCTACACCAATAGTTGATGTATCCGAGGTTCAAAGGAAAAGGGGAAGGCCGCCAAATGTACCAACATTAAGCAACCAAGGGAAACAAGTTGAGCATTCCGAACCTACACCAATAGTTGATGTATCCGAGGTTCAAAAGAAAATGGGAAGGCCGCCGAAGGTACCAACATTAAGCAACCAAGGGCAACAAGGTGAGCATTCCGAACCTACACCAATAGTTGATGTATCCGAGGTTCAAAGGAAAAGGGGAAGGCTGCCAAATGTACCAACATTAAGCAACCAAGGGCAACAAGTTGAGCATTCCGAACCTACACCAATAGTTGATGTATCCGAGGTTCAAAGGAAAAGGGGAAGGCCGCCGAAGGTACCAACATTAAGCAACCAAGGGCAACAAGGTGAGCATTCCGAACCTACACCAACAGTCGATGTATCTAAGGTTCAAATGAAAAGGCGTAGGGGTAGGCCAAGGAAGTATAATCTCCCGTCACATACCGAAGACATTTGGAATGTAGAGATTGCAGAGGATGGTTTGGATATAATTAAGCTAAAAGTTGGTAATATGACGATGTATAAGGATTCGCAAACGGGTAGGACTTATAGACACTACCATACGAAGATAGAGTCTTACATAGATCAACTTCTGCGAGGTTATTCGCGAGTTTGTTGTGTACACGGATGATGTCGATGGAGATGGAAATTGTGGCTATCATGCCGTCACCGAACAATTAGGAATCTTCGAGACGGCTGTTAGTAAAGGAATGACACCATGCCGATATGCTAGGATGAGGATGGCCGATCAACTTGTGAAGAAGAGGAGCTTTTATGAGCAATTGGTTGGTCACGACGAGGTGTTTGATGATATGTGTGCTCAAGTGTCAGGACCCGAGCAAGAGATGGCATTTCTTCCTTCTCAATATTGGATGAGGATGCCGCTTTGTGGGCATCTAGTAGCGGATACATTTAATTGTGTTGTTCATTATTTTACCCCCACGGTACTCACTACATTTACACCAAAATGGCAAAAATGCGAGGGATCCCTTAAGACGAGAAGAGTTGTTTTGGCGTACGTGAACGGCAATCATTTCGTCATTCTTAAACTCAAGGACAATTGTCCATTGCCACCTGTTTGTGGGATGGTTAAAAACAAGGAACTAGATCCAAATATATGGAAGGGATGGATGGCGTTGAACGAGGAGAATCACCAATTATGGGATGCTTTGGCCTTATCAAAGAAACCTCTTGAAGAGGAGGAGTTGCAACTTCATACGTGTGGAAGCGATGATGAGTAATTTGGATTTATGTGGTTTACTAATACGCCACCTTTTGTTTTTTTGGAAGTTTGAATTGTAATCATTAAACCATATGCCATGTACGTGCCATTGTGATTTAGTTAAAACTTTACTACGGTGGTGCTCGTACCGGCGTTGCAAAATATGTTCTCGTTTGTGCTGGAATAACAACTTAAGTACACACATAAGCAAAGACCTAATACCATAAAATAACATACGCAAAGTGTAAACAAACCAAATGTAAAGTTAAGATGTTCCAAACCGAAAACAAATGAAGCAAAGATGTTCAAAGTTTACGAATCCACACAAACAAACATAAACCAAACTAATACTATCAAAGAATCACAAGATCACTCGGTTCTTGGCCTCTTGTATACCCTCTTCTTCTTTTCGCCCCACAAGTATTTTGCCTCAGTATCTTCTATTTGGTCTATCTTTTTGACGACGTTCTCCATTTCTTTCTGGGTCAGCAACTCTCCTTTCTTGGTCTTCTTTTTAAAGAACCTTGCCAAGTTTCCAATTCTCTGACGCTGTCAAAGGATTTTTCAACATGTATTTAGTATGTACAATTTTATAGGTTGATACATATAGAATAAGTGAATAGTAATGAACGCACCAACAACGTAACGAGCTGTAGAAGTCCGGGTACAGTATCTGGAGTTGTGGAGGGACGTGCTGGTGGTGGAGGGACCTCTACCGTATCCGGGCGTACAACATAAGGATGCGAGTACTGTAGATGCCCGTTTAGGAATGTTGGTTCACTATCAAAACCGTTCTCAGCCAATTCCCAATCATCCTTATCCAGCACAAGTTCTTCTTCTTCTTCCCTTTCGATCCAATGTGCAAGAATTGGTTCTCAGGTCGTAGCATACCAGAGTATGGTTCTCATTTGATTGGCATTTAGTAAAGTCGAGAGAATATTTATGACAAGATGTATCCGTGAGATCTTTCTGCTTGTAACCGAGTTGGCGCATCACGCGGAGAGGGTTATGCATAACAAATCCTTTTGAATGAAAGAACGGTCCGTTGTAAAACGAAACATTTTCATGTCTCTGAAGGTGAACTCCTCTGACATTCCTATAAGGGTCAAACACAACATGTTCCACAGAAAACGAGTCCAAAGCCAATCTCATTTCTAAAAACCGTTTCTTGTTAGGCGAAGGGGTATTTTGGAAGTAGTATTTCTGAGCTAGAGCCATATTCAGTTGGTAATCACGCCAAATCTCCAATCCTTTATACCCTATGAACAAATCTTAGAAGTGTTCATAAGCCCACACCTGTGCCCATAAATTTTATAAGAAAATAAATAGTTGGAAACTAACAAATATAATGATAACAATCACAAAATATGTAGTTCACTATACCTGAATCACAGTGAAATTCCCATTAAATTGACGGCTTTTCGCCTTTGAAGCTCGACGCATTTCTGCCAAAAAATGTGCCAAGAAAGCAGTGCCCCATGAATACTTATGAACGTCTTCCAACGGATCCAAGTACTGTAGGTTGTTCATATGCACCCTGTTACCATTAGAGTCAGGGAATATAGCGGTTCCCAAAATGAACAACATATATGCAGCAGCAGTGTGTTGAGCTTGTGCGGGAGTCAACTCCCTATTCTTCGTATTCCCAAACAATTGAATGAGTTTGACGAATGTTATAGTCTTTGTCTGAGCATTTCGTTTCTTGTACAAATTTGCCAACGTGGTTTCCTTGTTCCATCCAAACAACTTTTCAGTGAGATCATAGATCTTTTCCCACCCTAGGTCCTTCGACTTGTCTCCAACCTTAACCGGTTTCCCAAGAACCTCTAGTCCTATTATCCTTTGGACATCTTCAGGGATAATGGTCATCTCGCCAAAATTAAAATGCATGGTGTCAGTTTCACCATAAAACCTCTCCAAAAAGCAGTTTTCCGTGACGGTATCAGTGGCCACATAATTTTCTATCGCATGATACAACCCAGATGCTCTGACTATTTGTTGAACAACCGGACACTCATCCTCCAAAAGCCACACATCCGATTATTGATGGCGGCTAACACGCCAGGCTTTCATGTGGTCCTATAAAAACACAACGAACTTAATTAAATTGATCACCGGTAAATAATATAATAACAAGATACAAACGTCTTACATAAGTTTGATAGATCCAACGAGCCCAAGAGTCTTTATAAGAAAATAAAAGTTGCGGTTTTATCGGTTGACCCCAATGTTTGCCATCATTGCTGTCAGGAATCAAGTCTAACTTATCAGGGAAGTGAGCTGGGGGTGCCTTTTCATCATCAGTTTGTCCTAAGCCACCTGCTTGTGAGGATGATCCACCTGCTATTTCCGGTTCCAATGGAGTTTCCCACTCACCATCATCATCAGTGTTGGCTGAGTCGCTTATAGGATCATCCCGAATTGTGACCTTAGCAGTAGCCGGATTTTGACGTTTACGTCGAGAAGACTTACGTTTTGATTCTTCAATAGCTTTTCCTTTTCCTTTGTCCTTTCTTGGTGCGTGAGACCTATGTTCCAACACGTTAAATTGAGTTACATACTACATGTCGGCATACAAAAGGAACACACTTAAAACCGGCATGATAAATAGACATATAAGCAATGCCGGAACTAATACCGGCATATAAAAGATTGTTACGTAGAACGCCGGTTTTGGTTGAATCGTATCCAGGGATTTACAAATTTTAGGGAGAGAAAACCGGCATAGCAAAAGAAAATACGATAGTGCCGGTATAGTTTCCGGCATTCCTGGCAATAAATACTACTATGCCGGTTATATTGAATTATATATAGAAAATTCTAAGCCGTATGAGACAAAAACCGGTATAATTTGTTACCAGAGGTTGAGTGCCGGAACAGATACCGGCATATCAAATGTTAATACGTTGAACGCCGGTTTTGGTTGAATCGTATCCAGGGATTTACAAATTTTAGGGAGCGAAAACCGGCATAGCAAAAGAAAATACGATAGTGCCGGTATAGTTTCCGGCATTCCTGGCAATAAATACTACTATGCCGGTTATATTGAATTATATATAGACTATTCTAAGCCGTCTGAAACAAAAACCGGTATAATTTGTACTCATACATTGAGTGCCGGAATAGATACCGGCATATCAATATTAATACGTAGAACGCCGGTTTTGGTTGTATTGTATCCAGGAATTTACAAATGTTAGAGACCTAAAACCGGCATAGTAAAAGAAAATTCGATAGTGCCGGTTTGATTTCCGGCATTCGTAAATTAAAAATCTATCTTAGTTTTTACGTAATTTTTTACACAGTTCTTGGTGATTTTTTGTTTTTGATTTTCAAACTGAATTCAATTCACTAGAATTTCATCTTACTAGAATTCAATTTCAAAACCCTAAGCAGAATTTTCAATCCGTTATGAACCCTAGCATGTTTGACTTTGTGTTATATATTATGGGATAAACCCTAAAAGTACTTCAATTCAAAAGGAGACTTTGTGTTATACATCACTTACCGAATCAAATCTGTTACGTCCGCTTCACCATGAGACTCTTCAGGACTTTGTTCCGCATCATCAATAGGTATTTCTGGATTGGGTTTATCACGAGATTTGTGACGAGCCATTGCTTTGGTATAGAAGATGAAAAAAATAGGGAGAGATTGAATAGATAGAATATTTTTCTTTCCAAAACCGTCACTTATATAGCATGAGTAGTTTGAAACCGACGAGTTGATTGAAATTTGAATGAAATTGTAACCGTCAAACAAGTTGAATGAAATTGTAACACAAACAAGTAGAATGAAATTGTAATGTCTCGGAAATCCGGCATAGTTAATTACATACCCATTATGCCGGTATTACAAGTTCATGATTTTTTTAACTTCTGAGTGTTGGAAAACCGGCATTCACATTAACTGATCGGGGATGCCGGTTTCGGATTGCCTTGTCGCAGGAAGCACGAATGTTATGTAACCGAACTATGTAGTTTGAAATTTGAAGGGCACTAATTTGAACAAGTGACGACTCTTGATAATTAAAATAGAGTGTAGCAGTCCTCTAGGGATTGAATCGAAAAAACATACATGTAGTTGAAATAAAATAGAAGTTTTTCACATAAAATTGTTCAATACATCGCGCTAGGGATTCTCTACGAGTTTAATTATATTGGGCGAATTGCCATTCAACTTCCTCCAAGAGAGTGTAGCAGTCCTCGTGCAGAAACTCATGACCGTACCTTAATTCGTATTGAGTCCGACCCAAAGAACACTGGAAAAATAATTATTTAAATAAGTCAGCGTTTTTGAATAATCATAACCAAATAAATAATTTTTGATGAACGGCCTATTGATTCACAAACTTACTCTACTCATGCGGTCTTCGTTTGGCATAGCGTCCTTACGCGCTTTCAATTCGTTTCTCAGCAGTACGCATTCATTGTATAAATAAGCGTACCTTTCCCTTATCTGCGTGAGTGTCCTCCTTGAACGATTTCCGTTTAGTGCTTTGAAAACCTTAAACACGCGTTTCCACCAAGCATTGGTGTTTTGATCATGCCCAAGGTAAGGCCCTCCGGTTGGGTCTTCGTTACTGGCCACCCATTGCGCTTCTTCAACGGAGTGCTTTGTGAGAGTGGTGTGTGCTCTGACAATAGCAACATCTTCTAGATTATTGAACGGAGTTGGAGCCATTTTTAGTGTTCCAAAGTGATTGGTGACTAATTTAGGAAGATTGAAAGTGATGGGTGAATAAGTTTGGTAGAGATAGGTCTCTATTTATAGCAAAAAAGTACCCAACGGCTAGTTTTTTTTAAATAATAAACGGTTACTTCTGCAATAACTGCTCCTACTAGTCAAAGTTACCGTTGATATAGATATATATGTTTTAAAACCGGCATAGGATGAATCCACAAATCAATGCCGGTACTGGTGACAATTTCAAATAAAACGGCTAGTTTTTTGAAAAATATGACCGTTGGTGCTTCATTTTTATATAATACCACCAAATCCGGCATAGGTAATTACATACCAATGATGCCGGTATTACAAGTTCATGATTTATTGGAACGAGCTTGAACAAGCAAAGCTGCTTCGAAATGCCTAAAAGGCTCTTTTCTCCACTTCGTATATGCATCCTGAGCTTCATACCTATCACCATTGTATCTTGCAAGAAATTCGTTGTATTTGAGACATGATTTGATGAGTGCAGTTGTTCGAATGCGTACTATTTGATGAGCGTATTCAATTCTGCGTTTCTTACCGTCAAACTTGTTATGCTTGTAAGAACCAGTCATTACAAGGCCCCAAAAAACATCTGAAGGGCGTTGATCCTCCGGCAAATCCGATACTATGTAGTAATTTCTAATCCACTCTGTTTCCTCCTCAACATCTACTTCTATCTTAGCTTCTTTTTGACGTTTAATTTCTTCCTCAGCTTCCGCTTTTATCTTATCTAATTTTTGATGATAACGTTCAAGCTTTGCTTCCTCTTCTTCTTCTCTTTTCCTCTTGATTATCTCTTCTTCCATTGCGGCAATTGACTTGGTGGTTTCTTCCTTCCTTCTTAGTTTTTCTAGTATTGTGGCAACGGAGTTGGTCGTGGTTGATGATTGATTTCCTGTTGGAGTTGACAATATTTTCCTCATATGTTTTTATTTCTCGAGGGAATTGATGAACTTGTCAGCTGGTGATTGATAATCCATTGGAGATATATCTATCAATGCAATGGGTGTATCCATTCCTTTAAATAGATGTGGACATAACGGATCTTTTCCACTTTAGTGACGGCACTCTAAGTAACTTAGATCCCACGCCGGAACTAATGTTTTCAAGTGTATGGTTTATGCAAACTAGCCGTTAGGCATTCAATGTTCAGAACCGGCATACTAGGAGGAACTATAACTATGCCGGTATTGTGTTCCGACACTATATTGTATAACACGAGGATGCCGGTAATGCGTAAAATCTTTACAGGAAACTACCCAAATATGCATACAATACCGGCATTCTTTGTTTAGTAACATCTATGCCGGAATGGGTAAAATTTGAAAAAAAAAACGGCTATTTTTTTTGAAAAATATGACCGTTGGAGCATCATTTCTATATAACATCACCCATTCCTTTGGCAAAAACTACACAAACCAAGCACCAAATTAAAAAAATCATTCTCTCAAGTAAGCAAGCACGGCTCAAAGAATGGGGGATTCATCATCTACCTCTATTTGCAAAGTAAGTAGATTTCCTAACAACATGCTCTTCAATACTATGACGGAAAACTAATACAATTTTTTCTTACAGAATCATCATTGCAAGTGTCAAATTTGCAAGTCACCTTCTCACCTAGCCATGGACTGTCCATTTATTTATTCAAAGTTTAGAAGCTGTGATGGGACACGCCGTTATTGGATTGCAAAAACTGATGATGCTGAAAATGGAAGAATGTTTCTGAGGTGTTTGAATCACCCAAAGTGCGATGAGTTTCAATGGTTTGACAAAGCGGTTGAACTAGCAGAGTCAAGAGAAAACCACAAGGTCCATTGTAAGCCTATCGATGGGTGTGATAGGTGTTATATGAAGGGAAAGGAATACGTTGAAAAAGAAGAAGAGCCAATGAGGATGATCCTTGACACCCCCATTCCGGACGATGTCTTTGAACAGTTAGGAAATGCTCAAAGGCTCCGCAATTGTTGAAAAGGGATGGAAATAGATTATCTCTAACTAAGTGCAATCCATTCACTGTTTTTTTAATTTAAATTTTCTAATCCAATGTAGTCGATTACTTGAGACCGAAATAAAAGAGAATTTGAAATGAATTAATCAAAGTGCCGGCATTGTGGAAATCACAACAACGATGCCGGTTTTCTGTCAACTCTGTAAGAGTATTTGGAAATTTTAGATACCGGCATTGTCAAATGAATCTTACAATGCCGGTTTTCTATCACATATTTAAGACTATTTGGACATTTGCAATACCGGCATTCACCTTAGCAAACGTAACAATGCCGGTACATGTCAGTTTCTATACAGGAACCAAAAAATATAACCTGATTGTTCCGGCATAAAAATTGCTATGCCGGGACTAGGTTCCGCCAGTGTTTTGAGCATTACCGTATATGCCGTATGTGTACATGTATTTCTAAAACTGACCTCTACTACGCCGGAATATTTTAACTTTCAAACTACAAATCTTAACATGTTCAACATAAACCAAAGAACTAAAGAGTTAACCCACAGTACAAACCAAAACAAGTTTGAAATTGTTTTTGACGTAACCAAAGTCTTAAAGAGTTAACCATCACTAATTGTCATCAATTCTCTCAAACTAAATTAGTCTTTTGTTTCTTTTGGGTCGGCGCCTTCCTTGTTTCCCCATACATAGCTTTGACTGTAGGGTGGGTTTCTTCAATTCTTTGAAGCTTTTCCTCGAGTTCCTTGATTTCTTGAAGAGATAGCACCACCCCGTCATTATGGTTACAACCTAACATCTTCGTTACCTTGCCAAGCCGACGTCGCTAAATTAATACATCAAACACATAATCAGTATATATGTTAATATATGATTATGTTTACATTTAATGAATATAAGCAATTAAGAAAACTTACCACCATTCCTAAAGTCTTAAGAAGGTGGGCCATCGTAGGTTGTGGAGGTGGAGGAATTTCAACAGCAGGGTTTTCTTGGTGTGGAGCTTCGACGGAGGGAGGGCGCACGACATAAGGATGTTACCAATCCAGGTAATCCATCATGTAGCTTTCATCAGCTTCATAACCATTTTCTGCAATCTCCCACTTACTAATATCAACCAAACGACGGGGCGCTCTATCCCTCCAATGTGTTGGTTCCGGTTCTGGATCATACACTACATGCAACTTGTTGGGAGTTGAATTGCACCGAGAAAAGTAAAGAAGATAATTATCCTCAGAGGTCGACCAAAAACGGGATAATTGCTTAAATCCATGTTGGCGCATCACACGGCATGGATCGGCCATGATGTATCCTTTTGGGTGGTACAACGGCCCATGGTAAAATGCAACATCTCTTGGAATTTGACGGTGTCCTCTAATCTCCTTATAAGTGTCGAACACAATGTCTTCCACCCTCATAGCATCCAGAGCCAATCTCATTTCGATGACTCGACCTTTGTTACCGGGCTTCGGATTACTGTTAAACTCAAACCTCTGAGCTCTAGGGGTATCGGGTTCGGGAAGGTCTTTGATCTTCAAGAATTGGCGATCCTTGAATAAGGTTGGGAAGTGTTCATAACACCACACCTAATCCAATGTGAACAATATACATGTGAACATAAGTAAAAAAATACATGTCAACAATAGATTAAAGAAATTTGTACACGGGTAGAGTGAAATTCCCGACAAATTGGTTTGTTTTAGCCAATGAAGCCCTTCTCATCTCCGCCATCAAATGTGCCATGACCGCGGTGCCCCAAGAATAGCCACAGACACCTTCCAACGGGTCAAGGTATTGGATAAAGTTTGCACTTACCCTGTTGCCATTAGTGTCAGGGAATGCCCTAGTGCCCAAGATGTATAACAGGTACGCGGCGGCTGTATACCGAATCTGTGCAGGGTCCCATCCATCCACCGAGCTTCTAGCCTTTGTATTTTCAAACATCTTCTTAAGCATCGTCAGCTTGAATGTCTTCGTCTTACTTCCGTTCGATGATACATAAAAGCTATCCGAAGAAGTTTTGAAGTCCCAACCAAACAGCTTTTTGGTCAAATCGTGCAACTTCGAACATTCTAGGTCCCGAGACTCTACTCCTTCTGAAATTGATTTGCCGATAACATTCAAGCCTAGAATGTCATGAGCATCTTCAGGAATCAAGGTCATCTCACCAAACGGGAAGTGCATTGTATCAGTTTCACCATGATACCTTTCGACGAAGCAATTGACGGTCACAGTATCTGGATTCACGTAATTTTCAACCAAAGAATACAGACCAGAGTTCTTTACTAAGGTTTGGACATCTTCATGCTCCGACGACAATTTCCACTCAGCCGCGGCTTGGTTTCGGAAAACACGCACAGCCTTAGTATGATCCTACAAATATGAGATAATACGATTAAGAGATGATGTAAAAGATAAAACAATGCACATGCACAAAATAAAAAATGCTTACATAAGTTTGAAAGATAGTACGAGCCCAAGAGTGCTTGTATCCAAAGAGTACTTTCGGTTCCGGAGCTTGACCCCAAATTTTACCATCATCGCGGTCGGGTAACATGTCATCAAGGTGAGGAAGGTGACAACCTTTAACTTTGTGTTTGCCCTTGCCCTTGTCCTTGCCTTGTGTGGGTTGTTGACTAGTCCCACCAACTTCGCTTTGGCTTGCAAATTGACTTGGGGGAACCTCATATCTTCCTCCTCACTTTCCACTCCATCATGCTCATCGTCCTCAAGTGTTCCAGTACCTTCACGGATTGCAAGTGCACTACGTTCACCACCACTCTCCCAAATTGACCCTCTTGTTTCAAACCCCAAACGTTTCTTGCGACCCGCGTCTTTCCCCCGTGGAGGCAGGGACTGAGGAGTATCAATACCGTCCTTCCTCCTTCTCTTAGTGAGAATAGGACCTTTATCTTTCTTCGCTTCTTTGGCTCTTGACCTATAACATAAGCAAACAAAACAAACATTAGAAAAGTCATGGCAATTTAGGAACCGGCATACAAATCCCTAAACAAACCAATGCCGGTAATATGGACCGGCATATTAACTTAAATATCGATAATGCCGGTATTGTTGTACCGGCATTTTTTAGAAACAAAATTAGGTGCCGGTATTGAGCACCATTTCAGTGATGTTCCTGTATGTTTTAAGTGTAATACCGGCATTGTCGAGTCGAACTAATAGATGCTGGTTTTAAAATACCGGCATTCACGAAACCTAGATAGAATGTCGGTACATACAATTAAGTTCCTGTGTGTTTTTAGTTGACTACCGGTATGGTATTCAACCCTAATTGTATGCCGGTATAAAAATTCGATTTCAGGAATGCAAACCGGTATGGTATTCGACCCAAATTCTATGCTGGTACCTAAACCGGCTTGGTATTCAAACCAAGATCCTATGCCGGTACTCTCTGTAACTCGACAGTTTCAGCTATTGTAGGCGATTCTAACCTAAACCCATGGCTACAAATCGAGTAAAACAATCATAAATGAGTTCAAATCACTTACCTTCTCAGAGAAGCCATGAGTGTTTGATCATCCTGTGCGTTGTTTGCGTCCTCTTCTAGTTGTTGAGCAATGGTCTCGATTCTTCGCTCATGTGTTTGTTGAGCAGCCGATTTGGTTCTCGGTTTTGCTTTCGATTTGGTTCTTGGAGGCATGGTTATGTTATGTTAATCGACGAAGAAATTTTTGATTCAACGATTAATCATCGATGAAGAATGAACGATGAGGAAGAAGATGAAGAAATTTTTTTTTTTCCAAAAACTAACCTATGCCGGTACGAATTTGAATTGGGGGATATTTGATTTGGTTTTTTATTTTATGTTTTAGTTGAAAGGGTATAACACTCTTTTCATAATGTTTTTTAATTAATCTAAGGGCGTTTTAGTATTTTCGCCCCCAAAAAACACCCCTAACAGCCACCTTTGGTTGGGGGAAGTAATTCATATCCCCCAATTAGTTTTCATATCCCCCAATTACTCATTCGAAATAAACACCTAAATGCAATGAAATAAAGGTAAAATAGAATGTTTTATTCTTTTTAAGGTTTCATGTTTACACTTTCAGAAGAATTTCATTTTATGGTGAAGGCAAAGAAGAATTTCATGGCAAACCTTTATTGATATTTGATTCATATAGTTCCTTACGGAGAGAATTATAGACTATTTCCATGGCAAAAGAAAAAGGATTTTAGACTATTGCCGAGGCAAATTAAAAGAGCAACTAATTACCTAGCTTGATAATCAAAAACCTTTAGTGACAGCCAACTTGATAGCTGCAGCATGTAAAGTATGTCAACATTAGTTGAGTCCAATTTCCAATTTTGAGATATTTTTAGCTCTCAAATCGTAAAGTCTTGAGTATCCAATTTTCGTGCTTGGCAGGTTGTATTGGAGGTACTGTCAGAAATTAAAACCATACAGTTTTTTTTTTATAGTCAAGTTCTCAACATAATGTAACACTTATACAAATGCAAACACAAAAGTACAATTTTTTTTTGCAGTCACATTTTTAATTTGCGCTTATTTGACCAGAATATAGGTTTGCATGTAAAACAAGGCAATGGATTCATGCCAAGACCAAACTACAAAGAATAAAAAGGGCATAGGAAGCTGAAGCACTTGCACGCAGGGGAATGCAGTTATCTGCGCAATATAGTTGGGGGATACCCCAAAAGTTATTCTTTTAGAGGTTTCGGACAGTATTAATGATGTGAGTGTCTGAGGAGAATGAGAGCATTGAATATGGTTAATGAGAACAACATTGTTGTTAAAGGTTTATAGATTTTTCATGTCATTTCACCGGCAGGATAACATTGTAATGGTTGGTAAAGTTTGTTAAACATGCTAAGTTGAGTAGAGACTGTAGAGTGTTCAAGTTTAGTATTTCGTCCATGGAAGACATTCTCAAGTGGTTTCTTAATGAATTTTGTAATGAAAAATTGTCCTCTCTCCTCCTTAATTAAATTTAACTCTTGATTAAAAACATCATGAATAAAATCTAATGTCATATGTCCCATCATAAAAAAAATACAACTGAGATCATAGAAAAAAAAACTGGGAATAAAAAAAGAGAAGCCCAAATTAAAAAATAATAATCGAGAATGGAAGGTAATGATATGTATATTATTGGTACCAGGGGAGATGAGTTAAAGTGACGCTATGGGCTGGATTAGTGAACGCAAATAATGATGATATCGTGAAAAACTTTGTGGATGTACCTACTGTGGTAGTAGTTACTGGCACATACGTGAAAGAGCATTTGGATATTACAAGATTCAAACACCTACATAGTGTTTTTCATTTGAATCTTTCTTCATCTGTCTTTACATGTAAAAGTAGTTAACCCTTTTCAATCATTTTTTTTCCCATCTACTTAGACTTTTGGGCATACTAAAGAATAAACATCCAGGTGTTATGTTTAAAAGAATAGGCTACTTAAACCATGCTTTTCCTTTCTTTCTCTAAAAATTGTGTACAATGGCTGACCTAATGAGGTAATAATTTTCCATTTTTTGTGGGGAAAACCCGTATCGACTTTACGGTCTGCGTTAATATTTTTATCATCCAAATCTCTACCTTTTTTTTTTGTTTGTTTGGGAATGGTTAATTTATTTGTTTTGCATGGATCGTATTTATCATTTTTCTGTCTGCTACGTTTCATGATATCTTTCTGGGTTGGCATGAGAGTTGGAATCTGTATTTTATTTTTATTTTTTTAAATTGATTAGTTCTCTCTTCTGAAATTATTCGACTTTAAATGTCACTGTGTTTGCATCCTCTTATGTAATCTTATAATCTAGAGTTATTTACTCCTTCAGGGTACTTATTAGTGTAGTTTGAATAACCGTTTGCATAATCCTTTTATGAAATGAAGGTGACCGGACTAATGTTAAATCTCTCCAGATGTAGATCTAATTAAGTTTTTGAAATATACATTTTTTGATATTTAGGATTGGCCCATTTTCTAAGTAGGCTCAAAGCTTCGGTACTTCAAATATTTTACACCGGTGTTAGCCCTTTCTTGTGGTTGTATTTCCATAGGTGTCTTACATGAATCATTTTCCAGGGTTGCTTTGGTCAAAGGAATTGATATCTTACTTGGTCGTAGTTTATATTACTCATGTTCTATATATATATATATATATATATATCTTTTTCCAGGTTTGCTTTTCTTCATGGAAATGTGCTGCAGGGAGTGTTGTACCTTAGACACTAGCTGTAGCGCAAGCAAATGCCGGCATGTCTAGCACCATATATAAAATGAAACAATGTGTTTTTCCATGTTTTAAAATAAATACTATAAGTAGAATAAATAGTTTTTAGTCACTAATTACAATCATTTTTCTTGCTCATGTCGATTAATTCCTGTCGTTGTTTGTCGTATTTTTGAATCCAATTAAGAAGATTGACAGGGATTTTTGAGTGGAAGATAAGGCATCGGTGCTTTTTTGGGCGATGCTGCTGGCAAAAGGGTCCATTTTGAATTTTTAAAATAGCGTTCACAATTGGGACTTTATTCTTTTGATTGTTTTCTGTTGCATTATTTGTGTTTTTTTTTTAAAACATTTTTTCTACCTCTGGTAGCCTCTCTGTACATTCTTCTTAATCTATATATTTTTCTCTCTTCTCATCCTCAATTGGACTTAGATAAGAGATTTTGTCGCTTCATACACTACTGAGGTATATTAACGTATGTAGCTAATGTTGCTTGACATCTTAATGAATTGTTAAATATTTTCATCGTTCATGAAAGCTTAACATGGAGTTCCATTCTGTTTTGTTTCTTTCTTTTCAACTACTCAGGTCAAATGCATCCAAACCGCTCTTACAAGGCTTAGCCTAGAAGGACCCATGTTTAGACTTGCTTGACTGGTATGTAATTTTATTAATCTACAATTAATTGTAGCTTTGACACTACAAATATTTACTCGTATCTAAACACTACATTTTCAAGTGATCTTTAGTCTTGGTAGTTATTATTTCAAATGCATACTCAATTTTGTGATGATATACGCATGTAGTTATTACTAATACTTAGTTTTTGCATAGAGATAGTGCAATGGAAGATTTATGGAAAATATTTCTTACCCTCTGTATGAAGTGAACTTTTCTCATAATTTGTGGCATTGTTTGTTGACTGCAATATAGGTTTAGATTACTGACAAATAGCAATCAATCATGAGGGTTTAAATAACTGGATGGTAGCCTGGTCAAGAATATGACCAAATCTGTCATCGACCAGGAGTATTGGAAAGTTCAGGGGCCATAATATTCCAGGCAATCACTATATGGTTGGTGTCTCTAGTGTGCAGGCTACATTTGCCGTTACTGTGTACGTATTTGCGCCAATAATTTTCCCCAATTGGAAACTGTGAAATATAAGGATAAAGAATTTGTTTAGTTGGCTTTTTCTTACTTCATGCTTAAAAAAAAGGATAAAAAATTTCCGTTGCAACAAAATCTGTGTATGATCATTACATATGGATACAAGAAGTTCAATTGCCTGGGGTTTCTATGGCATCTTTAGTATGAGTGAAGATTAGAATGCCTTAATTTTTATGTTAATTGTGAAGTTCTGTATGTATCATGTTTTTTATGTTATTGGCCTTCCTGCTAACATTCTGTACACAAAAATCATACAACACGACACTGATTACGAAATCAGTGTTCAGCTGAGAGAAAATATGTCTGAGGGTACATGGATGGATTAATGTGAATCCACGCATAGGATTTGGGAATATAACATGTCTTAAACATCGATGGTGCAGTGATTAATTACTTATGTCAATGTTAGTAAGTAGGCATTTCTTAGTTTCTGCTAATTTAAGCTCATACTGATACATGATTTCATCTGGCAAGCCTGTTCATGAACATCAACTCAGCGAGTTTGACACATCCATCTTTGGCGGTCGGTTGTAAACTTTGCATGGTAATTTATAGTTACTTACTATTCTTTGTATGGTGTCTTTTTCTTTCTTTTTTTGATCCGTAAGTATTTGATCTTTGGCGAGTTTTGAAATCTGGTCACCGATGGCGTCACCCGGTAATTTAATTTAATTGAAATTTTTTGTTTGTTGTAACTGTTTATTTTAGGCCGAGGATGAATCTTTATTTATAGATGGGTCTTATTTATGAAGAGGATACAACAATGCACAGACCAAGGTGAGGAAAGATTATTAATGAAGTTATATTGGTAGCTAACCTTGAACATAATCAATTTAGATTGCCTCCTATACACCCTATATCTTAAGACTTCGTCCACCATTTTTAGTTTTTTTAGCTGTTGAGTGGAAGGCTAAATGAGATTTTTTTTATTTTTTTATTTTATTGATGGGTAATTTGTTTATTGAACAGTAGACCAGGTACACAAACTTTGCATATTTTTCACCTAAGAGAAAAGGCCACTTTATGGGATAGTCACAAATATTATGAGGATAAAACGATGCACAGATCAAGGTGAGAAACACTTTATTAATGAAGTTAATAGCTAACCTTGAACATGAAATCTTGGGGTGCATCTTGCTTTTTTCCTATACTAAAACAAGTACCTTCCTTTAAACCACGGATATGTGGCACAATAGTAGAGCATTTGAATCCAAGTCAGAAGGTTGCGTGTTTGATTCACGTCAGGTCCAATCCTATTATTTAACCATATAAAAGTGTTATTTTCTGTTTCGAATTCTCATTGTTGTCTGTGTATTTTGTATATAAGTTGTTGTAGATTCTCGCAACATGAGAAAAAAGCTAGACTGGCATTAGAGAGGCTGCCTGCTTCTTTTTTGGCTGCAAAAAACTAAGCAATGCCAGTTTCACATATATTTATTTTGTGGCCAAGGTAAACATATAATCTCTAAAAACTAGATAAAAAATGGTAGATAATAATCAGTTTGTTGTAGATATCATGATATAGTTATTCGTTCAGCATCCCTTCATTCACTTATTCATGAACAACACAATAAAAATATTGTGATGTGTTTGTAAAGAAACCCAAAGAAAGTTTTAGCTTACTTAGTTTACTTAGTTTTGAAGGTAAATTCTGTAATTGTTTTTTCTTCACATGAGAGTGAAGAGAAGGATAATGAGTTTTTTTGGTTACTTGGGTCTCAACGTTGTCAATGAGTCAGCGACAATTTTCTTTTAAAATTTTTTTGACTGCATGTGCAAAAGTATATTCCTCTTTTTGAATTCATCTTAATTTTATTACATTGTTGTGATAAGGAAGAATGAGTTTCCTGAATTTTTGAAGCCCTTAAATTTCAATGTGGCTGAATTTTTGAAGCCCTTAAAGAGGTAACAATAACATAGTATCTTACGTATACTATCATGCCCCTATAAAGATTTAGTTATATGGTTTTTTCATTAGTAGTAAAAAGCATTGGCCATTGGCCCATGGAAAATTTAACATGTTTGTTGGGAGATACAGAAACATCACTGAGTTGCAGGTAACCATCACTTACACACTGGCCTTATATTTGTCAGTATTGGCCAAATTTACGAGGATTTGCTTGCAAACCTTTTGAAGTTATATGCGTCAACACGCAGGGATACAATCAAGAAAAGGAGATCAAAAAACCTTGATTTAAGTGCCTAAATTGGCACCCAAAGCGGACCAAACCAAAAGAAAAATAATATAATAGAAGCGTGTAGTCGGAAACAAAGCATAAGGTCGTCACTCGGGATAACAAAGGAGTTTAGTATGTCGTGGGAAGATTTAAATTTTACTGTATTCGCAATCACAAGGAACAACGAACTCTTATTGTGGTATCACACACCTTTTGGCTTAAGACTATTGCTATGACCCTAACACTTCAACCTTAAACAATGTATGGGATGATGAGGTTAAAGCTATGAAAGGTATTTACATCGAGGAAATTCCCCACGCTCACAGCAATATTTCTCCGAAAGATTTGGGAGAAACTAATATAACTTCTTTGAAGGATGTGGAGAAACTAATGTTACAAGTTAATTCAAATGGTTTTGGTGATAGAACTGTTACGGGCTACATAAATACAACAATATGATATCCCCAACCGAAACAACCAAGATTAACTATGAAGGAGAAAATAAACTGGCCAGAATAAGAGTTGCTAAAAAATCAAAAAATTGTTAAACATCCAAAACAAGTAAGGTCATGATTGCTCTTATGTTTCGTTGAGAATCCTCCAGAGCCACTTATCTTTAAGTGTATGCTTTCAAATTTTTATATTTGCAGTGATCATATTAATGTTTATCACATATCCTAGAGTTGGGTTTATTGCATTGGTGAATTGTAGTGTATAGTATACTACGTAGTAAGTATATATTTGTTGTTTGGTTTATGGATTTGTTGAAATTTTACTTAGTGTGTTATGGCCTGTATATAATTTAAATAAAATATCTCTTTGTTTTTTTACAATTTTACACTCAGATTGTATTCCTAAAGGTTTCATGGACATCAAAACGTGGAGTTATTGGAGGTGGAGGCAACGGTGAATACTTGGTTTTACTATTAGTTTAATGAATAGTTTCTCACTTCAATTTTTTTGACACAATCAACCTTATGTCTATCTGCAACTATAAGGTTACGTAAGAGAAGATATAGTACATTTGGATTCCAAAGGAATCTCACTCTGATGGGGATGTGAGTATATTGAATTCTTGCAATTCAACTTACGCTAAATTGCAAAGAGAAAGAGCTCATGCAAATTAGGCTAAATATTTCCTGAGGTTTCTTAATGATCAAGTTCCATATTTTGAAAAAGTGCATTCGACGGGTTGAGCATTCCCAGTTTTTCATTTTATTTGATATTCGATAATGTTTTTTTTTTTGTGTTGTAAAGAATATTAATTGCTTGGACGATCCATAACTCTTTGGTAGGTAATATCAGTATTGAAGACTTTCTTTTCACGGCTTTGCAGATTTGGATTCCTCATTTGTGTTGAATTACAAATGGAACATATAAAGTAGACGACCATGCGTATCCTTGGAATGCCAATGCAAAGTCGTGGAAGGGAATCGCCTAAAAGGACATTTTACACAGTCGGCCGTCCAGGTGCTGGTATATATATTACATGGAGGTTCAGTGAACTGGGTTCATTATCTGAGACAAACTTATACCAGCATTTGTTGGCTATACAAGATTAAAATATTGTTGGTCCTTGAATATCTTCAAGCCGGGCCAGTTTGTTGTTTCAGATCAATGACTTTGTTTCTTAGTCAATTTTCTATGGGTTGTGGGTGTGTTGGGGTTCAAATTATTTGTAGTTCTGGGCTATTAGATCAGCGTTCGAGTTTAGTTATTCCACAGATATTATGCGATTTACTGGTTTCAATAACCAATGAGGATGATTGTAGTGCAAGATAGTTCTCTTCTGCGTGACTTTTTTTTTTTTAACTATTTTTTGTTATTTCTTTATCAACTGTACAATTTTTACAAGTAATTGTAAAACAAAAATAGAGTTTACAAGAGTTTAAAATTTTGTTAATTAATTAATTTTTGTTTTTATAAGGAAGAGGGTTTCCTTGGTTTTCTATCATTTAGGTTCTTAAATTGGTATGTTCAATTTGTTGCTCTTGAAGGCATTGGACTATGCACAGGATTTGATACACCAACAATGATGAATCTAACCTCAACTTCGATCTGTTGTAAGGTGTGATTTGGATAAAATTATTTTGTATTCTAAGTGAAAAGGAAAAAAATAAATTCACTTAGAGTTATTCCCTAAATCCTTCCCTTAATCTAAGGCCAGACACTTCCATTTCATTCAGAATTGTTTTATCTACATTAAGAAAAAATCTAAGGCTCATAAATATTTATATTTACCATATAGATATTATACTACCACAATTAAAATTAACATTGTAGGTTTTAAAAGAAAACTCGGCAAAACAGGTAGATATTTACCGTATATAAATATTTTACTACCACAATTAAAATTAACATTGCAGGTTTTAATGGAAAACTTGGCCGACAAAACAGGTGCTAATGAGTTAGACTTATAAATAAAGAACTTTACTCCTAGAGAAAAAAAAAACACTGCACATTGAAATATGCAGAATACATGATATCATCTTCAGATCAGATCAACTCCAAACACCTCCTAGGAAGGACCTCAAAAACAAAAGGAAGTACAGTGACATGTCGACATTGATAAATCTGGACGAACATGATAGTGAAGTGGAAAATATTATGGAGAGAGGTCCTGACATGCCACCGTTGGTCAAGATAGATGAATATGGCAATGAAGTGTTTACTTATTAGTAGAGATTATGGATAGTATGATTATTTATTTTAAGACACACCGTTTTTGAAACATATTATTATTCTACTATAGTATATTATTTAAATTTATTTAAAACGATCATGTTTCTATCTAAATGAATGTTACTATAATATGTTTTTCATAATTATTCTACTATGTAGAGAAACTTCATTTTCTTCTGTACTTTCCAAATAAACAAGGTTTTGTTCTCACTTTCATTATAAATGGTGAACAAAAAGGCCTTTTTGATGTCACATGAATGATGCAACACGTGTTGTGGACAAGTGCGTTCATAATGTAAAAGACCCAGTAACAAAAATCCGATATAGGTTTGACCGGTTATCATATTATTGATTACTAAACTACAAGCAACATCCTAGAAATCCATATTCCTACTAACATAAAAAATCGACCCCTATCCAAGATTAAATGTATTTAAATCTCAACATAAATAAGTAAGTGTATAAGTTTTGTCAATTGTAAATAAAATTTTATTTGGAGTCAAATATTTTTGAATTATTGTAATATCTGTCTATCCAACCAATACATTAACATGAATTTTTAGTACAAAATTTAGAATAATAAGACACCTAATGGGAATCAAAGTTTCCCATCTCTTTAAAAATAAAACTAATCACAACTTTTTCAAGAAAAAATATAAATATATTTGTCTACGGGTGCGGGGCGAAGCCCCGCCATGCTAAATTGGCCGATCCCACCAGCCCCGGTGCGTAGCACGGGTTAGATACTAGTATACATAGTAGTAGTATAGTTACTATAGTACGACTATTGTTATACATCCCCCGACTCGGTTAAGTCAGAACTTGAGCTCCACCGGGGAAAAAACTTACGCTTAAACCTTTACACAGCTCTGTCGAAGCCAAGAGAGTCAGTTTTCCATGGCGAAACCCTTGTCAGAAATCCATCAGAACCTCATCAACTTATCTGAACCAATAAACCAAACCCTACTTAAAACCCCATACATACCACCGGAAGGAATAAACATCTCTGTTAAATCAATGCTCGAATCTTTGTTGCCTAATAATAATCACAACTCCCAGAAAGATATCCAAACAGAAATTAAAGATTTCTGTTTATGCTGTGCTTTATTAGCTTCAATTGATGATACAGTTCAAAATAAATCACCATTACTTTCATGGATACCGAAAGAACTAACAGTTTTAGCAAACCAAGCATTGTTAGAACTCCCCAGAATTCAATTCCCGGAGTTGAATGAACAGGAATTGGGAAATGAATTAGGGTTGAAAAAATTAGTGATGGAATTAATGGCTGATGTATTGCCTGAATTAAAAGGTATTATGAAAGAAAGTTGTATAGATTATAGTGATGATGGTGATGAAATCTCTGCTGCTTCTGCTAGAACTCCTGTTGTCTATGCCATTGTTGCTGCTTATCAATTTAGATGCTTTGTCACTCAGGTGAGTTCTTCTTCTTCTTCTTTTTTTCCAACTAGGGTTCCTTTAATTCTTCAAATTTAATATTCCTGTACTAGCAAAGTGATCTTATGCACACAAGGATGTAGAGCTTGTGGGTCTTACGATCAACAGACAGGATGAAATGTATCCTCGTGGCGTTGATATACTTTTAGGAGTAGGTTGCTAGCATTTCTCATGAATTTTGATTGTACCAGGTTGAATATCCAAATTTGGGAAAGTTATGTTCTTTGGTGATACCTTGTGCATTAACAGCTCTAGATCATTGGTCGCCTGAAGTCAAAGTAAGTTTACTTAACAGACTAGTTTGTTTGGTGAAATGGAATTTAATTGTATAGGCGAAACTAATGATCATGTTTGTGTATCAATTGTTTCATTTCAGGGACAAGGTATGCTGAGTTTCATACATCTGGCGAAGAATGTGAATGCTGCTGAGTTTGGTGTTTATGAGGATGTGATTCTTGATATTTGTTGTAAAAACATTGCTTCGACTGATGAGTTATGGCATCACGTGGTTGAGATGTCGGTACTCATGGTGACTTGTACCCAGCGAAAGAACCCTCGCAGCTCATGGTATGACTTACTTGTTCTTGCAGACTAGAAACTTCTATTTCTCTGACATTAATCATTTTGATGGGACTTGTTTTTTTAGGTTTGAGAGGATGATGAATGAAATGTTAAGTCATTTGGAGCGTCAACCAAGGCATAAAGATCGTCGTAATTCATGGCTTGAACTCATCGAACCTGTTTTTAACAGCATGGGGATTGTCTTATTGGCACACTTTACACGCATTTTTCCGCTTCTTTTTCAGTGGATGCATGCTGATGAGGATAGAACAGTTATACTAGTAAGATCGAGTCACATTTATTCACTAATATAACGTGTCCCTAACTTTTGTTAGAAGATCAGCGTATCAATTAAGTGCTTTGGATAGTAACCATTTTACTGTGATTTTGTAGGTGCTTGAAAGGGTTCAGACAATTATCAAGTTAACCTGGATCAGGAACACACCTTATACTGAAAGGTAGACTGCAATTGCAGGTTATAATTGCACATACCTATGCATGACCAATGTTTTGTAGGTTATAGTGATTCACTAATATTGCAGCAGCGATGCTCCATGGCTACTTTGTGCCTCCAATCTCTCTTTTAACCACTTCGGCTGTCGAAATACACATTCTATTTTCCCACAGACATCCCTGGTTCACTTTCTAACTGATTATTGAATCTCATTAATGTTTTGCTTTTGCTTCAGATTGGTAGAAGAGCTTACTGTTACCCATAAGGAAGCAGCTCTTAGAAGATCTCGTGAAGAAATCCGAAACCAAGTTCTTCAGATTCTGGTCTTGATTCAGAAGTAAGTGATACTGCATAGAAGTTTTCTGCTTAGTTGATGTTTCTTTTGCAATTTCATCTAATGGGTTTTCTTGTGCTGCCAAGATGCAAGGGCACACAGTTTGAAGCAGTCTGGGACAAGTACAGGGACGACCCAAACTTAAGAACTCTTTCATCATCCTTGTGCAAAGAGACTGCGGCTGTGGTATAGAACTATATAAATCAGACCTAGTACTACTTACATTCTGTATGTATCATTCATGAAAACAACTTTCGGTTCTTACTGCCGAATTTGGGAATTTACAGGTTGCTCACTGATGGGGATCGAAGGTTCTGAAGTTGTTATGCAAGAGCTTATAATCAGTGAAGAATTGCTTTGAAGGTATGGATTACTCAATAGTTGGTGTAAATTTGTCATCCAGTTGCAATGTTTACACCCATTGATGATTTTGAAGACCCTTAGACCGTATCCAGTGTTAGAGTTCATAGTTGCATTCAATTAGAACAGTTGTACCTGCGTCCTAATTTCAAGTAACTTCTATAATAATTAGATTAATAGAGAGAGATGATCCTTATGCTGTTAAGAGGAAATAGAAGGAAATCTAGGTCTAGCTAACTGACTATTGAATGCATTTGAGAATTCAAAATTATCATGTATATTTACATTATTTTTTAAATCAAAATATCTTTTATGACCCTGTATGTCACCACATTGTTTATGCCACTCAACTATAAAAGGACATCAAAAGAAGCATCATCATCCGTATCTCCCTTAAACCCATTGCTCACAAACAATTCACCAAAATTACGACCACTGGCTCTAGGGATAAAACTTGCAAGCCATGGTATGTACTTGAATGAAGAAGAAAAAGAAAAAGAAATTTTTTTTTTGGGGGGGAATCAACTCTGCTGACACACCAAGTGCAGGCAAAAATCCATATACTAAAGCCTCTTTCAGGGAAAAACAGAATCAGTCTAGTTTTTTAATCTCTAATACCAATTCTCTGATTTTGCTGAAACACTTCATATCCAGCTTCATGTACAATCGCTGCAATGACCTGCATCCTATCATAGCATATCTGTCTATTTGATTTTCATATTTCTCATACAATGCGGGTACTGTGAGAACCAAAAAAAGACCTGCATGATAAACAACATAACACTAATAAACCAAGAGAAGGACATACTATTCTATAAACATTGGCGATATAAATTTTATGTTTCATGAGCTATTTGGATATGATATGGATATTGCGAGATTGAGACTAACAAAACGTACTGGTGTAGCCCAACGTCAGGAAATCTGTCCAGCCACCAATGATCGAAAGCAGCAGGAGAGCTCCAGCCACTTTAAAAAACAGATCCGAGTTCTTCCCTAGTGCAATGTCCAAAGAAACAGAAGAAAATGCATTTACCCGACTTCGTATTATAGCTGCTGCTTCATTCATAACTTCTTCTGAAATATGTAATTCTGGTAATGGTGGAGGTGGTCTGTAATCGAGACCATAACAGTTTTAGTGAATAGTTTACAACAAAGATACCCTAGATAATACAATCACCCTTGCTGTTAAATGCAATACTCTGTTCACTTTGTTTTGATATCTATTCTGCAACAGTATTGTAAAGACCGTTTCTTCTTTTGAAGCTAAAAGGGCTATTGTGCCCCAAATCATATCGAGCTTTTCAATGAAAGAAAGTGGGCAAAACTAGAAGCTTACATTACCTGTTGAGAATGGAAGCAGATTTTGCCCAGACAAAGAAAATGATAACCAGTAGAAGAAGAACACTAGACACCAGCGATAATAGAGTATAGCCCGATTTTTCGAACACTACCCAGACAGCAAATGTCACCAACAATAATCCAGAAGTTAGATTTTGCCGCCTCCATAGGATTATGTCTGCAACTGTTAAACAATAGACAATATGAAACACATTAGATTTTTACCCAAATTTCGATCCAGTTTCTTATGCAACTCTATGGTCTTTTTATGAATTTTGATGAGATAAAGAATGGATAGAACTTACTGAATCCTGCACCTAGAAGCTCATGTATAGTCCTTTGTCTACCAAACAATCGATCCGACGAAGAATTCATTTTACAATCCGAACTGAAACTCAAATTTGATTGATTATCGATTGAATAACAGATCATCAGAGAGTAAAGATTGTGAGCTGAGTTTCCAGCTCTAGTTTCAGAGAAAGCTAAGAAATGAGAAAGAGGAGAAAAGAAATAAAAAAAAAGAAAGAAGAAAAGGACTCTTCAACTTGTTGAAATTGTGGGGGAGTTGGCTGTTTCAGTGTACAGCCTAAAAAGTGTCAAACCCACTCATTCACATCTCTTTTTCAACCGATTTAGAATTAGTATGTACCAGTAGGTAAGCAAATAGGATCGACAAGGGTTGGGGGGTCGATTTGGATTAACCATGGCGGTGCAAGGATGTGGGACCTTGAAGAATCATAAAATAGGGTCCCATTCATTTTAGCCAATAATAGTACGTCCAATTTAGGGTAGTGCTGGTGGTGACTGCCTGACTGGGCATCAGTTTAGATTCCAAACATGATCTGTTATCATGTGTGATGTTTTCATCTTAAAAATTCTACACAGACCATCCAAGTATCTCTCTTTGTACTAGTCCGGAGTCCGGAGGACTATTTTTTTCTTAAAGCAAACCCGATTCATTAAGGTTAAGTCTTATGGTGTGCTAATCTAGCAGCTAGATTGGCAATCCACGTTCAGCTAGCAGAACCACCTAAGTATTATGGGAGTGCTAATAGCATGCTAGTCGCTGAACAAAACAGCGCCAGGCGCTGAACCATTAATCGTTTTAACTTTTCGCTGCACTAATCAGCGCTTGACCAGTCAACTTGGTCAAAGCGTTGAATCATTCATCGTCAGGCGCTGAACCGTTCATCGTCAGATAATTCGATGTTAACTAACAGAAGCTCGATCTTCTTCCTTCTTCCACATTTTCTTTCATCCTCACCCAAAGCTTCCAAAAATGCATGTGGTGGAGAAAGAGTTCCAGAGGTTTTCTACTCAAATCGCACCGTGGGTTTGAACATCAACACGATTGGAATCATTTGAGATTGTTTTGGAGCCAATCCGTCCACTAAATCGATTTGGGTAAGATTTTGAAATTTTACGCTTTTTTTATTTTATTTTCAATTATCATGATTTTTTGATGAAATTGATATGTTTAGATGATTGGTATTTGGCCGACTGTAAGGAGGCCTTTATACGATGACTTTGTGTATTTTTGTCCATCACAAACTTTGTCCCAAAACACGTATTTTCTGGGGGGGAAAAGTTCGTTCAAATTGAACCAAATTCTATCATCCTTCTTCAGGATTTTTGAGTTTCGAAGCCTTATAAGATTACATCTATCAGAGAATCAACTTATTTTGTAGGTTACTGATCCAGAAACGAAGAATTTCAAGATCCGTATTCCAACCATAAACTAATTTCATTCTCTCAGTTGGGATCGAATTTAATTTTGTTTAATTTAAATCTTTTCGAGGAGATATCTGATGATTAGGTTTAGTTTGGGTTGAAAGATATTTCGAGAACTCTGATGAACAAAGAAAAATTTACCCAGAAAAACGGGTTATGCGCGATTCAAACGGGCAAAGAAGATGAACTCGTTTCCTTTTAGAACAGATGTCGGGCGATCTAACTGTGTCACAGAAGAAGAGTCCATAAGAACTCAACAACGTTTATTGTCGTGGCAAAAAAAAATTCTTTCTGTCGGCCACCACCGTGGACACGGTCATCTAGTTGTTATTTAGATGATTTAGATGATATGTTTAGTATTGTATGATTCTATTTGAATTTTTAAAATTTTGTTTTTGGGGATTAATTTGATTATATGGGATGAAAAAAAAAATAATGAAATTTTGATTATATTTGATGAAGATGAATGATAATTTGCATGATTCGTTTGTAGGTAAATTTGTATGAATTTGTATCAAATTTACATGATTATGATGAAAATGATAAAATGTGATTGATTTTTTTTCTTCTTTTGTTATTGATTGTAGTATGAATATGGAAGAACATTTAGATGCTTTGGATATAGTATCAGGGAAGGGTAAAGATAGGCATGTATGTAATAATTTGACTGATAGTCAGACTATAAACTTTAGATGTAGTTTTAATGAGGTTGAAACGTTATACCAAATTGTAGTGAAAGATAATCCGATAGCACGGCGATATTGTGATAATTGTGGGTTTTCTTCTGTCTTTGAGTTTAATTTTTCCAATGTGGATATATGTTTAGATGAAGCCATAGCTGAGAGATGGTGGAAAAAAACCAAGAGTTTTCATTTTAGAGAATTTGAGCTTGGCATCCTTCCTGTAAATTGGTATAAGTTAACGGGAATTCCCATTGGTGACCCTACAAAAAATCAAGTAGTTATGCCGGCATTGGGTGAGCTAACATATGCTAGTTTGGATGATTTGTATTTTCAAGATTTCAAAGGATTTGAATAGTATGAAAAATACAATATCCCTGTCTATCTTGAGAAGCTATATTAAAAGTAGAGAAAAAACCAACAATGTTGGATGTGCAGAGGTATTGCCAAGAGCATTATTTCTTTGGTGTTTTGGAAATTTTCTTCTTGCGGGTTCTAGTGGTTGAGTAGATGAACGTTGGGTTCTATTGTTGGATAATTTGGATAGAATCCGGGAATATGATTGGGGTATAGCTTCCTTAGGTAAATTCTTGATGAATGGTCATCCAATGGGAAGGATTTATCTAGCATGGTTATGGTACTTGAGTATTGGTACTATCATTACTTCCGCAACATGCAACCCTTGCTTTGTAAGACACCGGGAGGAGAACACCATGAGGTTTTCCCAAAGATTAGTCTCTTCAAGAAGACTAATATTAAACCAAGGAATAGAGGCCAAAAGGATACGAAGAAACACTTAGTGTCCAATGCAAGAGCACAAATTGACACGAGAACCAGTACATTATGTATTTGGCAACCACGACTAGAGAGTGTGTATTCTGAGGGAGACCATTATGAATATGCACTACAATTATCCAAAGTGAGAATTGTATTTTTTGACCTAGAAAAAAACTACAAAAGAGTTAGTTGTTATTTGACTGAGAGATTCCATAGGCAGATAGCAGGTGAAATTGTAGTCCCAGGAAAGAGTTGCGGACAGAGAGATTGTAGGCGTATGCACCGGAAACTATTTGGAAGTCAATGAAGATCAATATAACATGTTGTGGAAGAATAAGAGTGTTGGACTTTATCTCACTGAGTCATACCATTCACACAATGTCGATGAGATATCATTGGGTAGCACAGCTGTTCGTGGCCATCTGTTACCTAGTCATCCCCCTTCTAACCTGATGTCACAGACCTATACTTATGGCACACAGAATGAGCCCCTATCATAGCTGCCGGAGGTAGATTTTACTTTACCATTCATCAATGCATCTAGCGTTGAAGAGCGAGTAGAAGTTCTAAGGCAACCTTGTCCGTATAACTTTTCTGCGATGGGTTTGACATTGGTAAGTTCATTTACATTTGTTTTCATTTTCATTTTAAGTTTCTTGAATACTCCACTAAACCTACCTACTTTATGCTTGTAGGATCAATGCTTCAGTTTTATGTCACAACAATATGAATTCTACAATGGAGCTCATCAAGTGTATCGAGGGAGTCAATACGCATTTATGCCTCAAGTTCATGTTCCTCATCTGGCAAATCTTCTTCTTCAATATCATCTGCCTATTCATCACAACCAATCAATCAAGAAGATCTCACATTGGGTGGTTCATTTAATCAATGGCCTTTAACTCAAGGATGTTACCTTGCTTTGCCTCGTCCCCTTTTTCTGAGAATTTTAGAGCAAGTTTGTGATTATGACCATGATTTTCGTCAAAAAACCGATGCTTGAGGTATTCCTACTTATTCTCCATATATGAAAATGGTTGTCGTGATGAAACATTTTGCCAAAGGTATTGCACCAGATTCTCTAGATGACTACACACAAATGGCAGCATGCACTATCTACTTTTATGCTAAGAAGTTTATGGATGCAATTATTTGGATCTATAATGGTCGATACATGCGTCAGCCTACCGCTCAAGATACTGAGAGGATTTTGGCAGAGAATGAAGCTGGTGGGTTTCCTGGGATGCTTGGTAGTGTGGAATGTTTTCACTAGGCATGGAGAGCATGTCCAATGGATCAGGAAGGATTCCACGTGGGCTATAAGTCAATTCCCACGGTTGTTCTGCAGGCGGTAGCTTCATATGATAAATGGATATGGCACTTCTATTTTGGGTTGGGAAGGCAGAGTAGTGATTGTAATGTCTTGCATGCTTCGGGTTTGTTCGATAGATAACTTAATGGTGTAGCACCTCCTTGTCATTATCAAATCAATGGAAGAAACTACAATACGGGGTACTAACTAGGAGATGAAGCATATCCTATGTATGGTTTCCTTGTGCAAGCATACAAACCCGCCGCAAACAATGCGCAAAGTCTTTTCAATCAATATCAAGAAGCAAAAAGGTAAGACATTTAACATGCATTTGGTGGTATAAAGGGTAAGTTTGGTATTATATTGAAACCATGTCGTTATTATAAAAAATCGGACATGAAGGCAATTATGAGGGGGTGCTTGATAATGCACAATATGTGTGTTGAAATGGAATATCGCAATGAGGATTGGGGGAGGATCACGGGACAAGAACCTCAACCGCCAATTCAAGGAAACATAAGGCTACCTCCTCAAGTATTGTACAACCCGACGCGTTGGGCGGAACTTCGTGAAGGACTCACTACACACATTTGGCAAAGATATGGAGATGGTTTGAGAGATGGAGATATTCTGAACATAGTGATGGTTGATGCCTTACCGGAAGTTCATGAAGGTACAACCGACGTGGACACCGATGAAGACCAATACGACCCTCAAGGAGATGGAGCATTTTATGAGAATAGAGAGTAAATTTCATATTCACCAATTTATTTAACCATAATACTCATTTTTTTCAATCAAGCACGTTTTCATTAAGTAGTTCTTGTAAACTCCATAATACTCTTTTTTTCACTTAAGTACGTTTACAATTACATTACATATTTAACTAGAACTTCATAAATCTTGTTCATGCATATATATACTTCATTCAAATCAAATTCTAGCTCCACCAAATATCTCCAAAGCGGTGATATGAATGAACGCCATTTCATGATCCGTTTGGTATAAATCCATAACATCTTCACGATTACCATTTGATGCCCTTAATGAAACGAAAAAAAGCTTGCAATAACGCTTGATGCTTGCTAACCGACATTGTAGTTGTTTTTGGCATCTTCCATTAACATTACCATTGATTCTCACAAATTCTTCAACAATTTGTTCCCAAAAGATGTTGGTTGTTAGAGACTTGTCGAAAGGATTTGTGTTGTTAATTTTGTGAACACTTCTCACCATGTCATTGTCTTCGGAAATTAAAAATGCAACCATGCTTGAATTTTGAATTGAGAATTTAGGAGAAGAAGAAGAGAGTGAAACTTCACAAGTTTGGGGTGGGGATTTTGAGTTCATGTTGAGTTTACATAGAGAGAATAAATGATATGAGTTTTGGATGGAAAAATATAGCCGTTATACAAGCGCTGAACTAAACAGCGTACAACGCTGAACCATTCACCGCTGTCTCTATCAGTCGTTAGATCAAAAACTAGCCGTTATTCTCAACGTCTGGAAAGGTGCGCTGAATCATTTCGCGTGGAATGCTGAACTATTCATCGTTTTTTTTTTCTCAGCTATCATATCAAGATGACCGTTGCATTGTCAACGACTCAGATTTAATGGCCGTTTGAAATATCAACAACTATATTTTCAGGCTTCCCTATAAATAGAGAACCACTCTCCTTCATCCCTCGCACCAAAATCAATTGATTCTCTTCTTAATTGATTTTCTTCTTCTTCTTCTCTTCTTCTTCTACAATTTTGTTCATACAAAATATGGCACACTTTTAGACAAAAGAGGATGATGCACTAATTATCTCTTGGATTATAGCAAGTAACAATTCGATTAGAGGAAAAGATCAAAAAGGTTCACAACTTTGGAAGAGAATTATGCAAGAGTACGTTAAATGATGGCCGGAAGGTAAGGATAGGGAAAAAAAGGCATTGCAATCAAGGTGTAACACGTTGAGAAGCGAAGTGAGGAAATATATTTCATTCATAAGACCTTACTTTCGCAATAAACCTTCGGGATTGAATGAAGCCGATTATGTAAGTACCTTCAAAAAATTTATGTTTTTTTTTTCTTCTAAATATATTTCATTCATAAGACACTAATAAATTTTTTTTCCACAGTACCGCATTGGAAGACAAAATTATGAAGCAACAACTAAGAAACGTTGGATACATGAATTGGTTTTCCAGCTCCTGAAGACCTATCAACCAGATTACAATCCAGAAGTGAATAATGATGATGGACCTAGTCAAGCAACTCAACCTATTCAAGAAACTCAACCCACTCAACTTAGTACTTCCACTCCAGTAACTATGGATGAAGATTTGGAGGATATGGCAATGTTTGGTATCTCACCGTCTACCCAAGGTTCTGATACCTCAGACATATCGCGTAAAAGACGTTATTTCGAACAAATGGATGATGTTAGAAGTTTAGGGATAGATGGTTCCAAAAGAAGGGCTCGTGAGGCTAAAGCATCGGAGAGAGCAGATGACAAAATGGACAAGCTGATATAACTTCTTGAAAATGCACAAGTACAAAGGGTTGCCAAGTATGAAACAGAGGAAGAGATCCTTAAGAAAAATATGGAAAACACTACAATCTTGGCACAAACCCAACAAATAGAATCAGACTTGAAGATCCTACGCCAAAATTTGAATGAAGTACAGGATTGGGAGATACCCCTTTAAAGAAATGGATGAACGAGATTTTGGTTCGTAATGGCTGAAAACCAATCCCCTAAATTAAAGAGATTTATGAGTAATAATTTAAGTTATTAAAAGTTCATTTTTAAGTTTGAATTAGAAGTAGAATTTTAATTTCAATGTACTTTTTAATTTTTAGAAGTAGAATTTTAATTTCAATGTACTTTTTTTTAATTTTTAGAAGTAGAATTTTAATTTCAATGTAATTTTTAATTTCAAAAAATATTGTAACATTGTTTTGCAATGTAATGATGGTGGGTTTGTTTGCATAATTCACAATTTCAAGGATTTATAATCCCATGGGATTACAAATTCTGGGATTTATGTGAATCCCTCGTGTGTTTGGTAACTCAGTTAAAATTCCTAAGATTCATGAGATTATCTTGTGTTAAAGTCCATATATTGTTTGACATTATCTTAGAATCTTAAAATTATATATATATGACATTTAGAGTTGAAAAAAGTGGGTCCATAAATCCCTTGAGAAGTTTCCCAGCAAATCTTAGGGGGAGGGGTCGGACTCCATATGGAGGATTTGCTGGAAAAGTAATTCCCATGGAAAACGTGATTCCAGGGATTTGGGCAACCAAACGTATCGAGGGAAACGTAATTCCACCAAATCCCCTGGACCCTTAAATCCCACCTTTAAAATTCTGCATCCAAACCCACCATGAAAGAATTTATTAGTTTGGCAAATTTTGAAATTTTGAAACAAACAACCGTTGGAGCAAATTGTCAAACTTTTCAAAATTCAAAATTTGAACACATAGCCGTCTGGTGGTGTAACAGGAGTGTGAGAAAACAAAGAATGAAACAGTTCAAAATTTAATTACTGAACTACTGATGGCGTAAAAAAGTACAAAAAAAGGTCAAGCGCTGAATGGTATAGCGCTACAGTTGGTCGCGTTTCCAATCAGCGCTCACGTCTAGCGCTGTATCATTCAGTGTAGATGCTTGGAATATTCTTGCTGGCTGGTCGGTTGTCAGCCGACGCAAAAATAATTTAAGTTCTTCCACTTCACAATTATAAATAATAGTATAGTTATAAGAACAGATTCGTTCCACGGGGAGATATGGGTTGTTACTTGTATTTGAAAACTTAAGTAAACTGGGGGGATTTTGTTGTTTAAGATTAATTTAAAATAGAAATAAAAGATAAAAGTGTTTTAAGAAAATATCAGAGGAAAAAGCTTGTTAAGGAATTCGCCGTCCATCACCACACATGTTAATCAATCAAGCATCATTCACACACTCATTCACCAATAACCCTAAAGTATCCCCAATCGGTGCATATACTTCGTTACGTCTCCACAAATCAACAAATAATGCAATCGCAATTATATGAATTCTTTTCCTACAAATAACCTAATGCTTATCGCTAGATGATTCAACTTGAGGAAAGCTTTAAAATCTATGAAACGAGTTATTCATAGGCAATACAAACACAATCGTGATATATTCAACCTAGGCCAAGTTTTACTTGTGACTTCCTTCACGATTCACACCGCTAGTGATCACAAATTACTACTAATTATTAGAATCTTGATAAAATTACCTAAGACTTCTAATTAGTGATAGATAAATTATTATGATATTTAATTCGCGACTTAAATATGCAAAACAACTATCATATTACATGAACAAAATCATATAATTATTATGCTTAATATAACTTGAACGATGAACAAGAGGGTGAATGAAAAACTTAATGCATTAATCAATTAACATAGTTGTGATTTTAGGTTACATCCTAACCAATTAAAAGAATTAGCTACTCATATTTGAAGTTCACAATAATCAATTCAGAGAAAAGATAGAAAGCAAACTACAAACGAAGAAGAGCTTGAGCCACTGCTGCTGCCAGAAACTTTAGCTATTGGTGCATAAAACTCCTTAAGCTTCTGTCTTTCTCTGAGGAATTTCTGCGAACAGGTAATGGGCGTGAAAACTAGGGTGAGGAGGTTCCTTTTGGTTGCGATTTGGACCTCTATTTATAGCAATTTAACCCCGAAAATTCGAATCTGATAACCACACAACAATCCTAAACCGCCACAAACACTCAAACGCGCTTTAATCTTCACCATTCATCTTCCAAATTGACGGCAAGGAGGGTACTTGGTGGCTGTTTTGTAGGCTTGAACTCAATCCAATTCCGAGCAAATCTTATCAATTCTCTAAATTCTCGCTCAAGTATTCGAATTCAACACAAACCCAAGTTCCCTAATCGTCTTAGACTCTCAAAAACACCTCCTATTCTCCTCAATTCGTCATCCAACCATTGGCAGCAACCTAATCCTTCTTCCACTGAATTTTCGTCCAAGTTTTAAATCCTAAAACGAATCAAACTCCTTCGATTCATACCCATCTATGCCTTCTATATCTCGAGCTCAGTCCCCTCCATTTGCGGCAACATTTTTATCTCATTCTCCCCTGTTTTGTCTCTCAAGAATACTGCCTGTATAAGATGAAGAACAAGAAGTTTTCTGGTCGTGAAGTTAGATTCGAAATTGGTCATCCCTTAGCTGAAGTTGGAGTGCATTTAGCATCCGTCTTTAAAACCTATTAAAATCTTTTGCAAGGGGGTAGTCAAACGAGATTTCTATGGACTTTCATAGATTTTTAATTTGAGTGACTCCCAGAGATTCTATGAAAATCTAAAGATTTCTAGTGATTCTCTGAGAGACTTTTAGAGAGTCTTTGCGACTTGTAGAGACAAAAAATGAGATTTGTAGGGACAAAAAAATTAGACTTGTAGAAAGTTTACGTGATTTGTAGAGACAAAATTGAATAATATCCCCTGATTAATTCCAAACATTACCGATTTTTTTTATTATTCACGTTACAGTAATAATAAAAGTACCATGACCACCTAATGAAATATGTGTACATTGACAAAATAAATCTCATTGTTGTCCAATGCCTAAATTTTCATTCACTTTAATCTACTTGTCCCACATTTTATTTTCTATGCTATCTCATCACTAATTTTCTACAGAGTTTTCCAACAACTTAAAATCGGAAAAGAAAAACTCATAACTTTTAAAATATATATTTTAAAATCGATATATATCACAAAGACTCACAGCTGATTTTAAAATATATATATTTTCCAGTTTAAAAAATCACTTTATTCCACAAAAACTCACATAGTCTTGAATACCCCTTTCCAAGTGGCCCTTACTGCACAAGGAGAGAGAAAAAAGGTTCACTCCCAAAACCAAAAAATCTTCAAATTTCCAATTCTCTAGAAATATCACCTCTGGAGGAGAGATTTCTACCATGCCTATTTTCAAGAAAAAGTCTCTCCAAATCTCTGAAAACAACAAATCCATGACTTTCAATTCTCCTTTGAATAACAGGAGGGTTGGAGTGACTCTTATGAAATCCTAATCCAATAACATGGAGTTTCAAAGAATTTAAATGACTTGAAAAAAGTCTCTAACCAATAACAAGAGACATTAAGAGACTCTCTGAAAGTATCTATGGACTAACAGTAGATTTGCGAACTCCCTAGAAGTCATTCTAAATCTCATTTGACTAACCCCCTGTTACTTCCTGTACGTGTTATCAAAGGGAGAAAGGGGACCTCCCCTTAGCGGCTCCAGGGGTGGTAATAATAACGAGCACCCCTTATCATTTCTTGAACTCCCAATAACAATTTCCCATGAATTGACCATTTTACCCTTTTGGCCTTCTAAGTTCTTGTTTTGCACGCAACTTCTTCATACGATGTCGGAATGACTCCATTCTTTCGCCATTGGCTTCGTCTATTCGTCCTCTTCAAGATGAAAAATAAAAATCATGTACTTGAACGAGTTCCATTTGGTCTTTGGCCTTTCTCCACTTGTAGCTAGCTTCTTTTATTGCACAATTTGTGTCAATTCACTTCTTTTGGATGATTTACCTAATAAAACACAAATAAGAGAAAAAAAAAAACGTAATATACAATAATTTGCAAGAAAACCAACAACTACTAGCATGGAATTGAAACCAAAAATATGTGAAATATGCACTTATGAAATTCCCTCACACTTGCCTTTTGCTAGTCCTCGAGCAAACTAAACTACAACAACTCCTTGTCGTCGAGGGTACGGTCATACTTAGCACGTATAACAAGCCTTTAAACCCCTAGGTGTCCCTAGTGGACGAGTTATAGTCTCGTGAGGGTTTACTAGAGATATACCCACAAAACCTATGTTTCCAACTTACAAATTCTCCGAAATGATAGCATCCAACGCGCTAAGAAGACATAGAGATTCTGCACACTAGTCATAAGAAGTTAGACACATATATGAACACAATCTCATCCTTAAAAGTTGAGAGAGAAATAACCATCCCTTATCGAAAGAAATTCGGGTTCGGAGTGATCGAAAGTCTCGACTCTGCCTCACAAGAAAGGGTTTTATGAATTTGCTCTCAATAATAAATAGCTTTTTATGGGTCACACATGTGTCCAGGTAGGAATGAAGAGAGAACCCTGAGACACGTTTGGATGGTGGGAAGGTAAAAACCCTCCGAATTGTTTTGAAAACCCACATCTTTTATCATTTTGAAAACCCCTTTTTTTTTGTGACAATCTCTAAGAAAGGAAATCAACCACTTAACGAAGGTGGGAATATGCTTACTTACCTCGTTATCCGTTCGATGTGCAGTTAGCACCACTCTCACAGCATCCATAGAAACGTCTTCGGTCTTCAATCTTTGTCTTCATCTTCGTCTTCGGGTCTTCAATTGTCGATGATAACTCTTGAACTTCGTAGAATCTTGACAATGTGATACTTTTCTTCTAATTTCTTGTTGCTTGAAACTTCATTATGGATGTTCCTTCTTTCCATTGGCTTTATTGAAAGAATACAAAACTAAAAACGAACTATACAAACCCAAAATATAATACAAAGAATTTTTCTTGTCTTTTTTTTTTTTTTTTTTTTTTTTTTTTTTTATGAGACAAGAAAAATAAATACAAAATAAAAACAAAACAAAATAATAAAAACTATTAACGAACCTAAAAATTTTCTCTTGTCTTTTTTTTTCTTCTAATTTTCGTTTTTTTTGAGACAAGAGAAAGTAAAATATAAATAAAATAAAATAAATAAGTACAAAGGCCATGGTGTAAGTACTTTACCGCTTGATTCTTCACAACTTATATGTCTTGATATCATAAACTTCTCGAACTCTCATCTTGATAATTTTCACTCTTGTACAATAATCTTCAACTTATAAAAAATCTGCTCCTTGTTCTGTTGTTATATTTGAATCTGAACTCTGCTCAATTCTGTACCGTTGCTTGTAAACCTCGAACGTGTTCAACTTTCCTTCAAATTTGTGATGCTCCTCTTGTTGATGATGATGGTGTTTCTATGGACCTGTTGGTGTAGAGAGAGATAAGGTGGATGGTGCTAACTACGAACAAGATTACGAGTGGTATATAAGTTAGCAATTCGATGTCACCATCATGATTGATAAAAATAGCACTCAAGAGATCAACATAGTGCTTCTATTGGTGGGAGGTTGGGCAGCTCACCATTCTGCCCGGAATTAAGGTACGGTGACACACACTCTAAAAGCACAAATTTAGACAGGTACAAAGAATTGAAGGTCGGTGCCTTACATTATGTAACATGGGTAGTCTCCACTATAGGGGATCACTACTCTAATACCGAATTCAGTCTGCACCTTATTTGCCACTGGCATGGTTAAATCCAACTTTAACTCTCATACAATTAAGAAACCCGATCATGTTCTCTGTCATATCTAAGTTCAGTCACTTTTATGAGATTCTCGAAGTAATCTTATCGACATGTATACTATGTGACTCTAAACTAACTACAAGTTGGAGTTTTTTATTCACTATTTTACACACAAGTTGAAAAAAAAAACTGAAAAATTTACAATGCAAATGCGTAACCACTCCCCCACACTTAAACTTTACATTGTCCTCAATGTAAATTGAATCGTCCAAAGAAAGTCAAGGTGGGAAATCTTATAATGATATGCGACAAGAAAAACTAAAAACAAGACAAGAACCAAAAATAAAAATAAGATAAGAAATACTCATCCTATGGGTTGCCTCCCATGCAGCGCTTGGTTTAAAGTCGTCAGCCCGACTTGGCGTCCGCCTTTCTACTCCTCCAGAGGGAGCACATCAATAAGTTGTACCACTTCCACATTCTCAGGTACAAAGTTCTCGTAATATGGCTTTAAGCGATGACCATTCACTTTGAATCCATTTCCTGAGGTTAAATCTTGAATTTCTACTGCACCATGAGAAAATATATTAGTGATAACATAAGGTCCCTTCCAACGGGAACGCAGTTTTCCAGGGAATAATCCAAGACGAGTATCAAAGAGAAAAACTTTCTGTCCAACAGTAAACTGTTTTCTAGAAATCATATTATCATGAAAAGCCTTAGTTTTTTCCTTGTAAATTCGTGAACTTTCATATGCTGCGTTTCTGATCTCTTCTAGCTCACTCAATTGAAGTTTTCTCTGCTCTCCTGCACCATCCATCTCCATGTTGCATTGTTTTATAGCCCAAAAAGCCTTATGCTCGATCTCAACAGGAAGATGACATGATTTACCATACACAAGTCTAAATGGAGACATCCCGATCAGAGTCTTGTATGCGGTTCTGTAAGCCCACAATGCATCATTTAAACGTAAACTCCAATCCTTCCTCGTGGGATTCACCGTTCTTTCTAAGATGGATTTCACTTCTCGATTGGAAACTTCTGCTTGGCCGTTAGTCTGTGGATGATACGGCGTAGAAATCTTGTGAGTGATGTTGTACTTCTTTAACAAGCCAAAGAAAAACTTGTTTCGAAAGTGTGATCCTCCATCACTGATTATGGCTCTTGGGGTTCCAAACCTTGCAAAAATATATTCCTTAACAAAATCTGTAACCACTTTAGAATCATTAGTAGAGGTGGCCTTAGCTTCCACCCATTTCGAGACATAATCAACTGCCAATAAGATATAAAACTTACCCCCAGAGTTAACAAAAGGTCCCATAAAATCAATTCCCCAAACATCAAATATTTCAATAAAGAGTATAGGAGTTTGTGGCATTTGATTTCGAGCACCTAGATTACCTGTTCTCTGACATCTATCACAAGTAGTGCAGAATATATACGCATTTTTAAACAAAGTGGGCCAATAGAAACCACTCTCAAGTACCTTAAGTGCGGTTCTTTTGGACCCAAAGTGTCCTCCACAGGCATAAGAATGACAAAAAGATAATATTGATTGAAATTCATATTCGGATACGCACCTTCGTATTACTTGGTCTGCACAATATTTCCACAAGTATGGATCATCCCATATATATTGATAAGCTAATCTCTTAAGTTTGTCTCTCTCAAAGACGAGACAAGTTCTTCGGGATTTTTTTAGAAACCAAATAATTGACAATATCAAAGATACCATGGCTCCGCAACCTTTGTAGCGAGAACAATTGCTCATCTGGAAAACTTTCACGCAACGGATAGTTTCTTCGTCTACAGTAAGACGACTCAAGTGATCTGCAACTGTGTTCTCAATGCCTTTCTTATCTTTAATATCTATGTAAAATTCTTGTAAAAGCAATATCCAGCGAATGAGCCTTGGTTTCGCTGAGTGCTGCATGATCAGAAAACACAACAACTTTTGTACCAAGCAAATAAGAACGAAATTTCTCCAATGCAAATACGATTGCTAATAACTCCTTCTCGGTGGTCGTATAGTTTTGTTGAGCATCATTCAACGTTCTGGAAGCATAATAAATGGCATGGGGTAACTTCCCAGTACACTGCCCTAATACTGCACCGACCGCATAGTCACTCGCATCACACATTAGCTCAAATGGCTTACTCCAATCAGGTGGTTTCATGATAGGGGCTGTTATCAAAAGTTCTTTCAAACGATTGAATGCCACCAAACACTTCTCATCGAAGTTAAAAACCACATCCTTCTGCAAAAGTTGGCATAATGGTGCTGCAACCTTGGAAAAATCCTTGATAAACCTGCGATAAAATCCTGCGTGACCAAGAAAAGAATGAACCTCCCTCACTGTAGTAGGAGGGGTTAAAGCACGAATAAGATCTATCTTAGATTTATCAACTTCCAATCCTTTAGAAGATATAATATGGCCTAAAATAATGCCATGAGTTACCATAAAATGGCACTTCTCCCAATTTAGCACAAGATTAGTTTCAACACATCGTTTAAGAATAAGTGTAAGGTTATCCAAGCACAAGTCAAAGGAATCGCCATACACGCTGAAATCGTCCATAAAAACTTCAATAATGTTTTCAACATAATCTGAAAAGATACTTACCATACACCTTTGGAAGGTAGCGGGTGCGTTACACAAACCAAAAGGCATCCTTCTGTATGCAAATGTTCCGAACGGACAAGTAAAAGTAGTTTTCTCTTGATCCTCAGGTGATATAGCAATCTGATTGTAACCTGAGTAACCATCAAGAAAACAATAGTGAGAGTGCCCAGACAAACGTTCCAACATTTGATCCATAAAAGGTAAAGGAAAGTGATCCTTTTTAGTGGTTGCATTAAGTTTTCTGTAATCTATACAAACCCTCCAACCGGTTTGCACACGAGTTGGGACAAGTTCATTTTTATCATTCTGCACCACTGTAACGCCCGACTTCTTTGGTACTACTTGTACTGGGCTCACCCACTTGCTATCAGATATGGGATAGATAACTCCCACATCTAACAACTTCAAAATTTATTTCTTTACGACTTCCATCATTGGAGGATTCAGGCGACGTTGAGCTTCCCTTGTAGGTTTTGCTTCATCCTCAAGTCGTATTTTGTGCATGCATGTCGATGGACTTATTCCCTTGATATCAGCAATTGTCCATCCTATGGATGTTTTGTACTCCCTCAACACTCGAAGAAGTCTTTGTTCCTGCAATTCAGTTAGTTCCTTAGACACTATTACTGGTAACTCCTCTTTATCACCTAAATACAAGTATTTTAGGTGATCCGGAAGAGGTTTCAGTTCTAGCTTTGGAGCCTGCAAGATAGATGGCACAAGTTTTTCATTAGATACTGGTAAAGATATAAAGGAAACACTCTCGTGTGCTGATTTTTCTTGCAACGAGTTAAGCGAGCCAATAGTGTCCTTGATTACGTCACCACATTCCAAACTATCATCAATGGGCGTAGTCAACACTGTTTTAAGCGCATCCACCCCATCCATATTGAACATTTGCTGAGCCAATGGCGTATCAATCATATCAATGGAGAAGCAAGAGTGGACATCACTAGGATATCTCATCGTTTCGTAAATGTTGAAACGTATATATCACTTCTCCATCAAATTCCATAGTCAACGAACCGTCATGCACATCAATTTTAGTTCTAGCCGTGCTCATAAATGGTCGGCCAAGAAGCAAAGGTAGAGATGTGTCAGTTGATCCGTCTGTCATTTCCAACACACAGAAATCCGCTGGAAAAATTAGTTGGTTTACCTGCACAAGCACATCCTCAATAATACCTCTAGGGTACACATTAGAACGGTCAGCCAATTGTAAAGTAATTCCAGTTTCTTTCAGAGGACCTAAATTAAGAGATTCATATATAGATGCAGGCATAACGTTTACTGATGCTCCTAAATCAAGCATAGCCTTATTAAACTGGGTGTTACCAATAACAACAGGAATATCAAAACTACCGGGGTCTTTACATTTAAGTGGGAGTTTCTTTTGCAAGATAGCTGAAGCATTCTCCCCCACTTTCATTACCTCATTACCGGTCAAACGTTGCTTATTGGTGCACAAGTCCTTAAGAATTCTCGCATACTTAGGGACTTGTTTAATTGCATCTATCAATGGAATGTTCACATGAATCTTCCTGAAAATGTCTAAAATCTCCTTATCATGTTCCGCCTTTTTAGAGTTAGAAAACCTGCGAGGGAAAGGCAAAGGGGGAACATAAGTAGAAATAGGAGTTTTTGAGTTTTCTTTAGGTACCTCATTGCTTTGGGAAGAGTCAGTAATCTCTTTCTCCAATACCGGCCCCCTAGGGTCTTTGTTTTTCTCAGCATCTTCCGGTTGCACAATTCGTGTACCGCTTCTCAATGTCATAGCGTTGACAGAATCTCTTGGGTTAAGAGGTTGAGAAGGGAGTTTCCCACTATTCTGCGTCTCCAAATGGTTCAATCTACCTGCCATGGTGCTCATTTGTGTCTGCAACTCCTTGATTGCACCATCAGTCGTTTGCTGATTTTTCTGCACCATTGTGGTTAGATTCTTCATCATGGAAAGCATCTCTGATGATTCCGAATTCTGAGCTTGTTGTGGTTGTTTTTGTTATTGTTGGAAACCACTAGGACGATTAAAAATCGGACTGAGCTGCTTGCTTGCTTGTTTGCGTAGTCAAGTTGGGATGATCTCTCCACCCTGGATTATAAGTGTTTGAATAAGGATTGTATTGCTGCCTTTGCTGATTTGGGAATACTGCATTTACTTGTTCAGCTTCTTCTTCATAAGAAGGAATGATAACTGAGGCCATTTGTTGCATCATCTTCTCCATATTACCAATCCTATGTTCTAAGTGCGGTGAAGAAGTAACCTCATTAACCCTTCGACTCATTGACACACCTCTTGTGTTGAATTGCTGCGTGTTTGCAGCCATATTCTCGATCAATTCAATCGCTTCGTCAATGGTTTTGTTTGTCAAAGCACCACCACTAGCCGCATCGATAAGATTTCTCTCGATTGGAGCAAACCATCGTAAAAATATTGCACTATGAGTTGCTCGTAGATTTGATGATGTGGGCAGCTTGCTAACAACTTCTTGTACCGTTCCCGGTGAGTCGTAAAGAGTCTCACCAAGAATTTGTTCAATCCCACTAATTGCTTTACGAATAGTTGCTTTGCTTTAGAGGCGGGAAAGTACTTTTCTAAAAATGCTCTTTGCATCTCGTTCCATGTTGTGATACTTCCACTGAAGACCATAAAACCATTCTTCCAAATCAATCAAAGAGAATGGAAAAGTTGTCAATAAAGCTCTTTCTTGATCGGTTCTGGTTGGCTTCAAACTTGTCAACCTATGTTGAAATAGTAGTAAATGACGATTTGGATCGTCTCCTGGAAGCCCTTTGAACTTCGGTAACCAATGAATCAACTGAGATTTGATCTCAATTGACTCTTCCAAGTTGACACACAACTTTTGTTGATCAAACGATGGGGATGTCAGATCTTTGAGTGTCCTCTTAGGAGTTGGAGGTGGTGGAGCAGCGTCATTTCCCTAGTTCCCTTGGTTTCCTTGGTTACCTTGGTTTCCCTGGTTACCAGTGTTTTGGTTGTTCGTTCCGCCAACCATCTCTTCTTGTTGTGATTGAGGTTCTTGTAGTATTGTTCCTCTGCGAGTTGAAATTCCGCACCTTGGGTAATCCCAACGTTTGGGTGCCAGAGATCAAGTACATCAACCAAGATTCTTAAACAAAATTAAAAATTAAAAATATGAAATCAAAAACAAAATAACAATCCGCTATGCCTCCCCGGCAGCGGCGCCAAAATTTGGTCGGTTGTCAGCCGACGCAAAAATAATTTAAGTTCTTCCACTTCACAATTATAAATAATAGTATAGTTATAAGAACAGATTCGTTCCACAGGGAGATATGGGTTGTTACTTGTATTTGAAAACTTAAGTAAACTGGGAGGATTTTGTTGTTTAAGATTAATTTAAAATAGAAATAAAAGATAAAAGTGTTTTAAGAAAATATCAGAGGAAAAAGCTGGTTAAGGAATTCGTCGTCCATCACCACACATGTTAATCAATCAAGCATCATTCACACACTCATTCACCAATAACCCTAAAGTATCCCCAATCGGTGCATATACTTCGTTACGTCTCCACAAATCAACAAATAATGCAATCGCAATTATATGAATTCTTTTCCTACAAATAACCTAATGCTTATCGCTAGAAGATTCAACTTGAGGAAAGCTTTACAATCTATGAAACGAGTTATTCATAGGCAATACAAACACAATCGTGATATATTCAACCTAGGCCAAGTTTTACTTGTGACTTCCTTCACGATTCACACCGCTAGTGATCACAAATTACTACTAATTATTAGAATCTTGATAAAATTACCTAAGACTTCTAATTAGTGATAGATAAATTATTATGATATTTAATTCGTGACTTAAATATGCAAAACAACTATCATATTACATAAACAAAATCATATAATTATTATGCTTAGTATAACTTGAACGATGAACAAGAGGGTGAATGAAAAACTTAATGCATTAATCAATTAACATAGTTGTGATTTTAGGTTACATCCCTAACCAATTAAAAGAATTAGCTACTCATATTTGAAGTTCACAATAATCAATTCAGAGAAAAGATAGAAAGCAAACTACAAACGAAGAAGAGCTTGAGCCACTGCTGCTGCCAGAAACTTTAGCTATTGGTGCATAAAACTCCTTAAGCTTCTGTCTTTCTCTGAGGAATTTCTACGAACAGGTAATGGGCGTGAAAACTAGGGTGAGGAGGTTCCTTTTGGTTGCGATTTGGACCTCTATTTATAGCAATTTAACCCCGAAAATTCGAATCTGATAACCACACAACAATCCTAAACCGCCACAAACACTCAAACGCGCTTTAATCTTCACCATTCATCTTCCAAATTGACGGCAAGGAGGGTACTTGGTGGCTGTTTTGTAGGCTTGAACTCAATCCAATTCCGAGTAAATCTTATCAATTCTCTAAATTCTCGCTCAAGTATTCGAATTCAACACAAACCCAAGTTCCCTAATCGTCTTAGACTCTCAAAAACACCTCCTATTCTCCTCAATTCGTCATCCAACCATTGGCAGCAACCTAATCCTTCTTCCACTGAATTTTCGTCCAAGTTTTAAATCCTAAAACGAATCAAACTCCTTCGATTCATACCCATCTATTCCTTCTTTATCTCGAGCTCAGTCCCCTCCATTTGCGGCAACATTTTTATCTCATTCTCCCCTGTTTTGTCTCTCAAGAATACTGCCTGTATAAGATGAAGAAGAATAAGAAGTTTTCTGGTCGTGAAGTTAGATTCGAAATTGGTCATCCCTTAGCTGAAGTTGGAGTGCATTTAGCATCCGTCTTTAAAACCTATTAAAATCTTTCTTCTTGTACGTGTTATCAAAGGGAGAAAGGGGACCTCCCCTTAGCGGCTCCAGGGGTGGTAATAATAACGAGAACCCCTTATCATTTCTTGAACTCCCAATAACAATTCCCGTGAATTGACCATTTTACCCTTTTGGCCTTCTAAGTTCTTGTTTTGCACGCAACTTCTTCATACGATGTCGGAATGACTCCATTCTTTCGCCATTGGCTTCGTCTATTCGTCCTCTTCAAGATGAAAAATAAAAATCATGTACTTGAACGAGTTCCATTTGGTCTTTGGCCCTTCTCCACTTGTAGCTAGCTTCTTTTATTGCACAATTTGTGCCAATTCACTTCTTTTGGATGATTTACCTAATAAAACACAAATAAGAGAAAAAAAAACGTAATATACAATAATTTGCAAGAAAACCAACAACTACTAGCATGGAATTGAAACCAAAAATATGTGAAATATGCACTTATCACTGGCGCTGTTTAGTTCCGCGAAAAGGTCGTTTTCTGAGCGCTGAATCATTCAGCGTAACTATCTAGCTGCTAGTTCACATGCTAGCAACTGGTAGGAGAGAGAACTAGTGTTAACAAATAGGCAACACTTTTTTTTGAATTGCAACATATGGGGTGCTAATCTAGCACCTCAATTTAGCCCATAAGACTTAGCCTAAATACACACAAAGAAAACACGGTTGTTAAAGGCGGATGCCAAATCTTTCATGAAATACCATTATATATCAAAAAGATAAAACAATTGACCGTTGGATCATTCAACGGTACCCCTGCTAATACTGGTATCTCCCTTTAGCATCATGCAAAAAAAGTTATTGGAATGGCTCCCAAAGGAAATGTATCCCATTTTTATTAAGATGGTTATAATGACATAATATTGGCATTTTATTTTATTTTTGACTCAGAAAGGGCAAAATTCATTGAAAAAAATCAGTTCCTTACCAAGAAGGTCAAAAAAAGATTGAAAAAAATACAAAGGCATATCAATTATAATAGAGCTAGTCCGAACAAAAATATGCCACCACTATTGTATAAGTGCATCCCAATTGTACAAAACATCGTTTAAATGAATCACTCTAAAAATATTTGTACCTATGCACCAATCATAAATAAAAATCTTGATTCCCTTAATGATGTCCTCCACATATTTATACTTCCCACTAAATAGTCTTGCATTTCTCTCGATCCACAATGCCCACCATATTGTAAAAGGGATGATGTCCCAAATGTTACTTCTGATACTAGAATTTGTAACCTTTCTCCGCTTCCATTCCCATATCGTATGTCGAACTGAAGCTTGAAACACCCACTGCAACCTATAGCTATTCAAAAAGAACAACCATACAGCTCTAGTTCTTTCACAGTGTAAAAATAAATGGTGGTTTATCTATGCCGCTCTTTTACACAGTAAACAGTTGTTAACCAAAAAAGAGTTTCTGTACGTATCCACTGTAGGTGCCGCATCATAACATAGATTCCAAACAAAAAAGATTACCTTTTGTGGGATCTTTGAATTCCATAAGCATTTGTGCGAAAAAATCAGCAAGCCATCAACCTCCATAGCCTTATAACATTCAGCAACCGAGAAAACTTGTCTTCCTTGCTGCCATATTCTTCGATCCCCCGTCATTGCCAAAATTGAAAGATGAAATCAGATTTAAAAGATGTGCAACCTCGCAGTTTCCTCCTCTTTTAAATTCCTGCAGAAAACAAAATTCCAATTCGTATCTTCACTATTAGGAACCAATAAATCATCAACAGTCGCTTCCTGCATTCTACTAATCCTAAACAAGTTTGGAAATAGAGACTGCAAAGATTGTCCACTCAACCACCGATCTTTCCAAAAGAGTATTTTATCTCCAGAATTAACCTGCAATGCAATGTAGTATTTTGTTTCACTTCTTCACAACTCGTAAGTATGCCAATCCATAAACGTTTGGCCCCCGGCTTCCTTGTTGAGTTAGGAAAAAAAGCTTTACTATTGCCCCCAATTTGTGATTCATAATCCTTCTCCACAGTGCGCTTTCTTCATTTCTGTAACGCCAAATCCCCTTGGCATGCATGGCTTTGTTCATGAGCCGCAATCTCTTTATCCCCACTCCACCACCTTCTTTTGTCAAAGACAATTTCTTCCATCCAACCCAACCTCTTTTAGGTTTATTATTCAAAGTACCCCAAAGGAATTGGCGCATATTAGCATTTTAGCGCGATTTTTTCTACCAAGCCCAACTGTCGATAAATTTGATGCTAATTTTTTGATGACACGTTCTTCTTAACAGTCTTTACACTCCCATCAAAGATGAGAGCATTCCAAGATGTACGAGACCATCATCTACCAATTTAAATATCAACTGTTGAAGATTAATGGTTGAAATTAAAATTTGTGGATGGTGAAGCTTTGTTTTTCAGAATACTTTCATTTTTGGTAGGAATGTAGAGATTTATAAGAGGAACATGTCATCATAATCTTCTTAGATTCAAATTCATTGCCGATTGGGTTTGGTAGAAAAAATTACGTGCAAATGTTAAGAATATGTCATTATAACGATGTCATTGGATCCTTCCTCTTTCATATTTAAATGAGTTTACCAGCTAGCTTAGCTAATGCATCCCGCTTGCCTATCATATTTTCTATTTATATACACACATTTAGATGTACAAGTGAGGAAATGTTGACTTTACAATTGTTTCCTATTAGAATGTAACACGTATACAAGAATTCCAAGTGACCAGAAGACCACCGAAGTGTCTGTGCGGTATGAAGCTTGCAAGATAACAATATCCCTGTAATCTTTGTAATTTCCTAAATATCTCCCTAGTCAAAGATATTTAGATTTTGTATTATCTTCTTAATTAAGTTTAAAATATCTTTCACTCTATAAATAAGAGTGTAGATGTAATTGTAAGATTATCGCAGTATCCACTGATGATCAATAGTGAAGTTTCACCCTAAGGGGTCTGTGTGGACGTAGCCGTTAGTGCCGAACCACGTTAATCGTTTCATCTTCTTTGATTTTCTTTCCGTCTAATCGATGATCCGACTCAATGATACCCATAATTTATTATGATATCAGAGCGGGGAGATCCGCTCAATTGCTTCCGCTTTATTTTTATTTTTTTGGGTATCATTTTCATCGATCCATATCGGTGTGCACTTTGTGCAACATTAATCGTCAATGTCAATTTATTTCCAGAGTTATTTTTTACTACTTATCAAAATAACTTTTTATTCTTCTATGGATGCCTTTGATAACGATCCATAGTCAAACTTTGCTCGAACTATTTTCTTTGATGCCAACATTCATTCATTTCATTTGCGTGGGTTTCAACCTCCACGGAGTTTTTCTATTTTTTATTTTTTTTTTTAATTTCGCGTCAAAGAATGATACTTTTGGTTTGGTTTTAGTTCCTCGTCCAAGGCTGAAACCATTCATCCCAATACTGTTGTTGTTTAAAGGATCAACAGTGTTTCATTCACCCCAGTGGTGATCAGTCTCTTTTAAAGGCGGGGTCCTTGGAGATATATTGGTGGGCTTCTTTTCACCAACTGCACCATAGTCCGGTTTATCCATAACCTTAGTGTTGATGGTGGTTTTTAAACAAGGGGTAAAATCGTAAAACCCCATGACCTAGTGTTACCCGCAACACATTAACTAAGAGCATTTAACTCAGGTGTAAATAATTAATAGGGGTATTTTTTCAAAATACCAGATTAGGGTTTTCGACACAGAACCCTAATTCCAAAACCAAGCCGCACACTGCGCACCATGGCGACAATGCCAAACCAAGCCGCACACTGCGCGTCATGGCAACAATACCAAACTAAGCCGCACACTGCGCACCATGGCAACAATGCCAAACCAAGCCGCACACTGCGCACCATGGCAACGATGCCAAACCAAGCCGCATACTGCGCACCATGGCAACGACGCCAAAACCAAGCCGCACACTGCGCACCATGGCAACGACGCCAAAACCAAGCCGCACACTGCGCACCATGGCAACGACGCCAAACCAAGCCGCATACTACGCACCATGGCAACGACGCCAAAACCAAGCCGCACACTGCGCACCATGGCAACCATGCCAAACCAAGCCGCACACTGCGCACCGTGGCAACGACGCCAAAACCAAGCCGCACAAAGGCGCACCATGGCAACCGACGCCAAAACCAAACTACATATCGCACTCATTGGCAACCATGCCAAACTAAGCCGCTATGCCATTGGCACATGCCAAATATAGCGCCCTAGGCTTGCAAAACGTGCAACTAGGTCAACACGGCCGTATGTGCCATTGGCACATGCCAACACGTACCACAAGCCATATTTCCAAGCCGCTCGCCATTGGCACATGCCAAATATAGCGCCCTAGGCTTGCAAAACGTGCAACTAGGTCAACATGGCCGTACGTGCCATTGGCACATGCCAACACGTACCACAAGCCATATTTCCAAGCCGCTATGCCATTGGCACATGCCAAATATAGCGCCCTAGGCTTGCAAAACGTGCAACTAGGTCAACATGGCCATACGTGCCATTGGCACATGCCAACACGTACCACAAGCCATATTTCCAAGCCGCTATGCCATTGGCACATGCCAAATATAGCGCCCTAGGCTTGCAAAACGTGCAACTAGGTCAAGTCGGCCACGCATGCCATTGGCACATGCCAACATGCTCGCTGGTAGCTTTTCCTACCAAGGCCACGGCCCTAACGGCCACGCATGCCATTGGCACATGCCAACATGCTCGCTGGTAGCTTTTCCTACCAAGGCCACGCATGCCATTGGCACATGCCAACATGCTCGCTGGTAGCTTTTCCTACCAAGGCCACGGCCCTAACGGCCACGCATGCCATTGGCACATGCCAACATGCTCGCTGGTAGCTTTTCCTACCAAGGCCACGGCCCTAACGGCCACGCATGCCATTGGCACATGCCAACATGCTCACTGGTATCTTTTCCTACCAAGGCCACGGCCCTAACGGCCACGCATGCCATTGGCACATGCCAACATGCTCGCCGGTAGCTTTTCCTACCAAGGCCACGGCCCTAACGGCCACGCATGCCATTGGCACATGCCAACATGCTCGCTGGTAGCTTTTCCTACCAAGGCCACGGCCCTAACGGCCACGCATGCCATTGGCACATGCCAACATGCTCGCTGGTATCTTTTCCTACCAAGGCCACGGCCCTAACGGCCACGCATGCCATTGGCACATGCCAACATGCTCGCTGGTAGCTTTTCCTACCAAGGCCACGGCCTAACGGCCACGCATGCCATTGGCACATGCCAACATGCTCACCGGGTAGCTTTTCCTACCAAGGCCACGGCCCTAACGGCCACGCATGCCATTGGCACATGCCAACATGCTCGCCGGTAGCTTTTCCTACCAAGGCCACGGCCCTAACGGCCACGTATGCCATTGGCAACATGCCAACATGCTCGCCGGTAGCTTTTCCTACCAAGGCCACGGCCCTAACGGCCACGCATGCCATTGGCACATGCCAACATGCTCGCTGGTAGCTTTTCCTACCAAGGCCACGGCCCTAACGGCCACGCATGCCATTGGCACATGCCAACATGCTCGCTGGTAGCTTTTCCTACCAAGGCCACGGCCCTAACGGTCACGCATGACATTGGCACATGCCAACACGCTCGCTGGTAGCCTTCATCACCTAACCGTGGCCCTAATGCGCGCTGGTAGCCTAACTTGCAAACCGTGCAACCTAGGCCAATTCGACCGCACATGCCACTAACAGCTCTGGCATTACCACTCAACGTACAACCTACCACCAAGGCATTCCGCACTAGGGCTGTCAACGGCACTAAACGAAACAAATAATGGCTCTGCCGCTACCGTTGTCGTTAAATTTACCGGTTAACCGTTATCCGCTAATTGCCGACGGAATTGTAAAATCAGTTCCATTGCCGTTACGTCGGACATATCGGTTAACGGTTAATTTTCCTAATTAACCTAATGTCATAGACAACACAAAAACAGTTCTAAATCCAAACAAACAACTTGTTCACACAGAAAAAAAACATACAGATGTTCATGTTCTAAACCAAATTACATGTTCAGATCATCACAATGTTCTATCAAAAGAAAAAAACCAAGTTTTTGCAAAATAAAGTGATTGAGAGGGATGACTTCTTTTTGATGAACCAACGTAATTGGATGCTCCTCCACTTTGGGTCATGATTAATTTCACTAATTGAAAACCCTAACTTCAATTTTCAGAAACCCTAAATTGAAAATTTAGTTTTTAGGATTGAAATTAAGCTCGAAATAAAAAGAAGAAGATAACCCTAGTTTTCTAATCGAATGAAGATGATGATTTTGCTTGAATTGAAAGGAAGGAGATGAGGGATTGAGGGTGATTGATGAGGGGTGAGTTTTTCTTCTCTAGTTTGGTCGAGCTGAAGAACAGAAGAAGAATATAATGATTCATTCGATTCGAGTATAGCCTAGGTATAGAATATTACACGTGCTAGGTACACGTTAGCGGTTAACGGAACTAAGGCTAACGGAAATATGTATTCCATTACCGTTACCGTCGGATAAAATTAACCGCTACATTAGCGGTAACGGGTAACGGATAACAGTATAACGGAACTATTCGTAACGGCAACCGGGTAATCGGTTACGGCTAACGGTTAACGGGTTTCCATTGACAGGCCTATTCCGCACATGCCACACATGCCACTAGCAGCTCTGGCATTACCACTCAACATACAACCTACCACCAAGGCATTCCGCACATGCCAATGACACATGCCACACGCGCCACTAGCAGCGCCACTTGCACTCAAGGTGCAACCAACACTCGAGATATCAACACAAACTGGGGGATACTTTCCAGGGTTTTGGTTTGGCGGTCACAGCTTGCAGTGTACACTACGCTCACATTAAGAAAGCGTGAAAAGGAATAAAGCGGTCAAATAAATGAGGAAATAATGGTGAAAACGTTTTAACCCATTAACACCATGCGGTTACCACCTCCTCCCATTATTTCACCCTTTACTCTCTTCCTTCATGAGACCAGGGTACGTTTCAATCTCGACTTGTATAAATAGGTCTTACCTATTTCCACCAGACAACAAGTATCGGTCAGGAGAAAAATACTACACTCTCAGAAAATGCAACTTTGCAAGCTCTCCAAAAGCTTTCATCTCTTGCAAGCTTCCGAAGCTTCCACTTTCGATACAAGTCGAGACACTACTCTCCCGTAACTATTCCGGGTCTCAACACCTTTCTTGGCTTCCCTCCCCAAATCAACCCTTCTCCTCCACTTTGTGACCGAAGCAAGTCCTGAACGACCATTTCTTGGTTTAGGCCGGACTTGTACGCATTGATCTCTCGAATCTATAAAGTGCTCACGTGCAGCACATTTGTTTAGGGTTTGAACCCGCTTTCTCACTCACCTACCGAATTTACCGAAATCGGCGAAACGATTTTCACCCATAAACAATTGGCGACCACAATGGGAGGATTGATCTATCGGCTACAATGTCGATCTGTCGATCTCGTTCTTCGACCCGGATGTCAAGATGGTAGGGGACTTGCCGAAGATGCTACCACTCGATCCGACTCAACTACCGCACGACCGGTTACCGGTTGCAAAAACTACACGAGAAAATTGGGGACTCGTTGAAGATGCTACCAGCGATTGGGGACTTGCGACTCGGTCCGACTCAATGCCGGACAACCCGGTTATCGGTTGTTAAAATTACACCCCGAAAACCGGGGACTCGCCAAGACGCTACCAAAGAATTGGGGACTAATCGCGATGCTACCAAAGAAAAGCCACCTTGCTACAAAAAGCCGCCTTTTACTTGGAGAGAGGCGTGTTTGCAAGTGAGTAAATTTAGATTGGGCAAGATATACGATCTGTTTTTAGGTTCTTAATAAAACCGCCATACTATTGCGTCTTGTGCCTATTGCTAGCACACACTTTCATAAAAGCAATATTCCTTTCCCAAAATATAATCGAGTTATATTATCAAAACCATTCATCCCGAAATAATCCAATATCCTCAAAAGCTAACATTTATCTATCAACCCAAGAAATCCAGAAGACAAAAACCATAAACCAGGCACTTTGTTTGCCTTTCAAAGAAAAAAAAAATTTCACCTACCCGTACATACCTACTCGCACAATAACAATTACCCATCACTATTAGCAGACGTTACTACAGTGGCATTTGAAGAATTATTTATGATGAAGTATTTCCACAAGTTTATGAAAGGCATACCTATGGCTACGGTTTACACCAGCACAAGAAAACAATAAAACAAATTGAAAGAGAAACGCTGGAGTACATAGCTGGGATATGCTTGCCCGCTTTGTCACTACCGCGCTACCGCTAACACCATGACGTGATAACAAAGATACGAGGTAAAAAGGGGAGCCAACCCATTTCATAAGCATAACACTTTTTGAATTTGAATAAGGAAAGGATTTCATGTTTGAGCTACGTATGGGAAGAGGCAACTGGGCCCGCAGAACAAGTCCAAGCCACGCCAAGCCAGCACCGTGCCAAGCCAATGGTCCACACCATACCGAAATCCAAGCCGGCGTCCACACCAAGTCGGCGCCCATTCCAAGACGATCCAGCGCCTACCGGACGCGTTTCCGGATGCGCTTACCGACGCGCTTGCCGCACGCGCGCATGCCAGCACTTTCCAGAAGCGCTTGCCAGACGCGCTTACCAGGCACACATGCCGCACGCGCATGCCAGCCGTAGTACCACACTTTGTGCTAACAGTTTGCATCCTTCTAGCGCTAACATCTTGCGCCCTTCCAAAGACTATCCTCGCCCTTAGAAACAAAGACCATGGCTCCAAAGACTTCGTGATCAAAACCATGTCATCTCCGCACGATACACTTACGATCACCGGAACCGAGCCACTTCCGCCACCCCAACGGTTCTTCAAGCATGAAAGCTCCAACCTTCACCGACGCTACTCCACCATCGGGGCAAGATATCTTGGAAGATCCTAAGAAGCCGACCTCCTTTTAGCACTGTTGATTCGATGAAAAGACGAAAGATACTTCAGCAGGACGCGCGTTATAGATGAAGAGGCTCGCGTTGCTCTTGAACGCCCAGTAGAAGGGGATAAGCAATCCAATTTCGTCGCACGTGAAGATCATGAGGACTTCTCCAAAATCGAAAGCAATGGAAATCAACAACTCTCCTGAGTTCACGGAGACCCTCCTTCTGTCGGGACCCTCATAATTGGAACTTCGCCCACAAAGTCGTACAGTCTATGATGAAACAGATTATGTGAGATTCTATATTTCTCCAAGGCATAGCATCAAGACATATTTGCATCTCTCAACCGCACCGCATCGGGAAAGCGGCGTTTCCAGCCGGGAAGCCGTTCCCAAACCCCAACCTCTCCTAGAAAGCACGATCGACGGATGTAACTGGGGACTCCTAACCTCTTTTCTCTTGAGGGATGTCAAGTTTGACAGAACGTGACGCGGCCTCCGACTTCAAAATGGTAGCCGTCAAGGCTCTGAGAGTTGCAAGATGTCGTTTCAACGTTCTCTCCAAAAGTAGCTCCGCATCAACGTTCTCTCCGTGTAGCTACGCATCAACGTTCTCCGGCGGCGGCTTCGCTTCAACGTTCGCTTCAATGCCACTCCTTCCGCAAAGGGTCGTGCCGCCACACTCCCCATATCAAGGAACATAGTCACAACAGCCAATCTTCGTAGTCATGGACACCTTTTAATCCATCTCTCCAAAACTCGTGATCATGGACGGTTTGCTCGCTTTTACGCATCCAGCCAATCCTTTTACGTCCACGGAAGCTCATAGAATATCAGCCAACCTACTTTGTTACTACGACAATGTAGTTTCTCCTGATTACATCTCCTACCAAGAACTGTTGCCCCTCATTCGTTGATACCGGCGTAGCTTCACCGCAGCGAAAGAATTACTACAAAGATGGAAACACGTAAACCATACTTGAGAACGAAAGATATACACGGGATCCCTTCACTGTCAAAGCTACGAAGAAAAGTCCACCAAAAATCCGTACCCACAACAAGGTCCTCTACTCTTCAAGGGTGCAGCGCAAGAACATCATCACCTCTCTGTCTAGAAGACGCCTTCAACACTTTACGAGGCCGCGGAGGATCCCGAGCTGCGCACTATCGAATATGTCATCATGTAATTTTTGAGCATCCCGAGTGTCACATCCGGAAGAGTACGATAGGCTTATATCAAATCCCGTGAGAGGGGGATTCAAGGCGATATAATGAAAGTAGGTCATGCATGGGGACTACCAACGTAAGATGCTTTCACTCCCTCAACCAGTTATTACTGATTTCAACATCATCACTATCGAGGTTTTACGAGCCACGGGAATTTCTCAACATGAATCCGTACATGTGCACCGAAAACTCCAAAAGCACGCCAAAAGGTTACATTCACGTATTCATCCATTCCATCATATCAAACCGAAGTATGACCGGGGACTTCTCGCGCATCCCATCTCGTAAGATAGAGCCCTAAATCGGCGTCCTCCAAGTCTGCGGCAGAGTCAACAAGGACGGATTCGAAGGAAGGGGAACGACTAGGTCATCCTCGTCGATAACGGTGATGCTCCAACAGGATATCTCTGCACAAAAGGGAAATTTTCCATTTATACAACAAGCGGCGGTAAAGTGTACGACAGTCCGCCAAACAAGAAGAAAACATACCGAGAGAAATTCAACAAGAAGAACCTTTTCTCAAACGAGGGAGATGATGCAGTTGCGTTGGGTTTGAATACAGAACCTTTAAAAAGGAAAGGAAGCAATGAGGGACATAACGCTTCCAGATTTTTTTTTGGCATGAATAATGCCCTAATCGAAGCCGCACGTGAAGGAAAGCAAGATAAGGAAACTTTGCTATATGAAGAAATACCCACTCCCTCCTTGTTTACATCGGGCACGCCAGCAAGCACGCACAGCTTCCACACCTTGCGCCGGTCCCACCAGCTAGCACAATCAGTTTCCCAACTCACGCCAACTTCCCAACGTCGCCCAAGTTGCACCGGCCCCACCAATTGCGCCGACTTCCCAATGGCCGCCCAAGTCACGCCTACAAGCACGCACAGCTTCCACACCTTGCGCCGGCCCCACCAGCTAGCACACTCGGTTCCCAACTCACGCCAATTTCCCAACGTCGCCCAAGCCGCACCGCCCCACCAATTGTGCCAGCCTCCCGATTTGTGCAAAACTGCCAGAGGCAAGGATTCCAAATCCTATTTATAAAAGGTCAGACAAGCCTCCTCAATTCTCTTTACGGTTTGTTGTTGATAGTTTGTCACCATCTTATGCTTACCTCGCAACAAAGATCCTGTTCCGAGCTAAGCAGGGGACTTAATGTTGATGGTGGTTTTTAAACAAGGGGTAAAATCGCAAAACCCCATGACCTAGTGTTACCCGCAACACATTAACTAAGAGCATTTAAATCAGGTGTAAATAATTAATAGGGGTATTTTTTCAAAATACCGGATTAGGGTTTTCGACACGAACCCTAATTCCAAAACCAAGCCGCACACTCGCGCACCATGGCGACAATGCCAAACCAAGCCGCACCATGCCAAACCAAGCGCACCATGGCAACAATGCCAAACCAAGCCGCACACTGCGCACCATGGCAACGAGGCCAAACCAAGCCGCATACTGCGCACCATGGCAACGACGCCAAAACCAAGCCGCACACTGCGCACCATGGCAACAATGCCAAACCAAGCCGCACACCGCGCACCATGGCAACCTGCGCCAAACCAAGCCGCATCTGCATCGCACCATGGCAACGACGCCAAAACCAAGCCGCACATCTGCGCACCATGGCAACAATGCCAAACCAAGCCGCACACTGCGCACCGTGGCAACGACGCCAAAACCAAGCCGCACACTGCGCACCATGGCAGCGACGCCAAAACCAAACTACATATCGCACTCATTGGCAACCATGCCAAACTAAGCCGCTATGCCATTGGCACATGCCGAATATAGCGCCCTAGGCTCGCAAAACGTGCAACTAGGTCAACACGGCCGTATGTGCCATTGGCACATGCCAACACGTACCACAAGCCATATTTCCAAGCCGCTATGCCATTGGCACATGCCAAATATAGCTCCCTAGGCTTGGAAAACGTGCAACTAGGTCAACATGGCCGTACGTGCCATTGGCACATGCCAACACGTACCACAAACCATATTTCCAAGCCGCTATGCCATTGGCACATGCCAAATATAGCGCCCTAGGCTTGCAAAACGTGCAACTAGGTCAACATGGCCGTACGTGCCATTGGCACATGCCAACACGTACCACAAGCCATATTTCCAAGCCGCTATACCATTGGCACATGCCAAATATAGCGCCCTAGGCTTGCAAAACGTGCAACTAGGTCAAGTCGGCCACGCATGCCATTGGCACATGCCAACATGCTCATTTGGTAGATTTTCCTACCAAGGCCACGGCCACTAACGGCCACGCATGCCATTGGCACATGCCAACATGCTCGCTGGTAGCTTTTCCTACCAAGGCCACGGCCCTAACGGCCACGCATGCCATTGGCACATGCCAACATGCTCGCTGGTAGCTTTTCCTACCAAGGCCACGGCCCTAACGGCCACGCATGCCATTGGCACATGCCAACATGCTCGTGGGTAGCTTTTCTTACCAAGGCCACGACCCTAACGGCCATGCATGCCATTGGCACATGCCAACATGCTCGCTGGTATCTTTTCCTACCAAGGCCACGGCCCTAACGGCCACGCATGCCATTGGCACATGCCAACATGCTCGCTGGTAGCTTTTCCTACCAAGGCCACGGCCCTAACGGCCACGCATGCCATTGGCACATGTGACCGGTTGTCAGCCGACACAAATATAATTACACTTTCTTACTACTCAAAATATATAATGAAGCAAGGGCAAGAAAGGATCGATCCCACAGAGAGGTCTTGGTTGTCAATATGTTATGGTTTCCTATATAAAACACCGAGGATTTTCTGATTTAAACGGAAATGAATAAAAGCGAATAAAGAAATAAGCAAACAAATCAAATCAAGGATGAGAAAGTATTGGTCATGTATTTCGTCTTCAATCACAAACATGTTTTCAACACAATAACTAGAATTGATATTTTAATCTCAACTTTTATCAAAGACCCTAGAATACCTTGATTGCAAGAATATCTCGCAAATCTCCTCATGTCATCAACAAACACATTAAAAGATGCGAATATGAATTCTACCTAAAGGAACAACCTAATGTGTAAAAGCACTAATCAAGTTTAATTCCCTAGATGCATTAGGTTCTATGAAATCAGGCCAATCAAAGTAATCGAACGTGGAAAGCGCACTAATCCGATTTAACAAAGGTTATGGTTCACATAAGATCATAAGAATATATCACTACAAACTATAATCTTATTTATGCTACTTGCAATCCGGAATTATCACTTTTTATGTATAATAACCCTAATCTAGCAATAAAGATGAAAGCAAACTCAATCGATTCGCGACTCGACTAACAAGCATTCAAATCATGTAACAATATTCATGGTGAATCATAAACGATAATATGAGAGAAAACTAATTTATTGAATTAAAACCCATATTTGGAAATCCAACTTATTCCATAACCAATAATAAAACTCTAGTTCATATTCATGGAGTTCATCACAAGAAGAAAAAGAAACTCTATCATGTTGTAAACCCTAGAAACAAAGTAGTGGCAAAAAGAATAGATTAAAAGATATTAGTTCAAAGATATTAAAAGTCCTCTCTTTTATATGTTTCTCCAATTTCCATAAAGGATACTCCTTCCAATATTAGGTCTTCTCAAAACCCATCTCCAAGTGGTCCACCAAGCCCATGTGTGAGAAAAACCCATGTAAAAATTTTGCCCAAAAAATCATCGCCGGAAAACTGGGATTGTGGCCGGAAAGATTGCCGGAAAGTAGTTCAGGTGACCGGCAAAGTCTGCCCGGTCACCGGTCAACGGGTCAAAACGGTCGAGTCAACTCGGCCGGGTCAACGGGTCAGCTCAGGTCAACCCAGACCGAGTCAGGTGGTCTAGTCAGACCTGAGTCAGTCACTGACTTGACTGAGGCCATTTGCAGTCTTGCACAGGCTTTATGTTGTGCTGCACAATCATTGTGCTTCCAATCTCAATTCACTGCCACACCAGCTACTGCAGATCCAACTGCTCTTCTTCCATGCTCACAACAGCACCATCACCTGCAACTCCTATAACCCATTACTATCAGCTTTGTAAGCTCAACCATCACCTCCTCTCTATAGCCATCAGGACCTGTATCTAGTTCCACCTCAGTTCAGGCCATCTAGCTTAACACTTCATCTTCCCTGACTTGAGCAAAACCTCACAAACTTGAGCCACACTGCTGTCAAGACATACCCAAATCTCTGTTAAAACCATATAGTATTTCATTCACTTTCTGTTGTGCTTGGTCTCATCCCAGCTGCAACTTCATCCTAGGCCAACACCAGCTCACGACATTGCTTTCAGCTTCATTGCTCATCCCCAACACCTAATCGCGAACTGCAGCTGCACATCAACCAGACTCTGTCAATTCCCAACAAAGCTGTGACAACAGCTCACTCAACCAGCTCTTCCTTCCTTGCACCAGTTCATCTGAGCTCCTGCAATCTTTCCCTGTAATTCAATTCCAGCTCAACTCCACAACTAACTGGCAGCAGCTGCTCAAACCAATTACTCCATCTCCTCAGCAGCTGCTCCTTCATTCCCCGTAGACCTACAACAACTTCAGTGTAACTCCTGAGTTCACAGCTCAAACTTCCACCAACACCAATTGCAGCTCCACTTCATTTCATTCCCTAGTATTATACTAATTCCAACACCAGGCAACAGTGCCATATGAAAAGTGTTCTGCACTTCAACTCCACATAACTCTTCCTCTAGCTTCCTGCACAACTGTAACGGAACCAGCACCACCAGACTACAGCCTGCAAGCTCCACTGTAGCTCACCACCAATTCCACCTCCAACTAACAGCCAACACCCATTCAACACATAGCACCACAGTTCACTTCTCCCAAAGATCATAGCAGAAAGGTCTTCTCGGCCGATTTTCCTCCATTTCATGTTTCCACATACAGCTCTGTGTATGTGTGAGCTCCAAAACCCCTCTCATCTTTCTCACCAGATAGCCCAAAAACCAGAATCAAACACGAGCTTTTGTAAGTCACCAGTTGAACCAATCAATTACACTTCTCGGGATCAATCCAAACCAAACCCATTTCATCGCTGACAGAATCCATACGACTTTGGCTTCAGAATCCCTAGATTGTGACTTGAATTTCATCTTCATCACCTGAGACTCTGCCTGACTGCAATTTACAACCCTTCAATTTCTCCTTTGAATTCCTCCATCAAAACACCGTTTCTCTCAATTTCTCGACTTTGGCTTCAGCTTCCAATATTCATCTCTATGAACCTTAAATATCAACTTCCCTGACTTCTCTCATTATCAACCATTCATCTCTGATTTCTCCGATTCATTTGATAGCTCCCATTTCTAGAGATTCACAGTAACATCAACTCCAATCCAGGCTTTCGTGTTCTTCATTTACTCAGCCATTATCACGAATCCATCTCGATCTAAAGCCCTTCAAGCATATACCATACCTTCAAATCTCTGGGACTTAACTCAACTCCATCATCACTTTCAACTAACCCTTGATCGTCACCATCTTCAAATCTCTTGGGATCTCTCGATTTCACTAACATTTTCTCGATCTCAATTTAGCAGCAACCGCTGCTTTTGTTTCTCAATTTCAGGGTGTAGTGTAAGAACGAGAGAACCTCTCTTGATTTTAGGGTTATGTTGGATAATTGGGGCAGGATTCAGACACCCCACTACATGGGATAAGGGATGACCAAATCAAACTTGGCTTGTCGGTTTCAGAAAACCGACAGCCTAATTCTCGGTTCAATTGTCAGTTCTACGGGACTGACAGCTTAATTTCCAGCTTAATTCCTCTTGTGCAACCTAGCATGCTCCGAATATCGTCTGCGAGTTGAGCCTTTTGCTCTTTACGCTCCAAATGGACCTTTTCTCCTTCTTTTCGTTCGTGCGACTCCAAAGCACCTAATAACTCAAATTCACACATAAGATACATAATTCACACAAAAAATAGCAAAGAAAGCGTAAATACTAGATAATAAATACGGTGTATTCTACACCTATCAACATGCCAACATGCTCGCTGGTAGCTTTTCCTACCAAGGCCACGGCCCTAACGGCCACGCATGCCATTGGCACATGCCAACATGCTCGCTGGTAGCTTTTCCTACCAAGGCCACGGCCCTAACGGCCACGCATGCCATTGGCACATGCCAACATGCTCGCTGGTAGCTTTTCCTACCAAGGCCACGGCCCTAACGGCCACGCATGCCATTGGCACATGCCAACATGCTTAGCTTTTCCTACCAAGGCCACGGCCCTAACGGCCACGCATGCCATTGGCACATGCCAACATGCTCATTTGGTAGCTTTTCCTACCAAGGCCACGGCCCTAACGGCCACGCATGCCATTGGCACATGCCAACATGCTCGCTGGTAGCTTTTCCTACCAAGGCCACGGCCCTAACGGCCACACATGCCATTGGCACATGCCAACATGCTCACGGTAGCTTTTCCTACCAAGGCCACGGCCCTAATAACCACGCATGCCATTGGCACATGCCAACATGCTCGCTGGTAGCTTTTCCTACCAAGGCCACGGCCCTAACTGGTCACCCATGACATTGGCACATGCCAACACGCTCGCTGGTAGCCTTCATCACCTAGCCGTGGCCCTAATGCACGCTGGTAGCCTAACTTGCAAACCGTGCAACCTAGGCCAATTCGACCGCACATGCCACTAGCAGCTCTGGCATTACCACTCAACGTACAACCTACCACCAAGGAATTCCGCACATGCCACACATGCCACTAGCATCTCTGGCATTACCACTCAACATACAACCTACCACCAAGGCATTCCGCACATGCCAATGGCACATGCCACACGCGCCACTAGCAGCGCCACTTGCACTCAAGGTGCAACCAACACTCGAGATATCAACACAAACCGGGGATGCTTTCCGGGGTTTTGGTTTGGCGGTCACAGCTTGCACGTACACTACGCTCACATTAAGAAAGCGTGAAAAGGAATAAAGCGGTCAAATAAATGAGGAAATAATGGTGAAAACGTTTTCACCCATTAACACCATGCGGTTACCACCTCCTCCCATTATTTCACCCTTTACTCTCTTCCTTCATGAGACCAGTACGTTTCAATCTCGACTTGTATAAATAGGTCTTACCTATTTCCACCAGACAACAAGTCTTGGTCAGGAGAAAAATACTACACTCTCAGAAAAGGCAACTTTGCAAGCTCTCCAAAAAGCTTTCATCTCTTGCAAGCTTCCGAAGCTTCCACTTTCTGATACAAGTCGAGACACTACTCTCCCAGAACTATTCTGGTCTCAACACCTTTCTTGGCTTCCCTCCCCAAATCAACCCTTCTCCTCCACTTTGTGACCGAAGCAAGTCCGGAACGGCCATTTCTTGGTTTAGGTCGGACTTGTCTGATTGATCTCTCGAATCTATAAAGTGCTCACGTGCAGCACATTTGTTTAGGGTTTGAACCAGTTTCTCACTCACCTACCGAATTTACTGAAATCGGCAGAAACGATCTTCACCCATAAACACTTAGTCAAATGGATTAATTTATTTTATCTCTTTATCAGAGTTATTTAAATGATCCTAGTTATCGAAATTTAAATCCAAGTTAAAGGATTTTTTCATCTAAATCAAATTTTCAAATTTGTCTTTCATATCCCTTTTGTGTTTCAATGGAACTATGGAAGACCATGCATAGATATAGTTTTGGAGCTTCCATTTTCAATATTCTAGCATAGCAAAAGGATTTACATATTTTTCTCTCTTGATCTTGATACATATCAAGTAGCAATTTTTTTATTGGGGTTTTTTCCTCTTCTTCATTGCTATTTATCAAACATGTTGTGGATGATCCAGTATACATTCACAAAATATTTTTTTTTCCTTGGTTCTTTTTACCAAGAAGATTTAATTTAATTCGGGAAATATCTCCATTTTCAAAATTGTTGCCAAAATCTGGTAATCGATTTATTTGAAATATTTTCCATATTTTTAATCTTTATCCTAAATTAATATATGGCCTTTTTTGTGCGAAAATATGTCAACAGAATGAATTGTTATGTTCTGGCATCCGCAATTATAGCCTTTTGGATTTACTAATCTCCTTGTTTCCGGTCTAAACATTTTTTTTTTTAGATCGCATCTAAGATCAATCCTTCATGCGTGGTATTCCATCAAGATTTTTGTTTTAATTTCTTGTCGATTTTCATGGCAAGATCCTTATTTCAATATCATGAAATGATATTCGTCTTACCAAATATGGTAACTATTTGTGGAATTATTTTCCTTATCTCCAAAAATGAATCCAGTATATTGTCTTTCTGCATATATATCATTCCATAATTTTAGTCATTTGAGTTGATAATTCAATCTATGATATATTTATCATTTCCGGAAATACTTCTCGCAGGAAATCTAATCTCTTGTTCGGGTAAGATTTTCCTTTTCCAAAAATAATGCTATTCCGGGTATCTTGGTAAGAAGACATTAAAAGTGTCTATAATAAAGACTCATTAAGGACTACTTTTCCAGAACATGAGTAGACATAAATATTCAGTGGTTCACGGTGACTAAGCGATAAACAAAAAAAAAATTAATCATTATTGTAAAGGGTGAAAACTGTGAAGTGTGAAGTTTAGTCATTATCCAAGCAAGTTCATCGCCGATTCATGAAGTGTGGAGGGTGAAGGCGTGAAGTGTGAAGTTTAATCATTATCCTAGCAAGTTCAATACCGTGCTGCTCCAGTCAAGTTCGTTGTCGTGCTGCTCCCATCTTTATTACAAAGATAAGTATTAATCTCTCCGTTGATTGTTGGTGTATCATCACATGATGAAGTTATCCAAGGTTATAATTTTTGTTAATCGTTCAAGTTGTACACTTCGTTTCTTTACGTGTTTAACTTGCGGGGGAGTATTAGAATGTAACACGTATACAAGAATTCCAAGTGACCAGAAGACCACCGAGGTGTCTGTGCGGTATAAAGATTGCAAGATAACAATATCCATGTAATCTTTGTAATTTCCTAAATATCTCCCTAGTCAAAAATATTTAGATTTTGTATTTTGGTAATGGAAACCACGAATACGGAAAATACTTGTAGTCAAAAACAAATGACGACATACTTTCACATATTGTGAAGCAAAAAATTTGGAGAAGAAGATACGAAACTATTTTGGAAAATAAATAAATTTCCAAAATTGGATATATAAATATTTTCGGAATTGATATAGTGAGATAATAACGGAAATTAGCCGTATAATTAGGATCCTTCTATGACCAAGGCATAAAGATGGGACTCGAAGATGTTGAGATAATTAATCTGATATCGACGAAAAGAATATGATCATCAATTGTGTTAATAACCATATGAAGAATGAAACGACCATAAAATGAACAACTATTAAAGAATAGATCAGCTCACGGGAGAGTGAGTTATTTCATCTTTGAAAACTTTTGAAAATTTGGAAAGAATTGATCCTCGAAAAACATTATGCACGTTTTCGGGCAATAAAAAAATGATACCAGAAATGGAATTCATCTTTGATGAACATTGATAAATATGGAAAATATTTTGATGTAAATTTCCGTACTTTTGATGGCTTATTTTGTTGTCTGTTGATCAATAACCAAGACAAGCTAATCACAGAATATCAACAACTAGTAATAGATGATGTACGTATAAGAAAGTTTTCATGAATGGAAACTAATTTCGAGATTTAAGATCGGAAAAAGATAACGATCTTTTGGAGAGAATAATTAGCCAAGAAATTTAAATAATTATGGAAAGATAATTTATTTCCGGAAAGAGAGAATTTTTATGCTTTGGATTGATTACCAGAGACACCTCGGTGGTCTTCTGGTCACCTGGAATTCTTGTATACGTGTTACATTCTAATATTTCCAATAGGAAATTTTGTCCAGTACAATGCATAATGAGCTTCATTAATAGCCTGAAGTAGAAAGAGATTCTCTCAAACATAGATGGCTTTCTCTAACTAGAGAAAGTTAGACCACTAAATGGTTGAGAGCAGGGACTGAGCTTCAGCATCTACTAACGAGTCTGCATAGGTTATCCATCCACAAAAAAACTCATCAAAACAAAAGTAACACAAAAAACCCAAAAAAACAAAAGTAACACAAAAACCCCAAAGAATTTGATGAAACCAATTTGAAATTAGGGATTTTTGTATCAAATTTTAAAAATTTGGGGATTTGTATCAATTTTGTTTAAGATAGAGTTTTAATGGATCCCCCAACATTTGAACGGGTTCTTATACCACAGGTTTGGTCACCTTGAATTTTTATGACTAGTTCTGCCCAAATAATTTTAGAACGGAGATATCATCACTTTTTCAACCTTGACCAGAATCACATATAAGACCAGGATGATTGGCTTTGTTTTGTTGACTTTTTAAAGAGATGTTAATATATTATCTTTTCTGGAATCTCACCAATCTGTAGGATCTTCCACTGTAATCCAACCGTATTCGTATTTGAACAGGGACGGTATTAGGGGGTGGCTTACCTAGGCTGCAGCCCACCCCAAAATTTCTAAAAAGATGTTTTGTTAGTGTAATTTTTAACATTTGTAAAATTTAGCCCAGGTGTAAATTTTAATTAGCCCATTAATTGTTAAGATATGATTCCGCGTGGAAGAAATCAGAAGATTTTGGAACCTGGTCCCACATGGATTAATTTTTGAATAGCATCTCAACCGTTCAAAGGCTATAGGGAAAAACAAGTATTCATGATGTTTCTTAAAATCAGGTATTGAATGGGCTCACTTGTTACATGTCAGTTTGATAAAATAAAACTGTGTCAAATGGGGGTGTCTTGTCCTTAACTAAGCAAGCGTTTGTCCACCTTTAAAAAAAGAAAAAAAAGCAAGTGTTTGTCCAAAAATTAATTTTTCTTCTATGAAGTGACTACAATTTTATGTATATCTAAAAATGCAGTGTATTCATGAGACAAAAATACAATATGTCATTACTTATTATCCGTATATGTACAAACTCCAAATAGTTTTGCATCCCTATAATAACCTTTGAAACTAGAAAAAAATTGGGCGTCCTTCGGCCGCTAAATAAATGAGGATTATTATTTTCGATACGCAAATTATTCATCCCTTATATTAGTTACAAGCTGAAAAAATTTGATTCCAAGCTTTGTGCTCCAAGGAAAAGAGATCGTGTGGCATACTCATACTCGCTTTAAGTATATCACTACAGTTGTCATTCTCGCAGTTGAGATGAATTAAGTTCAGAGTTCGAGAAAAAAAAATTAGCCCATCCAAACATAAATTCCTGGTTCTTGGTTGTATTTGAACTTTGACTACAAGTAGACACCGTCAGTTTGTATGTGGCCGGAATAGGCAACGTGCCAAACAACTTGGGAGGGGACTCATTCCCAGTATGAGGACCTTTCCGATCATAGCCGAGCCTGAGAAAGGAGTGCAATAAATCGGCCTCCTTCTCGACACTCAGTTACCTTTCTCTCCTCGATCGCTCTGCTTGTGACAAAAACTTTAATGGACCTGGAAGGAGTGGTCGGAAGGTTTGCCGGCATGGTGCTGGCGGTTTTGACCAGGGAGGATAAGTTCCCATTATATGATGTTATGATTTATGTAAGTTGTTCTGTCTTCAAAGTTACGATTATGGCTGACTTAGGGTTCATCACCATATAATCTTTCGTACAGGGCCGGCCCTGCGGCAAAGTCAGCAAAGTTTGACTTTGGGGCAGCACTGCTAAGGGGGCAGCAAAAGAGGATGTTCTCCAAGGTGTTTCTACTTGAAACAAAATAAAATTGGTATAAGACTGATAGCCCAGAAAATAAAGGGACATATTATTGCAATGAATTAGTTTAGTGGCCAAGTACAACATTGTTCCCTACATCAGCTGCTCTCTCTCAACTCTCTTTCTCCCTTCTGTGCTCAACGACCACCGTTAATTTCATCAGAGTGAAACTGTTATATGGATGATTAATTTCTATTTGATCTTTTCATTTTTCAAGTAACCAAGAATGTTCTCCGTAATCCCAATTGTATGTTTAGTGCAAAAACTTCAGATCCCATTTACTAAAGGATTTGTTAGTGGTAGATTTATTACAGTTTTAGAGTTATTTTAAAGCATGATACGCTTGATCTGTATAAAACTTGGAATTTTTTTCACTGCTTTTAAGAATCATGGTATTGCAGTAGTGGTTCATGGAGACGCATCGGAAGTATTTTTAAGCCTAATATTTAGACCGGTACCTCACTTACAGTGTATAACTTCTATTTGGAAGTAAAACTAATGTCATCGTTATCGTTGACTGCTTGCAGACGTTTTCTAATTTCTACTTGTCGACAATTCATGTTTGTCCTAGAACTGCCAAAGCCAAGAAGAAAACTGATGATACTTCCGGGGCAACAATTTTATCTTCTCTTCCGGGCAGCAAAATCTCAGGGCCGGCCCTGCTTTCGTATTCTTTACTTACATGATAATAACATGCATGCTAAGTATTTGTATTGGAAACAGCGGTAGTGTTTTTCCAAAATGAGTTGAGTTTTGTCACACCCAGAAGCCTGTTAAATGCACCAAATACACTAGTAAGTGAGATAAGTCGTGATGATTTGGGAATTTTACAGCAGATGACACACCTCGACTTTCAATTGCAAAGGTTAATCTATTGTAGGAGTCTGAATTATCAGACTGTGTAATAAGTTGATGTATTCCAACTTTTCTTATGCGCTTACAGGATTATAAAGAAGATCTCAAGAACTACCCAGAGGAGACTCCAAGGGATGTTATTAATGATTGCATCCTGAAGTTGTGCCGGGCTCTTGTGCACTCAACAGATAAAGAAAATATCAAGGAAGGAATACAAAAGCTTGAAGGTGAAATGAGAAAATTTCAGTTATAAACAGTTCAAACATTTTCTGTAAATGTGAGTAACTGTACTTTGTATGCTAAATCAAGCAAATTCAAATATTTGTCTCGCTTTCTGCTGATTTCAGTGCTCACTAACTTGTTTAAACTGGTAAATTTGTTTTTGTGGGCGATCTTAGGGGTGTATTGACTGAACTTAGCCCACTTCAAAAGAGGGAGATGCTTTATCTTCTCGCAGTTGGATATTACAGAGATGGTGACTATGCAACTAGCTTATCTTACTTGGACCAGTGTTTGGAGGTTTGATTTCCAGCATCTTTATGTTAACCATTAGTAGTTATGTGGACCAAAAACAACCATCCACCAGTAAATATATTTTTCTTCTTTCAAACTCTAATTTAGAAGGTGGAGTGATGTAGGAGCATAGATAGCTATCTTTTCTTTATTTGTTTGAGTTATTAAATTGTTAATACATCACGTGTCTATCATGCGACTTTCTTATAGATTAAGGGCTATGTCTTAGAGTTTATTTATTAAGGATTCTTAGCTAGGAAACCCTTGTGCAAATAAGTTTATGAAACTCTTTTATTGGTAGTTTTTATTAATCGAATTCTTTCTTAGTTGTGTTTCTGCTAAGGAGCTCTTCTTTGGTTTTCTTCTTACCTATTGCTGGCTCATGATGGAGGAATATATTGCGTCCTCCTTCAGCAAAATTGTCAAATGACACAGCATTGCGTGTTGTCCTGCACATTTCTGTGATGTGTTAAGAGGGTTGACCCCAGCCAAACTACGTATGTAAAATACAGCATCTATCTTAAAAAATTAAGTTATACAGTTTCTCTTGCTAGAGCTAATATTTATGCAGCCTATCCTGAAAACAGCATGATCTTTTTCGTGGCACCGTTGATCTTCCAAAGAGCATCTTAGTTTATCTTGAATCTTGAGCCTTTTTCTTTTTGTATGTGAATTTTATGACTTGGCATGCCAAATTGTTTAGCGTATGTAAATGTGCATAAACAAGGGATTAATAAGACTATGAATCTATGATTGATTTGGATTTGTAGATTGCACCACACGTCATCCAAGCATTGACCCTGAAGAAAAAATTTGGATCGGTTCTCTGGTTTCTCATTGGGGGAGAGCACCAATATTATCGTGATATGATTCTAGTAAGTTTTTTCGTTGTCTTAGTTATTATTATTTCAGAGTTTAAGGCCCATTTCCTGATTTAAGGTTTCTTTTTTTATTATGACTATATTGGAAAATGGCGTTGTACCTAACCTGAACACATTGAATAATTATAACTACCGAGAATTTTTGTTTGGTTTAGCCAAAGTGTTCTAAAAACTGCGATGAATATCAAGGATCATAAACTATGGCTATGAGAATGCTTTTGTAGTCTACTCCTCGGAAACCCAATTTTGTGGTGACAGTATCCTGTGTTGTTTAGTCGGATAGTTTTTTTAAACCTTTGCTGGCTAAGAGGTTGAAATTTTTAGTTGAGGGTCAGAATTGTCGGTTTAAATCATTCAATCAGTAACAGTTGATTTCTCTACAACCATCTGTTTTCAGTGCGGTATTTAGGTTTTTGAAGGATAATCATTTTCTTGGATTGAACTTGTAATTTGTGTTTATGAGTTCATGATCAAAGTCTAAACTTAGATAGCAGCCGCATTTTGGAAACATCAAATATAGATTTCTGGGAGTGGCATGTTTGATCGATTATTTTCACGTATCTCGTTTATGCCGAGGTGTTACACTCATAAAAGTGCCTATGTACTACTATTCTGGAGATTGTTTCTGGTGACTTTTTTTACCACATTGTTTTATGTGGTTTTGTTCTTTCTTACAAGATGAGTTTGGACTGGATATTGATGTCACCCCTGACCTTGCGAAGTTTCTCCTGCTTCTAACTTGTCTTTTTACTGACATGTTTATTTTTTACACGTGCGTTGAAGTAGATAGGCAAAACATATTCTTTGGTACAAGGTGGTTTAACTGTCAAGATGATCAAGTCGACGCTGGTCTAATTTTCCTTATGCATACACAGGATTGTGAGAGAGATATCGCAGAGGCTGGAGATGATGCTCCAGATGAGGTTAAGAATGAAAACATCATCAAGTTGTCCTGGGCTCTTGTTCACACAAGACAACCAGAAGATGTCCAGCGAGGAATAGCTTTGCTTGAATGTAAGTCAGAAAATTTCAGTTAAAAGCAGTTTCTACATTTTCTGGCTATGTCAAATGTGAATGTACTCTATATGCTGAAATGTGAACAGAGTTATATATTTGTCCTGTGCTTAACACCTTGTTAAAGCTGAAACCTTTTTTTTTTGTAGCCCCTCTTGAGAAAGGTGGACTGAGCCAACTTGAGAAAGGTGGACTGAACAAACTTCAGTTCAGGGATATGCTTTATATTCGCTCACTTGGGCATTACATAAGTCGTGACTTTATTAAGAGCTTCAACGGCATGTGTCAATGTTTGGAGGTTTGGTCTCCTCTTCATGTTATCCATTAATAGTATTGTAGACTAAAATACCATATGTAAAATTTTATCTGTAAAGCTTTCTCTAAAGTTTGATTGGTCGGAGTGATACTATAGTCTGTGTCCTCTTTAAACAAAACTATCCTTGTAAAAAATTATCCAGTAGCGTGATATTGCGTGTTGTCTTGCACGTATCTGTAACCTGTCGGAGGGTTGACCCCCAGTAAAATTACATATGTCAAACACTATCTGTCATATATAGATTAAGTGCAACGGGTTTCCTAGACCCTGCTTGGTCCTAACTGTTCTGTTTATATACATGAATTTGATTTAGGTTGCACCAGACTTCTGGCAAGGTAGGTGCCTGAGCCGTACAGTATCAACTCGGATGGATAGAGGTGAGTGTTCTTTGCTATTGCTTTTAAAACTTTGTCCGCTTAGGAGTATGTGTTTCCCATTTACTCTGTTCAAGGACTTGTATGAAATGTTTGAAATGAATGCAGATGAATTTCTGGGCACATTCATATTAGACACTGCTATTTATGGTGCTGCTACATTTGTGCCAGCTATTATCAAGGCAAGATCGCAACGTAAGACATGATATGGCTCAAAAGCTTGCAGTGGCATGTAAGAACACATACAGCTCAAAACCACTTTACGTTTTCTTTTCTGCATGAAAATCTTCTCACTCTCAACACCTTAGTTTTAAACATTTGTGATTATATCTCTTCGCTATCCTTGTCAGATTTTGCTATCCTGATGGAAATTCTAATTCCTGTTGTACAGAATTATAAGTGCAATAAGGATTTTTTTTTTTCTTTTTCATTTCATCGAATGTGTTTTATTAGAGGGGACGGTAAGAGAATTAAGTGCAGAAGGTTTAAAAAAGCGTATAGCAATGCGCTCACGCAGTAAAGCGCAAAGCGTTGCGAAATTGCAAAATATATTACTTCTAGTTTTGCTAGCCATGTTTGAAATTTTTGGTGAAGTACGCAGTCCATCTTCCACAGTGGCAAGACAAATTAGTTTCTGTCCATCTCCACTGGACTTACCTTTTCTTCCAGATAACATATCCTGACAAGCTACACCTTGACCAGAGTCAACATATATGACCAAGATCATTGTCTTTTTGTAGGCCCCACAGATAGCTAACAATAACCAATTATCTGGAATCTCACCGATCTCAAGGATCCTCAATTGTAATCCAACGGTGTTCCTAATTGAACTCAGAAGTATTTGCTATGTGGTCGGAATAGGCAACCTGTGATGCCAAGTATGATGAGGACAGTTCTGATTATAGCCGGGGCCTGAGAAACAAGTGGAATAAATCGGCCTCTTTCTCGATACCAAGGTTTTAAAAACGTCCGTTTTTACCGAAAAAAACGACCGTTAAAACGGTCACACCCATATACCGTGGCCGTGAGGGTCCCCGAATCCGTGCCTTTATTAGGCCGATAAATAGGAAAAAACGGCAGTTTTATAATACCGTTTTTCAGTTTTCATACACGTTGTAACCGTTTTCTAAAATTAGTTTGAATGTTTTTTCTTCTAAATAACATTTTAACGTGCGTTTTTAGAATCGTTTTCGTTATCACGCACGTTATAACCGTGTAAATAACTTTCTTACCATTTTTTTTGATTTTTTTTCTTCTCTGGATCGAAAGCTGAAAAATTCGAATTAAATATTTTTAAATGATACAAGGAAACTAACTATAGGATTAAAACTATAAATTTTAAAAACATAGGATTGTTAAACTAGTATTCATCATTTAAAAAGCTACGCGAACCAACTACGACCACCACCTTTTTTCAAGTATTCTCTATTTTCTCGATGGTTCCTTTCCACATCATAGTCATCGTTGTCGGGTAACTGGGTATCTTCGTTTGCATAAGTATCATCATCATAATAACCGTCATTATCGTTATCATAACCTCCTTCAGTATCATCATTATTGTTACTATCCTTTGTTCATATGTTGAACACCATGGTCAGAGCGATCGGAAGTGTAACGAGAATCATATGTTGGATTCACGAATTTTAAAGACTAAAATGGGTACATGATTTGGACACGAATTTTATCAAACTTTATCAAACTTTCGTAAATTGTATAGTGAAAAGCATAGTGAAAAGCTTTACCGACACGAATTTTATCGAACTTTCGTAAATTGTGTAGTGAAAAACATTTTAAAACACCTATCTAAAGAATATAAACATGACTATCGAATTATATACATTTCTTATACTAACAATAATCAAATAAAATGGTAGTATTAGAATTTCTTAATGATATAGGTCATCTATTAGTTGGACAAAATTTAAAAATTAATAGGTTATCTATTTAGGGACGTGGGGAGTATTAAAAATTAAAATACCTTGTAACAACGTTTTTAGACTCGTTAAAACGTTTTCACGCACGTTATAACCGTTACATAGGAAATTCAGATCAATAATTTTTTTATTTCCTATGTAACCGTTACAACGCCCGTTATTTTCAAAAAACGTCAAAAAACGCGTTTTGACTATATAACGCGTTTTGGCCCAAAACGTGCTCACACCTGAGAAAACGCATTATAACGGTCACACCTAGTGTCCGTGACCTGAGCCGTGACCCGTCTTTCAAACCTTGCTCGATACGCATGCCTTGTTTGGTAAAATTTATCATTATCTATTTATGATTATCTATAATCATAAATATATAAATGATTTTGGTGTAATCATTTTAAAAATAAATTTTTCCAAGCACTTTTTTTAAATAATTTATTATTTTACGGTGATGATCTCGAAAAGGAGAAAAAAAAAAACAATGATCTAGGATTTTTTTTACCTGGCGAGATTGGGGTATACCCAGATTAATGGGGGTATACCCAATTTCAAGGGGACATGGTGTGTCATTATTAAAAAGTGTGATTTTACTTTAATACCCTTGGACTAATTAAATTTTAAAAATAAACTCATTTCTTAATTTCATTAACCCTAAAATTAAAAAACTAACCAACTCTTAATCTTCTCTTCTTCTTCATCTTCATCTTCATCTTCCATCAACCAAAGCCATATAAAAATCTTCAACTTTGATTTTCCAAAAAAAATGTTGATTCTACCAAATGAAAAGAAGACTATAAATGATGTTTAAACTCAAACCCATCATTGTGTTGTGTGATTTGATTGTTATATTAGGTTAGAAATCGAAAATTATGATTTCAGTGTTTTTGGTCGGCAAGGTCGTAACATGCATATCTTGCCGACTTTTCATAACAAACCATGGCGGCGATCGTAAATTTTTCAACAAATGGGTATTTTTTGAATACCTTCTTACGGCCAAAAATGGTAGGAAGGGTATTTTTTGAATACCTTGCCGGCCAATAATTTTTTTATGTCATCTCCTGTATGTCAAAAAACAAAAGTCGGCAAGGTCGACAATGAAGATCTTGCCGGCCACTTTTGGCCGGCATGATCTTCTTTAGGGCTGCACAGGAACCGTCCCGTCCCATGGTACCGTACCGGAACCGCAGTGCAGATCCGATGCATCTGAATCCCGGCACCGTAGTCAGTAGGGGACAGTACAAGTACCAAAAGCTGATACCGTGCCTAGAGTAGGTACAAGTAACGGTTCTAGGCTATTCCGTCCCGCCCGTCCCGTAGTCTGAGGATCTCTAGCCGTTGATATTAGGGTTAAATCCTAGCCGTCTATAGTAGGGGTTATACCCTTTGAGGCGAAATCCTTTGTAACGGTTCTAGGCTATTCCTTAGAACGACGTCTGTATTCTCATCGAAATTGAATGAAGGTATCTCAAAGATCCCATCATTGAACTGAACATCTAATAATCCATCACAAATTTCTCTTCTCTTGAATTTTACTCCAGCTTCAGCAAGATCCGCTGCACAGCGCGTGAATTCTCACCTTGGAGACTTTCCTGCATTCTCTTTCTGTGTCGACTTAGGAAGTAGATTAATGCACAACAAATCCAAATATGTGTCTAGGTTGTCTTCCTAACTGTTTGATTATTACCCGATTGAGTTGCAGGTGACCGTGCGGTAATTGAACTCGTGGCACTTGAATTGAAGGTAACATAGTCCGAATTGGTATGCTAGCCCACTGTGCTCGAAATCCTTGTAGATTTTGCTTTGTTTTTTTTTTTTCAATATGCAAATAGTAGTATGCAAATATGTTGCGGGTAAAGAACCGGTCCCGTCCCGTACCGTACCGAGTTAAACAGGTACAGGTACCGTCCCGTCCCGTAATGCACGGCATGTGCAATGAGTAAAAAGTACAGGTACCGGCCATAGGGAGGTACAGGTACTGAGCTAGGCAAATACCCGTACCGTCCCGTACCTTGTGCAGCCCTAATCTTCTTTAGTCGACCTTGCCGACTTTTCATACTTTCAGAACTGAAAGTGTTGATTTATTCTTTGATTTTGAGTATGATTTCATATAACAGATTTGCAATCCCCTTTTTAGAAGTATTTCGGTCGTGTGCTTCATTTTCGTTGCAAGAGATATTCTCAAAAAAAAAAAAAAAAATCATCAAAAATCATCCCACAAAAGTTCAATCAAAAACAAAATTTCATAACTTAAAACTCACAAGTTTTAATCTATTCAATCAATTTAAACTTAATTAATTAATCTAATCAAAATTTTAGTGTTAATTAAACGAGGGCAATTTTGCCATTTTGAAAATATTTAGTTAAGGGGTGACCTCTTTTACTTCAAAATGACCCTATTTTGTCTCATTGGGTATACCCCAATTAGTTTGGGTATACCCCAATCAAGCCGGGTTTTTTTACACCATATTTGTTTTTTCCTTTATGTAGAGGCTAACCTCTATTAGCCTCTATGTAGTGATGGGTCCCATTTATATTGGTGTTTGTTTTTTCCAATATCTCTATATAGATAGAGGAAATCAAATAGCACCAATTAGGTGCTATCTTTGAGCCTCTACCTCTATTAAACCTTCAAATGACTAATATATCTTCGAACAAACTTATAATGTCCAAAAATAATTCCTTAAGTCAAAATCTAAATTTTCCCCTGTTTCATAAAAAGTGATATTTTCGCCCGTTTCAGAAAAAGAGATATTTTTGCGCTGTTTCAAAAAAAGTGATATTTTGCTCCGTTTTAGAAAAAATGACACTTTGGCCCCGTTTCAGAAAAAATAATACTTTCGCCCCGTTTCAGAAAAAGTGATATTTTTGCTCTGTTTCAGAAAAGTGATATTTTCGCCCCGTTTCAGAAAAAAGTGATTTTTCTTTCCCCATTTCATAAAAAGTGATACTTTCGCGTCGTTTCAGAAAAAATTATACTTTTGCCCCGTTTCAGAAAAAATGATATTTTTGCCGCGTTTCAAAAAAGTGTTTTTTTCAGAAAAAAAAATGATTTTTTTTCCCGTTTCAGAAAAAGTGATATTTTCGCCCCGTTTCAAAAAAAAATGATATTTTTGCTTTGTTTCAAAAAAAAAAGTGATATTTTCGCTCCGTTTCAGAAAAAGTGATATTTTACCCCGTTTCAGAAAAAGTGATATTTTTACCCCGTTTCAGAAAAAGTGTTACTTTCGTCCCATTTCAGAAAAAGTGAACATCTTTGGTTGTATTTTCTAATATATTTTTTTTTGGGGATTTTTGAACATCTTTGGTTGTAATGGATCTTCGTGGATTATTTGAATTTTATAAGGATAAAATGAAAAATATATAAAATTGGTTACACAATATAGAGTTGTTAGATAGTGGTCAAACAAACATGATTTTAAGAGATATTTATATAGATATAGAGGTAAACCTCCGGGTAAAACCCCTCTACCTATATGGTGGAAAAAACAAACATGATGTTAGCCTAAGCTGCACCTTGACCAGAGTGACCGAGATTATTGACTTTTTCTGTGCCCCGACTAAAACAGCCAGTATATGATAATGGTCGGGATAGGCAACGTGTGATGCCAAGTATGACGAGGACCGGGGCCTGAGAAAGAAGTGGAATAAATCGGCTTCCTTCTCAGTACGTACAGTTAATCTTTTTCTCTCTCTGCTTGTGAGAAAAACTTTCATGGACTTGGAAGGAGTGGTCGGAAGATTCGCCGGCACGATTCTGGCGTTTTTGATCAGGGAAGATAAGTTCCCATTATATGATGTTATGATTCATGTAAGTTGTTCTCTATTCAAAGTTGTGATTATCGCTGACTTAGGATTCATCACCATGTAAGCATTCATGGAAACAGTGTTAGGGATTACTCTAACACCTATAAATATGATCTTGATTTTCCAACATCATGAATCCTGACTTAGGGTTTATCACTAGACTAAACTTTAAACGGTGTTAGGGATTACTCTAAAACCTATAAATATGATCTTAATATTCTACCAGCTTTTTGTTGAATGAAGTAATCATTAGACTAAACTCCCACTTAAAATAAATAACTAAAAATCTTTTGTTTTCAGTAGGTTAATCATGTTAAATAACGATCGGACACAAAAGCAATAATCAACATCAAAAATGCGGCATTCAGGTAGAGCCTCTAGTTTCAAATTGAGTTGAGTTTTGTCACACACAGAAGCCTGCTAAATGTGATACAAGTCTGTGATGAAGGTGTCAAGAAGATCTTTTTATGATTTGGGAATTTTATAGCACATAACACACCTTTAATGATGAAGGTTAATCTATTGTAGGAGTCTGAATTATCATACCGTGAATTTACAGGATTGTAAAGAAGATCTCAAAAACTACCCAGCGAATACTCCAAGGGGTGTTATTAATGATTGCATCCTGAAGTTAACCTGGGCTCTTGTTCACTCAACAGACAAACAAAATGTCAAGGAAGGAATACAAAAGCTTGAAGGTGAAATAAGAAAATTCCAGTTATAAACAGTTCCAACATTTTCTGTCAATGTGAAATGTGAATAACTGTACTTAGTGCTCACTACCTTGTTGAAACTTGTAAATTTGTTTTTGTAGGCGGTGTTAGGGGAATATTGGGTGAACTTAGCCCACTTCAAAAGAGGGAGATGCTTTATCTTCTCGCAGTTGGATATTATAGAGATGGTGACTATGCAAGTAGCTTATCTTACTTGGACCAGTGTTTGGAGGTTTGATCTCACGCATTTGTAATGTTATGTGTTTAGTACGGTATTTTGACACAACAAGTTTAAAAAGGAGGAAATGGGACATGGCATACACAAAACAGATATGTAGTTGGCATCGATACCTCTGGTTGCAGTAAAACTTCTTTTGAATTGATTTTTTTCATGAAACTGTTGATCTTTCGAAGACCATCTTAGTTTATCTTGAATCTTGAGCCTTTTTTTTTTGTATGTGAATTGTATGGCTTCACATGCCAATCTGGATATATTACATAAATGTGCATAAACGAGGGATTAATAAATCTTGAGCCTTTTTTATCTTGATTGAATTTGATTATCAGATTGCACCACACTTCAACCAAGCTTTGACCCTGAAGAAAAAATTTGGATCGGTTCTCTGGTTTCTCATTGGGGGAGATCACCAATATTATCGTGATATGATTCTTGTAAGTTTTTGTTTACTAATTAAGTTATTATCAATTTCTCCTTTCAGAGTTTTGATCACCAATATTATTGGGAGCTGCATTTTTCATCTATTATTTTCACATGTCTCAATTATGCCGGGGTGTTATACTCATAAAGGTGGCTAAGTGTTTCACGCACGAGTGAATGTCAAGTTCAAGGGTTTTCATATTGTTTCTGGTGACTTTTATATCACATTGTTTTATGTGGTTTTGTTCTTTCTTACAAAATGAGTTTCCACCTCTGACCTTGCGAAATTTCTCCTGCTTCTAACTTGTCTTTTTACTGACATGTTTTTTACACGTGCCTTGAAGTAGATAGGCAAAACATATTCTTTGGTACAAGGTGGTTTGATCAAGTCGATTCTGGTCCAAGTTTGTTTGTTAAATTCTAACTTCCCTTATGCATACACAGGATTGTGAGAGAGATATTGCAGAGGCGGGAGATGATGCTCCATACGAGGTTAAGTATGAAAACATCATCAAGTTGTCCTGGGCTCTGGTTCACACAAGACAACCGGAAGATGTCCAGCGAGGAATAGCTATGGTCGAAGGCAAGTCAGAACATTTCAGTTAAAAGCAGTTTTTACATCTTCTGTTAGTGTCAAATGCGAATAAACTCTATATGTTGAAGTGTGAACATAGTTAAATGTTTGTCTTGTGGTTAATATTGTTAGAGCTGACATATTGTGTTTGTAGCCGCTCTTGAGGAAGGAGGACTGAGCCAACTTGTGAAAGGTGGACCGAGCCAACTTCAGATCAGGGATATGCTATATATTTACTCACTTGGACACTACATAAGTCGTGACTTTATAAAGAGCTTGAATGGCGTGGGTCATTGTTTGGAGGTATGGTCTCCTCTCATGTTATCTATTAATACTAATGTGGACTAACAATATATTCTGTGCTCCTTGAATGAAACTATCCTTGTAAAGGATTGTCCAGTCGATATCACGTGTTGTCTTCCACATTTTTGTGGAATATGACAGTATTATTCTTCTGAACATTTGAATTACTTTGTTTTTCTTTCTTTGGCTCTAACCGTTCTGTTTATATAAATGAATTTGATTTAGGATGCACCAGGCTTCTGGCAAGGTTGGTACCTGAGGCGAACAGTATTAAATCGGACGAAAACAAGTGAGTGTTCTTTACATTAATTTTAAACTTTGTCAGCTTAGGATTATGTGTTTCCCGCTTACTCTGTTCAAGGACTTAAAAGAAATGTTTGAAATGAATGCAGACGAGTTACTTGGCGCATTCTTTTATTATGCTGCTAGTGCAGTTGTGCCGGCTATTATTCAAGCAAGATCGCTTCGTAAGACATGATATGGCTCAAACCCATTCAGTGGCATGTAAGAAATGGTACAGCTCAAGACCACTTTATGTTTTTTTTTTTCTGCATGACAAACTCCCCACACTCTGATCACCTAGGTCATCCATCAAACATTTGTGATTATTTTTCAACTTTAATGGAAATTGTATAAAAGGTTCTGCAAACTAGGCAACATAATTTGAAGTATATATCTGTTAATTGGAATGTTATAATGCAGTGTCCATTTACGTGGCAAGGAGAATTGGTTTTGTCCGTTTGGTGCTTTCCGAGGTGATACTGAATTTTTCTTCCAAATTTCATCTTCATAAGCTACACCTTGACAAGAGTCAACATATATGACGAAGATCATTGACTTTTTATGGGCCCCGAGTAAAATTGCCGAATACCATAACAAATTATCTGGAATCTCACAAATTTCTATCCATTAGCAAACAACACAAAAACCCTGTGGCCAAATTTTGAACCTTTTCCTCCTCTGCTTCCCCTCCAAGGCAGTGAAAGGCGGTTTAAAGAGACAGAGCAATCTTGGCAGGGCACATGATCATATCAAAACAACAAGTTAAGTCGACAAGAAAAGTCAAGACAAGATCCAAGTCGTAGTCAAATATTCAACATTAAACGGGGGTCATTAGCCAAGTCAATAAGTCTTTAACCTCCAACATTTAATTTCAGCTAGCAAATTCCTATTTACAACTTCATGGAAGCTACAATATCTGATGTAACCTTCTGGAAGGAAAGAGGAAGACAATTCAAGAAAGGAAAGCAAAAATACAAGTCCTTTTGAATGAGATAAGAAAATTCCGCCAAGGTTGACACTGACTCACAAAATCTATGTTTTCCTCCCTCCACTATATATATGATAGACTCTTAAGAATGAAATCTATCAAGCTACATTCAGTATTATCCAACACAACCAATGGCGAGCAATCAACCATTAGCAAACAATTCAATCGTTGTGATCGGACCCCATTTCTGCACACCGCATCAAGTAGATCTTTATGTTGCTAGGAAAGTTCTAAATGTAACAGAAGGTAATAACTTAGGTGTTTTTGATATCAATGGCAACAACATCTTCAAAGTTAAGAGTACGGGCAAGCGCCGTATCCTTGTCGACGCTGCTGGAGTTCCTATCGTATCTCTAGAACAAAAGGTAACTCATACACTCTGATCATCTTCAATAAGTTGTTATTTTATGGTTTTCATGTTTTTCTCATGCATATTAATATTGTTTTTGTGGTTGTACTTTTCAGAAGTTTTCTGCACATGATAGATGGAAAGTGTATAGAGGAGACAGCTCAGACTCAAGAGATCTTTTGTTTGGTGTTAAAAGATCTAAATTTATACAGCTCAAGACTGAGTTGGATGTGTTCTTAGCATCTAACACAGCTGAAGATGTTTGTGATTTTAAGATTAAACAAAACAATCGCAGAAAATCTTGTGTCATCTATCAGGGGGATTCACAAAACATCATTGCTGAGGTAATTCATTATTCAATCGTTTTTTTTTCTCAGTCATTTTATTTATAGAATCTCAGCTAGTTCTTACAATAATCTGTGCATTATGTTGTTGCAGATGCACAAGAAACAGACCGTCCAAGGTGAAGTTGTGGGAAAGGATACATTCTCAATCAATGTATGCCCGAACCTCGATTATGTGTTTGTTATCGCTCTACGCGTGGTCCTCGATGATATCAACATGGCTGGGGATGGAGGTGGCGGGGGTGGGGGTGGGGCAGATGATGGTGGTGGTGGGGGTGGGGCAGATGATGGTGGTGGTGGGGGTGGGGCAGATGGTGGTGGTGGTGGGGGTGGTGGAGATTGTGTGGATGGTGGTGGTGGTGGGGGTGGAGGTGGAGGTGGATGTGGCGGCGGGGGTGGAGGCGGCTGCTAAGCTCAATTTCTTTATCATGTGTATATAACATAAATTAGAATTAAAAGTTGATACCATACTGATACTGTAATTATGAATTAGCAATACAATCAAGTAACAGTTTGTGTACTTCATGTTGGGTTAAAATGATTGCATTGAAGCCCAAACAAGATCTGCTGAGTCAATCAATGGTTCCGGCCTTATGACTCATGCAGCAGTTAGGGGTGAGCATTTGGCCCATAATCCGCGGATTTAACCGGGACCAACGGTTCTTTTGCGGATAGATGCCCGGACCGTTCGTTAATGGGTTGATGCGGATGGAATATTTGAAATCCCACGGATAACGTATCAGGTCCGGATATAACCATGAAAATCCGTTGGACATCCATATCCGTTAAATTAAGGGCATTTATATAGTTATAAAAAATACTATGGATCATTTAGGAATTTTTAAGATGTTTGTCTGGGGTGTTGTACATGGCATTTTTATATTAGTATACATAAGGTTTTATAAGGAGTCATTTGTATTAACTTTATTTTCTTTACTATAAATTTTAACTAAAACAAATCCATTGGATTTAACTTTATTTTCTTTACTATAAATTTTAACTAAAACAAATCCATTGGATTATCCGCATCCAATCTGTTCATCCGTTGGATCCGGATGCCAAATTTAAAAACCGGTCCATACCGGCCCATGCTCACCCCTACTAGTCATGCTCACCCCTACAGTCATGCTGTTGAGCTCACCCCTACTCATTTTCTAATTAGTAACTATTTTTATCATGATGTTCAGTTTACATACTTGTGAAACATAGAAAAAATCATATTACATTTCTTATATTACAACAATTCGAAAAATTTAATTCCCGGTGTACGTTAAAGATGTTTATTAAAATTTCAAATCCTGTCAAGGCAATCCCAAATGGGTTTGTGCCTTGGAGTGTATTTCTCAAGAGATTGAACTAAGCGTTATTGTAGCAATAAACACATGAAACTGTATGCAACTTGGCACTTTGACAAACACATACACCAGTTATATGGTCTGCACACTCAGAATATATCAATCAATCTAATCTATACCTGATAAAACAAAAATCCACATGAAAAAAACATGGATTGAACTTGCAGCTCGTATCAATTCTGTCACAGAGCCGCTATTTGGCTCCTTTATCTTCAGGTACAACATCAGTTGTTAGGGTGGTGGCACTGGCAGCTGGAGCTGGAGCTGCTGGAGGAATAACATTGACGTTTTCAGTAGTGAAGGCAGGGGGGCCAGAATCCACCAAACTAGCTGCAATGGCAGCTGGAGCAGGAGGAATAACATCAACATTTTCAGCAGTGAAAGCAGGGGGTGCAGAATCCATCAAACTAGCTGCAATGGCAGCTTGAAGATCATCATTTTCCATGTCTGAAAGGCTTCGTTCTTCCCTAAGGTTGATAAGAACTAGCAATGGGCTGAGTTGGAGCCCTCGTCGTGTGAGTTCCAGACTGGGAAGTATTGCAGGATTTGGTGATCCTCTGGGCATCTTCTGGCGTGAGCCACTGTCCAAAACCGCTAGCCTCTGAAGTTGAGATTGAGCAGTCTTTCGGGAAGCTCCCTCTGACAAGGAATATACTCCAGCCAGATCCTTTGAGACTGTCGAGGTAAGCTGAGAGATAGAACCTAGAGAGATGCTCTGGAGCAGCATAAAGACTATTGAAGTTATACCACTCTCCATTTACTTTCCTGATGGAGAACCAATGGTCCTGCAAGTGACAGATGAAGGCATTTTCTAGTTCTGGATCAACTTGTGCTGGCTCTGCAACTGGGCAGTTTAGAGGAATGACTTGCAAATCCCACACCTCCAATGCTTTCTGTAAAACCTGAAAGCAAAAACAAACTAACCTATCAGACATACGGTCGTGGAGAGGAATGAAGAAGGAAGAATGTTGCTATAGACCAGTTGTACATAAGAAAGAATCCGACTATAAAATAAGCAAGAGAGATTATTGCTTTGTAGACATTCACGAAACAACTGTTCTGCTGACTAGCTTGCGCCAACTGAACATAAAAGAAAAACAAAAAGCAATCTACTTAATTTCTACGAGGTAGGCACGCCATACATGGCTAAACTCAAACTTCTTAAGAATTAATTTACTAAGTAAGCATCTGAATGAACATCCACCTCAATTCAGATGAATGGCAAGAGCGAGGTCAGTTGCATTTTTCAAAGAAAATTGCAGCAGAGGTAGAGCAACTACCAATCATTTTACTGTATTTAGTAGGTAAATTCAAGAGTCTCTTAAGCCTATAAATACTCCTATTGCAAACCCCAAACCCCAAATTAATCCTTAGTAGGTGCAAATTGCAAGGAGAACATAAAATTCCTCAATGTAATGGCCAATAAATGATAAACTAATTGCTATAATTGGTGCAAAACATTACAGAACATGAATCCAAAATATACTTCTAAAATTTTGCTTAAGCAAACATAAACAAATATAGCATGATAATATAATAAATAACATCATCTTATTTACCTGCACCCTAGATAATAAGTGATTCCGTATAAGTAATTTGACGACTAACACCACCTAGTATATCAATTTAACATTACCAACATTTAGATAATAAGTGTCTGGGTAAGTAGCCTAATCACACAAATACAGAGCAATATGTCAACGAAGAACAAATTTATATAATGGTTGAATTTAAGCTCTATAGGCTGAAAAAGATACGCCAGTAAAAAATATATAAAAAATCCAATGATTAGCATTTAAAGGATAATCATATAAACGTAGTAACACAAAGCCAGGAGATCTATTGTGTGTCTTGACAAGGAACCCCGCTCGCAATTATACAACTATAATACAAATTTTCATTACTATTATTATTACCATAGAGGGTCTTCAATCCTAAATCACATTAGACCATGGTTCCATAATTCTAAAAATTGATCAAATTACTAAATTCCTAAATAGAGACCTACAAAAGTGTACAACCATTACCGGAAACACAAACATACTTGATAACAACTACTCAAGAACAAACTTCCAACCCTAACACCCTAGATTAACTTACTTTATCTGAAGGGATTCTATTAGAATGATAATCATATCAAACCTATTGAATTAAGTTAAAACATATCTTAACCTACTGAATCTTGATTAACCCTAATTTAATTTCAAATCTTTCAAATTCAAATTAACTACCTTTGTTCGAAATTATCTAACCCTAGTATAGATTCTACTTTAGCCCTAATCTAATTCAATAAGAAAATTCGAAAAAAGAGCAATCTTGAATTGAAAGAGAAGATACCTGAATACTAAAATCACCATCCATTGAAACATTATGAGATTCCTCAGAATCAAATCTAAGAAAATCTTCAGTAACTGATTCACCTTCAAGCATCATCTGTCTTTCTCTGGAATCAAGATCAGAAGCAAGTGCAGCTAAATCGAATTCAGAAAAGTATGGTCCTTGTAATACTGTGTTTACACAATGTACGGCACATAGTTTTGATTCCTGTACTTCATGATATAACAAACCTCCATTACTACTTCCTCCTCCTACTTCCATCTCTCTAATCAAAAACCCTAAGAAATTATATCTTGAGAAGAAGAAACCCAAGAAGAAGAAAATCTTTTTCTTTCTTTCTCTAATTAGCGAGACTTTTCGAACGAATTTTAGATTATCTGTTTTTCTTCCTTTTCTGGAGACAATTTAAATGAAGAAGTCGGTTTTGTATATTCGACCTTGATTTTATCTTTGGTTACGTGGAGTTTTATAAAACAAGTGGAAAGTAATATTCTACACGTGTAAAATGGATAATACGAATTCACTCATTTGATAGGTTTTGTAAAGTGGACCAATCAAATCCAACCTTGCTAATGAGAATACCATTTTGCTCCACGGTGTAACATTATACATATAGGACAAAAAATAATTGCCTTCGGTTGGTACATCCCAAGTAAAATGGTACCCATTAACAGCCTTATAAATCGAAATTTTCCTGCTAGACAAAACACTAACATATCGTATTTGAAATCGGTGTTTTTCTTTAATTATTATTATTTGTTGATGGAAGAGGTAGAATAGCTGACAATCCCATTAATGTTAAATTTTGATTACATCGATCAATCACATTAATAAACAGGATAATACGTATAATACAAGATTTACATTCGAAACTTGAAGAAACGAGACATGGAAATCATATTAAACTTCAGTAGCCTGTTGAAGCATTGTTTATGGATATCCTCCTAATAGTTTCGAACCATTTTGTTTCTTGATCATCATAGATATTAGATGCTTCCATAAAAGGAAAGTAATATGCCCAAATTAATTTCTTCACAATGTTTTCATCCAGAACATGCTTAATAAAAATGCAAATCCATGAAAAAAATCCTAATAAGGCTATATGAAAACAAGTGATGTTAGTATTGCGAAACCATCAGACCGACAATAAACCATAAAAATTGTTTGGAAACAATGTCTTTTATTGGTAGATAAATATATACAAGGAAACAAACTCGATCTGCTCGGTAGACCCGAAAAGTCAAACCAAAACCAGGCAGATCAAGGATCTAAGGTTTAAAGAGAGTAGTTTTTTTTATTTCCTTTGGTTCAGAGAGAAAAGGGAGAGAAAGGGGGTAGAATTTTGGATATCGGTATTGTATCCCATCACATATACAAATACAACATGGCTCTGCATAACCATGTTGCTTCTTCTCCAAAAAAAATCAGAAACCAGATAACAAATCTTTCTTTGCATCTAATATTTATTTCAGTTTAGTTTTTGCCCGGGTATTCATTAAATCTATTTAAAGATCTGGGCATAATTTAAGGTTTGTAAATATTATAATAATAATATCTAGAATAAACCTAATATTATTTTGATGATTATTCAGTTTCATATATCCTTCAAAGAGTTTCTGTCGATTGATACAATCGTTTCAAGCATCTATTCAATGGAGATTTCACTAGCGTGACGTAGATATGAATTAACATGAAGATCCATGACTACTAGATGTAATTGCAGTTTCGATTTTATGTGCAAAATAATCCTTGATGGAGCATCTCTTCAAGAAGAAGAAGAAATTGTTCTCACTGAAGAACTAATGGTCAAATGATGGAATCGGAAGTTTCATACCCTCCCTCTAACATCAATGATTTCCTCAAATGGAGTATGTGTATTTAATACTTTGTTTTTGTTTCTGTATTTTTTCATGTATTTCCATTATGATGTATTTAATTGATGTAACTCTTCCACAGAATACATGAAATTTGGAGTTCTTACTCTTGTTCCTTCATCTAAAAAAAAAAATAGATACGAATATAATATGGTTGTGTCGGTGACACTGATTGATACATATTTATTTTATTTTCAGAAAAGAGACGAACATCAACCTATATATTTATTTCAAGATCACCATACAGTCATTCACGTTATAGTACCTCCCCAAATTCTTGACTAACAATTCAATTCCCACAAACATAAATATCATTTCATAAAGCCTTTTCTATCCCTCTTTCCAAAGAAAGTGAGAAGACCAAACATCATCAAAGGGCCAAAATGATTTTGAAGCAAAATCAGTATGTATCACAAAGAAATGATTGGATCAGATCCAACGCAGTGTTTACCAGAACATGTAAATAACATGAACTGAAGTTTTTAAAGTAAAATTTCCTAATGCAATTAGGGTATAACAGAGTCTCAAGTAACACTGGTAGCAGTAACAATATCCAACGTAGTATAGGTTATCTGAATCGACCGTTAAAGGTCTGAATCGAAACCAATCGGGAGGAATCGGCTTGGGAGATTTGTTGACACTTGTTGTGGTAGAAGAACACAATGATAATCTTGATCTATTTATTGTTGTTTTTTATTTTGTAGCTTGAGTTGTTATTCTTTGTTGTCGATAGTGATTTTTCTCCACTTGAGCTAACACTTATGTTGAATGAAGATGAACAAATAATAACCCATAGAAAATCCAAATTGAAAACCAAATTAATAAACCTAAATACCATAACTGAAATCCAATTGGAAATGATAAATCAATCCCTACAAGTTATAGTTAAAATCTAAAGAAATGGGAAAAGTAAATTGAAAGCTAGAAAAAGAAATATGAAGTGACAACAAATAACCTCGAATGAATGAGAAGATGATAGAGAGATTTAAGGAAAAGATAGGCTCAGATCCACTCCCATAGGAGCAGATCTGAAACGACGATGGTTTAGAAATTTTCTGGTCTCTTATCGCGAGAAATAGAAATGAGAGAGATAAATTTATGATTTCAGGAGACAACTGATTGATAAAGATTTAATTTAATAGATATTTCCTAATACATAGGGCTTATGTCTAATTAAGGTATTATCGTCCTCTATCATATATGAAATGACGAGGGTACCAAGTACACCATAATCTTTTCGATATCAACCTATAAGTCAGATACCTTACAAGATCTAATATAGGCAGAGACTGTCAAAAAGATAGCAAACCACAATGTATATACTTTGTATATATTATTGGTTTGAAACCGAACACAACTATAGGGATCAACCCAAGTATTGGAATAACGTACAGTGTATTTACTTTTAATTATAACTAAAACAATAATTATAATTACGGAAAGTAAAAGTAAAGACACAACAAGATTTTGTTAATGAGGAAATCGCAAATGTAGAAAAAATCTCGGGACCTAATCCAGTTTTAAATGCTATCAGAATTAAGCCGCTACACAAAGACCAACTAAACTACCCCTAGTTACCTAGTTTCCTCAGTATCCATGTACCTATAACCAATCTGGCCAACTGTTTATGGGTAAAAATCGTTTCCGCCGATTTTGGTAAATTCGGTAGGTGAGTGAGAAACTGGTTTAAACCCTAAACAAATGTGCTGCACGTGAGCACTTTCTAGATTCGAGAGATCAATCTGTACAAGTCCGGCCCAAACCAAGAAGTGGCCGTTCCAGACTTGCTTCGGTCACAAAGTGGAGGAGAAGGGTTGATTTGGGGAGGGAAGCAAAGAAAGGTGTTGAGACCAGAATAGTGCAGGAGAGTAGTGTCTCGACTTGTATCGTAAAGTGAAAGCTTAGGAAGCATGCAAGAGATGAAAGCTTTTTTTTTTTTTTTGAGCTTGCAAAGTTGCCTTTTCGAGAGTGTTGTATTTTTCTCCCGACCGAGACTTGTGTCTGGGTGGAAATAGGTAAGACCTATTTATACAAGTCGAGATTGAAACGTACCATGGCCTCATGAAGGAAGAGAGTAAAGGGTGAAATAATGGGAGGAGGTGGTAACCGCAAGGTGTTTATGGGTGAAAACGTTTTCACCATTATTTCCTCATTTATTTGACCGCTTTATTCCTAATCATGCTTTCTTAATGTGAGCGTAGTGTACGCTGCAAGTGTGACCGCCAAACCAAGACCCTGGAAAGCATCCCCGGTTTGTGTTGATGTCTCGAGTGTTGGTTGCACCTTGAGTGCAAGTGGCGCCGCTAGGGGCGCGTGTGGCATGTGGCATGAAATGCCTTTGTTGCGGGTTGCACCTCGAGCGCAAGTGGCAATGCCGGAGAATCGCTAGCTGTGGCATGTGCCAATGGCGTGTGTGGCATGTGCCAATGGCATGTGTGGAATGCCTTGGTGGTAGGTTGTACGTTGAGTGTAGGTGGCAATGCATAGAGCTGCTAGTGGCGTGTGTGGCATGTGTCAATGGCACGTACGGCCAAGTTGGCCTAGGTTGCACGGCTTGCAAGTTGGGCTACCAGCGTACGTGTTTGGCATGTGCCAATGGCATGCGTGTCCAATTTGGATCATGGCACTGTAAGAAAAGCTACCAAATGAGCGTGTTGGCATGTGCCAATGGCATGCTCGGCCGTTAGGGCCACGACACAGTAAGAAAAGCTACCAGCGAGCGTGTTGGCACGTGCCAATGGCACGCTCGGCCATTAGGGCCATGCCCTGGTGAGAAAAGCTACCAGCGAGCGTGTTGGCATGTGCCGATGGCATGCTCGGCCATTAGGGCCACAGCCTGGTAAGAAAAGCTACCACCGAGCGTGTTGGCATGTGCCAATGGCATGCGCCAATGGCATGCTCGGCCATTAGGGCCACGCCCTGGTGAGAAAAGCTACCAGCGAGCGTGTTGGCATGTGCCAATGGCGTGCTCGGCCATTAGGGCGACGGCCTGGTAAGAAAAGCTACCAGCGAGCTTGTTGGCATGTGCCAATGGCATGCTCGGCCATTAGGGCCACGCCCAGGTGATAAAAGCTACCAGCGAGCGTGTTGGCATGTGCCAATGGCATGCTCGGCCATTAGGGCCACGCCCTGGTGAGAAAAGCTACCAGCGAGCGTGTTGGCATGTGCCAATGGCATGTGTGGCCAATTTGGCCTAGGTTGCACGATTTGCAAGCCTAGGCGCGGGCGCTACTTTGGCATGGGGCGGCTAGGGCCAAGGTAAGGGTGTTTGGCTTAGCGTGGAGTGACCAGCGTAGCTAGGGCCAAGGCAGAGTGTGTTTGGCATGGCGTGGCTAGCTTGGGCTAGGTGTGGCTGGCATGATTTGCCATTGGCACGGAGGTGCGGCTAGCGTGGTTGGCATGCTTTGGCGCGTTTGGTGTGGCTGGCATGATTTTCCATTGGCACGGAGGTGCGGCTAGCTTGGGCTAGGTGTGGCTGGCATGATTTGCCATTGGCACGGAGGTGCGGCTAGCATGGTTGGCATGATTTGGCGCGTTTGGTGTGGCTGGCATGATTGGCCATTGGCACGGAGGTGCGGCTAGCTTGGGCTAGGTGTGGCTGGCATGATTTGCCATTGGCACGGAGTTGCGGCTAGCATGGTTTGCATGCTTTGGCGCATTTGGTGTGACTAGCATAGCTAGGGCCAAGGCATAGTGCGTTTGGCATGGCGCGGCTAGCTTGGGCTAGGTGTGGCTGGCATGATTTGCCATTGGCACGGAGGTGCGGCTAGCATGGTTGGCATGCTTTGACGCGTTTGGTGTGGCTGGCATGATTTGCCATTGGCACGAGGTGCGGCTAGCTTGGGCTAGGTGTGGTGGCATGATTTGCCATTGGCACGGAGGTGCGGCTAGCATGGTTGGCATGCTTTGGCGCGTTTGGTGTGGCTGGCATGATTTTCCATTGGCACAGAGGTGCGGCTAGCTTGGGCTAGGTGTGGCTGGCATGATTTGCCATTGGCACGGAGGTGCGGCTAGCATGGTTGGCATTCTTTGGCGCTTTTGGTGTGACTAGCATAGCTAGGGCCAAGGCAGAGTGCGTTTGGCATGGCGCGGCTAGCTTGGGCTAGGTGTGGCTGGCATGATTTGACATTGGCACGAAGGGGAATTAGGGTTTTGTTCGTTGTAACCCTAATTTGAAAAAAATACCCCCTATTAATTACTGACTACATGCATTAAACGTTCTAATAAATGTGTCACCGGTAACATTAGGTTATTTGGGTGTTTATACGATTTTACCCTTTGTTTAAAAACCACCATCAACATTAAGTCCCCTGCTTAGCTCGGAACAGGAGCTTTGTTGCGAGGTAAGCATAAGATGGTGACAAACTATCAGCAGCAAATCGTAAAGAGAATTGAGGAGGCTTGTCTGACCTTTTTATAAATAGGATTTGGAATCCTTGCCTCTGGCAATTTTGCACAAATCGGGAGGCTGGCACAATTGGGAAGTCAGCGTCGTGAGAGGCAGGAAGCTAGGCGGCATTGAGAAGTTGTCGCGAGTTTGGAAACTAAGCGTGCTAGCTGGCGGGATCGGCGCAAAGTGGGAAGCTGATCATGCTAGCTGGCGGGACCGGCGCAAGGTGGGGAAGCTGAGCGTGCTAGCTGTCGTGACTTGGGCGGTTGTTGGGAAGTGTGGGGAGACTGGCGCGAGCTTGATGGGACCGGTGTAAACAAGGAGGGAGTAGGTGTTTCTACAGATAGCAAAGTTTCTTATTTTTCCTTCCTTCACGCGCGGCTTTAATCAAGGCATCATCCATGCCAAAAAATTTGGAAGCATTATGTCCCTCATTACTTCCTTTCCTTCTTTAAGGTTCCGTATTCATACCCAACGTAATTGCATCATCTCCCTCGTTTGAGAAAGGGTTCTTCTTGTTGAGTTTCTCTCTTTGTCATGTCGCACAAAGACGAATCATCTTCTAACCAGCCAGATTCTCCAGGTGAAGGCGCGAGGTCTGACTCTTGCAGGAGCATCCCAACAAAGGTTATTCGGGTTAAGAAAATCATTTCGGTATTTTTTCTTCTTCTTCGGTGGACTGACGTACGCTTCACCGCTTGTTTGATGAATGGAAAATTTCCCTTTCGTGCAGAGATATCCCGTTGGAGCATGCGTTACTGTTATCGACGAGGATGACCTAGTCGTTCCCCTCCTTCAAATCCAACCTCGTTGATTAGCAGATTTGGAGAACGCCGATTTAGGGCTCTCTTGTTATGAATACCCCTATGAAGGTTTGTCATTTGGGACTCGTATGAGGTGTCTCTCCTCCAATTATCGGAATGTTTGCGGTTTCCTGGTGCGGAAAGAATTCGTGGTCCTTTATACGAGGATATGGAAGACATACGGCCATATCGCTACCAGGACCGTAGTGAAGTGATGTTCGTCCGCCTTGGTTTCCGTAGTGAACTGTCTTTTGCCAATGATTGCTGAAATGGAGAATATGTCCATCCGTGCTGCTGCAGAGTCAGCCATTCAAAGGTGGGAGAACATGGTGTCCACCTGTGAATCCTTGGAGTTTAATATTAGTTGGTTGCGGCATCGTCTCAATATTGTGAAGGTCGACAGAGCTGGTATTCTTCTTGGTGTGATTCCCATACAAAAGCCATCTTTGGAAGAGGAGAAAGCTTTGGCCCAGAGTCTCGGAGGGTGAAGAGTTAACTCGAGACTTGAAGAGTAGGGACCGAAAGATATCATGGTCGGTTGAAGATGATATTTTGTAGGGATTATAATTTACTAGATGGGATTTTCTGATTTGTATCACGAGATTTGAAGGCCCCTCTTTTTTTTTTTTTTTTGAAGAAATAAAGAAATTCCATTAATCTGTTGGAGTGTATTGAAATTCGATAATTGGCAAGAAAGAAAGTAAAAGCAGAGAGGGTGTCTGGACGTTCACATTTTTGATGTAGCATGTTGCAGGGAAGTGATTAGGCGTAGTATGCCTTAAGCCACTTTTCGTTGATGACTGCCTCTAGCTTTCCCCCACCTTCTTTGATAATCTTGTAGTAACCACTGTCATACGCTTTAGTGATTATGTACGGCCCTTCCCATTTGGGAGAAAACTTGGTGCCGATGCATCTTCTTTGGATGTGTTTGGCGGTTTTTAGCACCAGATCTCCTTCCTTGAAAACCCCGGATTTTACATGGTCATTGTACGCCCGGAAATCCTGTTTCGTATGCTTGTGCATGTTCCTCTGCGCCGGGATCTTCGGAGTCCATAGTATCTAGTTCCGCGATTCGGCATTGAGTGATTCGGCTTCATTCCACAGAGGTCCACTCGCTGCGGCGATTCTGGCAGACGGGATCTTGATTTCTGCTGGGAGGATCGCGTCTGTACCGTAAACGAGGGAGTAGGGAGACATGCCGGTGGATCTTCTAGGAGATGTTACGTACGCCCGAGAGAGCCATCGGCAATTGCTCGTGGCAGGTCACAGGATTGTCGTGTCTTGTTGGTGAGGATTCGGATCGAGTCTTGTTGGTACTTTCGGCTTACCCATTTCCACAGGGATAATAGACGAGAGAAGAATTGTTTAATTCCGTACCTCTCAAGTAGTTCCTGTACTTGCTTGTTAGAAAAAGGCGTGCCGTTGTCGGTGATGACGTGTTTAGGTACGCCAAAACGGCAAATGATGTGTTCCTTGACGAATGCCGCGATCGTGGCTCCAGTGGTTCCTTTTCAGGGACAGCTTCAACCCACTTGGTAAAGTACTCGGTGATTCGCGGTTATTATGTATTCATCTTTGTTTTGAGGATGGCGGGTTGATCTTCCCAATGATGTCAAGTCCCGGCTATAAAAGGGCCACGGGCTACTTATCGAGTGCAAGGATGTTGGAGGCGCGTGGATGATGTTTCAAGTGAATCGGCATTCTCGGCATTTACGAACGAAAGTAGTCAAGCGTCGTCTTCCATGGTCGGCCAAGATAGTACCTCTCGTGTATCTGCAGAACAGTTTCTGTTTCCCTTGGTGTTCGCCTTCGTGCATTTCTCTTAACATAATCAGGATTTATGTACCGCCCAAACACCGCGGTAGACTTCCTCCGAAACTCTTGCGATATAAAACCCCATCATGGAACACGAATCTTTTGGACTTTTGTTTTAGCTTGGACGCATCCTCTTTGTCAGTAGGAAGAATGTCGTCACGAAGGAAACCGATGTACGGCTCCCGCCAGTCCCCAGTGTGACTGATGTTGAGGACTTCTGTCTGACATGGGGGCGCCTGGCAATTGGGACACGCCTTCTGGAGTAATCGGGATTGGGCTTCCATCTCCGGCCAATAGTATCCAAGTCGTTGTAAATGACGATAGAGGGTTACCACTGATGTTATTCCACAGACTTCGGTATGAACATGTTCAAGTTGTTGTTGTGCTTCCTCTTTTCCGAGACACCTTGACGAGAGTCATGCGGATTTCGATGATACTGAAACATCTTGAAGCATAAAAAATTCCGCAAAGTCTTGAGGTCGACCTTCCCTTGGAAAAGTGAGTTGTTGAGTTCTTGAATGATAGGAGTTCTCCAGTCATCGTCTTCGGCTTTCTCAGGTTGTGAAAGCCATGTTGAAGCTATGGTTCGCCGTTTTACTGTCAGGGTTTCCTCGGATCCTTCGAACTGTAGCTTTGATGCTAGTGTAGCTAGGCAGTCATCATGCTTGTTACTGCTACGGCCGACATGTGTGATGGTTGCTTCGGCGAAATAATTTAGTAGTTTTTGTGCTTCAGCCCTGTATGGTGCCAGCGTCAGTTCTTTCAATGCGTAAATCACGTTTACCTGGTTGATGAGTAATTTGGAATCTCCTCTTATCTTCAAACGCGTGGCCCCAGCTCGTTTAGCTAGTGATAGTCCAATGAGGAAGGCTTCGTATTCAGCTGAGTTATTGGTGCATGGAAAGTCTAGCTTGAAAGAGTGCGAGAAGACTTCTTCAGCAGGAGATACTAGTACCACACCCGCTCCTCCGGTATTAGTGCTCGGGGTGGAAGAGCCGTCGAAGAACAGCAGCCATGCTTCTTTTTCGACTAAGAAGATATATGTAAGGTCTCCCGGGAGATCTTCTCGTAACTCCGCGGTGTTTTCTCCTGGGAATGCTGCTAACAGGTCTGCAACAGCCTGTCCTTTTATGGCCCTCGGGGGAAACGCACGTTATGTCGAACTCGACAGCTGCGGGAGCCATTTAGCCGGCCTCCCTATCGGGCGGGTTTCGAGAGAAGGAACTTTACTGAGGTCTGATTTGGATATTAACACCACCTTGTTGGAGAGGAGGTAGTGCCTGAACTTCTGGATGAAATAAATTAACGCTAAACACGCCTTTTCTGCTTTGGGGTATCTGAGTTCAGTGTCTCTCAACATTCGACTGAAGTAGTATATGGGATATTCAATTCCTTTGTCGTCTTTTTGAGCGAGGAGGGCTCCAATGGCGGTATCGCTAAAGGCTGTGTAAAGACATAGTGAATTCCCTTGCATAGGAGGCTTCATGATGGTCGGGGGAGGACAACGTTTGCTGGATCTTCTGGTACGCTTTTTGCTGAGACGTAGTCCATGTGAAATTCACTCCTTTTTTCAGCAGAGGGTTAAACGCAGTAATGATCATGCCAGGCCCGGTATGAAAGCGACGAATGTAGTTTACCTTGCCCATGAAACTCTGGAGCTCTTTTGCGGTTCGTGGTGGTGGCATCGTGAGGGTAGCTTGCGTCTTGACTGGGTCAACTTTTATCCCTGTGGCCGTTACTTGGAATCCTAAAAACTTCCCCGAAGAGACACCAAAGGCGCATTTCAAAGGATTCATCTTTAACTTGTATCCGCGACATCTTTCGAACACTTGTCGTAGCGTTTCTGGATGATCCGCTCGAGTCTTCGATTTAACTACCACATCATCTACGTAATCTTCGACTTGCTTGTGCATCATATTGTGGAAGATGGTAGTCATGGCGCGTTGGTAAGTAGCGTCGGCGTTCTTCGAGACGAAAGGCATTACGGTGTAATAGAAGTTTCCGAGAGGGGTTCGGAAAGCGCTCTTACTCGCGTCGTGCTCATACATCTTTATCTAGTTGTAGCCGCTATATCCATCCATGAAAGAGAACATACCATGTCCACTTTGGTAGCGTCTACCAAATGTCGATGTTAGGGAGCGGGAAATCGTCTTTAGGGCGTAACTTATTCGGATCTCCGAAATCGACACAACATCTGATCGACCATTCTTCTTTTTAACGGGACGATATTGGCCAACCAGGTGGGATGGTGAATAGGTTTGACAAAACCAAATGGCTAGTAATTTACGGACCTCCGCCTTGATTTGTTCTTCTACGTCGTGTCTCGAATTGTCTTGGAGGTCGCTTGACCGGTTTGGATCCGGGTATCACGTGCGATGGTGGGTGACCAGTTTTCATCCAAGACAGGCATTTTTCGTAAGTCCATGCGAAAACATCCTGGTATTCTTTGAGTAGGTCGACTAGCTTTGAACGTTCGCGAATGTAGAGTCGAACCGATCAAACGGTCGCGGAATTCCTCATTCCCTATATTGATAGTTTCGAGTTCGTCGGTGGTTAAGTCGGTCCGTCTTGTAGCTTCTGAGGGGCGTCTGGAACTTCCTCCTGGTTATTGTGCAAACATTCTTTCGGGCGGAGAGACTGGGTCATGGTCTCCCCTGCTAATTGCTAACAACGGTGGTAATGTGTGAGTTTTCCCTTTTTGCTTCGTCCTGCGGTAAGGGTGCACTCTCGCTTGGTGCGGGCACGGGTTACGCCTGGTGGTGGGAGACTGGCGGGTCTTCCTTCTGAGGAGACGGTGGGAGGGCGGTCTCCTCTGTGGAGTATATCCAGTTTGTCGCTATCTCTGAGCGATGTCCATTTTGGTAGCAGAAAACTGTGAATCTTGGTCGTCACGCCTTTTGAACCCTCCTTCGGCCCATGTGCTTCTACGCGATGGACTTGGTGCATAGGGGGACAATGGACGCGGGGATGCGGATAACTTTTCCGTTCGATCTTGTTTTAGGCATTGGTGGTATGTTGAAGGAACGATCTTGAGATTGTGCAGTCACGGCCTTCCCAGTATCATGTGGTAGTCTGGTTGTTTTTTCAATCACTTCAAACTTCACGCTTGATTGAATCGGCCCTACTGCCAGCTCCAAGTTGATGTAGCCGTACGTGCTAGTTTGGTTGCCTTCGAAATCCGTCATCGTAGTGGGTTGTCGTACGATCTCGTTAGGTCGCACCCTGGCAGCTTTAAGTGTCTTGAGAGTGATGACATTGGAAGATGCACCCGTGTCAATGAGCGCTCTTCGAAACTCCATGTTCCTGACGAGAGCCGTAACATGCAAGGCCCGGTTGTGACCGTCCTCTACCATCATGTCGTCATCGGTGAAAACAATATTGTTGGTGGATCTTCCGGGGATCCTTGGAGTCCCCGTGGGTGCGAACTAGTGATGCGTTCAGTGCTATTCGGTTAATAGTAGAGAATGTTTTTATTCGCTGGTCCTTAGAGAGGTGTAGCAATTCACATAAGTTTTCTACCAACATGGTCGCCTCCTGGTCCGCTGGCTTCCAGTTAGTGACGAAACCATTGATTTGAGAATGCTCATTCGGGATGTTAGTCCCCTGCTCTTGATCTCATGGGGAACATGAGCCACTTAGCTCCGATGTTAGGCTGATGAGGAAGTCGAGTATGCTGTTAATCGCATCCTTTATTAGATTCATGTTTTTGGCATGTATCTCCTGAGCTCGCATCAGGTCGACCAGTCTTGGGACCTCTTCATTGGTCATATTGCTTCCAGAAATTGACGAGTTATCATGACCTTGAGCGGGATCAATGTTTGTGGAGATGGCCCGATAGCCGACCATGCTTGCGCGAAATTTGAGGACGGAAGATGGAATTTGATATTGTAACCGAAAGATCAATCCTCCCGCTGTGGTCGCCAATTGTTTATGGGTAAAAATCGTTTCCGCCGATTTTGGTAAATTCGGTAGGTGAGTGAGAAACTGGTTTAAACCTTAAACAAATGTGCTGCACGTGAGCACTTTCTAGATTCGAGAGATCAATCTGTACAAGTCCGGCCTAAACCAAGAAATGGCCGTTCCAGACTTGCTTCGGTCACAAAGTGGAGGAGAAGGGTTGATTTGGGGAGGGAAGCAAAGAAAGGTGTTGAGACCGGAATAGTGCAGGAGAGTAGTGTCTCGACTTGTATCGGAAAGTGAAAGCTTAGGAAGCTTGCAAGAGATGAAAGCTTTTTTTTTGAGAGCTTGCAAAGTTGCCTTTTCTAGAGTGTTGTATTTTTCTCCCGACCGAGACTTGTGTCTCGGTGGAAATAGGTAAGACCTATTTATACAAGTCGAGATTGAAACGTACCCTGGCCTCATGAAGGAAGAGAGTAAAGGGTGAAATAATGGGAGGAGGTGGTAACCGCAAGGTGTTTATGGATGAAAACGTTTTCACCATTATTTCCTCATTTATTTGACCTCTTTATTCCTATTCACGCTTTCTTAATGTGAGCGTAGTGTACGCTACAAGTCAGACCGCCAAACCAAGACCCTGGAAAGCATCCCCGCCTTGTGTTGATGTCTCGAGTGTTGGTTGCACCTTGAGTGCAAGTGGCGCTGCTAGGGGCGCGTGTGGCATGTGCCAATGGCATGTGCGAATGCCTTTGTTGCGGGTTGGTAGGCCCTGAAAAGATGTATAAATTTATGTATTTTACGGCCTACGGTTATCACCGCAAGTGCAGTGTCGTGATGTAGCCTTCCCAGGCACGTGCGGGTCGAACCACGAGAGACTTGTGGTGCCCTTATGTGATCTAAGGCTTGCTACTTAACCGAATTCAAATGATAACAAGTGACAACGGATGGTAAATAAGATGTTTTGCCCGATACGGCTTAGTAGTGAAATGTAATCAACCTAAACTAAGGTATAAACAATGATAAAAGGATGCTTGGGTCTTCATTCCACCACTTGGTTCCTAGTATGTGTTCAACTAGATTGAGTTTTCTTGTTCCTATAGTAGACAAGTGAGGTGTGTCAATTCCATCACCTAGCTAAGGAGTTTCTCCTTGTGATACTCCAATATCAGGCGAAGTTACTAACCGAGCCTTTGGTTGTCTAATTAAGCACAACCAGTCAAGGGAATTAGCATTAGAGCCTAAGGGTTAAGCTGCAATACAACAACACAGTTGTAGTCTAACTACAATGGATCTATTTAAAGTATCCATTGTGAGAGTAAAGTGTTGAGTATTAAGATTGAAGTTATCTTTTAATTTAAGCACTCAAGACAACAAAAACTGAATTGAATTCATACATGGAATTAGGGTTTCATGAAACCCTAGCAAACTAAATTAAAACAGAAAAATAACAGGAATTAAATCTAATTGACAGCACTGGCTAATCCAGGCGTGTCTTTCAAACACCCACATTTCATCTATTTATACACAAACCTCCCAAACCCTAGAAATTGATAAAACAGAAATTTAATGAGAAATAATCTCACCCATGCCTCTGAATCCTCTGAATCGTGTTCGCCTCTTGTCACATCGTCCCCCGGTAGTTTGCTTGTGATGTTGGTGGACAAACCTAGCTTCTAGTTATCTTTAAATTAGCTTAGGGTTGGTAGAGGCTAAGAGAGAGATAACTCGAAGCAGAGAAGGTAGCAGGTACTACTGAGCGTTTGATGATGGCAGAGTAGGTAGAAGGAGGTAGTGGTGGCTCTGATGGCGGTATGGAGGTGGTGTCGGAGGTTTGTTGCAGAGAGGCGTGGGAGAGGAAAGAGAAGGTGGAAGTGAAATGAGTTAGGTCGAGTGGGGGTATAGGGGTATGGGTGTTTCGTTGTGAGGCACGAACAGCGAGGATGATGAGAACGCCGCACCGAGCGTTGGATGAAGCCCGATGGAGATCGACGGCCGAGAATGGTAAGCGGTATTGGGTGATTCGATGTTGGCGGGCGAAGCAAACTTGATGCGCATGAGGGAGCGACCGTAGGATGCAGCAAGATGAGATCTTGACGGCTTGAAGTGTACGGGCTCGGATCCGGGTCGTGGGTAGCTCTAGCCCATGTCTTCTTTGTTGGGTTGCAACTGATTCGCGCGTGGGCTTTGGCTATCTGCTCCATAGATGATCGACTCCAATTCTTCGCTCTTTGGGCTCCTCAGATTCTCCGAGCTTTATTTATTACCTAAAAACACAAAATTAATTAATACAAATATTTATTCTTGAAAACAAAGAAAACACGAGAATACGGGATAATATCGATTCTTGAGCACAAAAGATGAGTAAAATGCCAATAAACGGTGTATAAATATGCACTATTTGGCACTCATCAAATACCCCCAAACCTGAATTTTACTTGTCCTCAAGTGAAACGAAATTAAGAAATCCTAACTATACCCACCCTCAGCGAGTCTCTCGAATGCATTTAGCGTATGCACTAAGCCTTTAAACCCCTAGGTGTCCCTAGTGGACGAGTTGTAGTCTCGTGAGGTTTGCAGTGTACCCACAAAACCTTCTCCAACTTCGAGTGTAAAAGAGTCCCAAGCCTCCAGAAGCTATGAGGACATAGAGTTTCTGCATGCTAGTAACGTTAGAACTATCGAAGAACGCATTCTCATCCTTAAGTCTTTGAGCGAGAAGTAACCATACCATATGAAAGAATTCGGATTCGATTGTGATCATAAGCCTCGACTTACGCCTCACCATTAGGGTTTTATGATAATTGCACTCAAAAAGATCGCTTTTTAGTCTCTCATGTGTGCAGGGAGTAAAGAGAGAAATCCTGCACACGTTGTAGGTAAGAAGGATAACCTTCCAAATAAAATCTGGAGACTCCACAGAAGTGTGGACAAAAAGAATCTTCTTCTGATGATCTCTAAGAAAGGAAATCAACCATTAGCAAGGGGTGGGAGTACTCACTAACTTCTCACCCGATCGGCAACTAACATCACTCTCTCATAAGAAACCATAGAAACGTCTTCAATCTTCGGTCTTCGGTCTTCAATTGTTGATGACGAACTTCTAAACTTCACAAAACTTGACAATTTTTAACTTTTCTACTCAAATTCCTTGTTGTTTGGATTTTTCTTTTTAAACTCTTCTTTACCATGGTGGTAGCAAAAATAAGAAAATAAACTACAATATTTTTTTTTTTTGATTTTTGATTTTTTTTTTTTTTTTTTCATAAGTGAAAATAAAAATACAAATACAAATAATGAAACAACTAACTCCATGGACAAAGGACTTTATCACTCAATTTTTCCACAACTTGTATTGTCTTGATTTTATAAATTTTATTAATTCTCATCCTATTTTCTTTTCTTTTTGCACATAAACCTTGGACTATATCAATTTTTCTTTCAATATTAGATTCTGCTCCGGTTCTTGACGATGATGTGTTTCTATGGGTCTTGCTGATTGAGAGAGAGAGTGATGCTAACGGCAAATCGGTATTTAGAAGGAGTTTTCATCTTTAGACGTCACCCTCATGATTGACAAAAACTAGCACTCAAGAGATCAAAAGTAGTGCTGAAAATGGTGCGAAGTTGGGTAGCTCACCATTCCTACCCGGAATTTACGTATGGTGACACACACTCTATGACTTTTCTAGAAAGTTGCAAAAAATTGAAGGTTGGTGCCTCACTTGATGTAAATTGGGTAGTCTCCACTATGGGTGATCACAATTCTACTACCGAATATCTAAACAGCACCTAATTCGCCCTCAGGTATGGTTAAATCCAACTTTAACGCTCTAATCAACTAAGGAACCCGATTGCGTTTTCCGGTACTTCCAAGTTCTGTTATTTGGTCCAGAATCTCTATGTAAACATAGCTAAAAGCATGCTAGTGACTCTAAAATCTCTAAAAGTTGGAGGTTTTTATTTGCAAAAAGTTTTTTGAATTTTTGAATTTTTGAAATTTTTTTTTTTTTTTTTTTTTTTTTTTGCTAATAAAAGGTAAAATAAAAGACTAAAAACTCTAAATGCAAAATAAAAACTAAAAACTCTAAATGCAAATGCACCCCCAAACCTAAATCAAACATTGTCCTCAATGTGTCTTCATATAGAAAAAATTTAAACAGTCACATACCAGAGAACTATCTTTGAAAGATAAAAGGGAAGAGATTACCGGAATGTCGGCGGAGCAAGGTTGAGCTTCGTTAGTCAAGGCAAAATCCAACATTCTCAGTGGAGATCATATCAGATTAGCACAATATAAACGCAAGAAGACTCAACCGATTCAAGAAAAGAAAAATTTAACAAGTCCTACAAAAATTTACTAACAATCTAAAGAGTTGCGGGTCAACCCAATAGAAAATATGTACATAGAACATGAAAATGGGCTTTGGTTTGTTTGGGATTTGGTTTGAATGGGCATTTTGGTTTATATGGGTTTTTTGGTTTGTTGGGAAAGTACAGCCCAGGTTATGCCAGAGCCCAGTTGACCCTGCCACTCTGAAGTCTATGTGTGTGCGAGATCCTTGGCATCTGTGAGTTGCTTGACCTGTGTATGAAAGCTATTTTCATTTGCTATTAAGTTTGTGCTAGACTCGGAGTTGGTGCCACAGTGCTTTGTAGACCTTGAATGCACGCCTGTAGTGTTAGGGATTTGTGATTGTGAATCGCCTACTGTCTTGTGTAGACCTTGAATGCAAGCTTGAGCTCCACTGGCTAGCCCTTGGTCTATCACCCGTATAACCACATGCATAACTTTGGTGTGCACACTATCTCAGGCACACAAGCCCGAGGCTGTGCGGTTTCACAAAATCTGCACGAGACACAACCCATTTGCATGCTCTGTATCCTTGAATCTCGAAATGAATACATGCTTGATGTGAGCTATTAACCCATGATACCCTGAACTGCAATGTGTGCATACACCTGTCTTTGATTAGGCAGAAATTTGTGTGCTCTTTTGAGCCAACCTTGAGCATAGCTTTGTGTTTTTAAGCCTGCAATTTGTGAGCCTTCTACCGCCTTGCTAGCCCCCAAGCGGCAAGTGTGGAGCTACCCTGTGACCTTGTTGAGTTGTGTGCATAGTGCAGCGACGGAGCATAACCTCCTATGTCTTTGTTACTCGGCCTTACCCCCAAATGAAAGCTATATCCGTGGTGATTGTAGAAAGCTATATCAGTGACTTGTGTATGAACTTGTGCCGATCTGTAGTGTTCATGTGTAACCTGAGCCAAATACTACCCTGTGTAACCTGAGCATGACACCATGATAATCCTAAAACTGAATGATTGCTCTGCTGTGAATGTGCACCTGTGTACCTTGAGCTTGTATTGCCTTGAACTGGTAGCCAACTGATAGACTAAGCCCCATCTGCTGGGCTGGAGCTGGGCTTACACCAGCTGAGCCCAACTCAACCCAACCTACACTTTCAACTGGGCTAACTGGGACCCAACCTTGGTGCACCAAATGGTATGAAACCCAGCTCACTTTGGGCTAACCCAACTAGGCTTAGCATTATAACTTTGGGGCAGACATTAACACAGGTCATTTCTTTGTTTCAAAGCGAAGCGGTTTGGGCTGCATAGGTGAGCCCACATAACCTCTCGTCTATTCTTTGGTCAGAAACACATCTCGAGCCCACATCATCTGGGCTAGAACCCACACTATTGGGGAGTCAGTACTCTTGGCCGTGCCCTTATGGGCCGTACACTTTCACACCTACCTGGGCTCTACACACAGACAAAGCTCACATAACTGGGCTGTCCAAACAACTGGGCTCTGGCATAACCTGGGCTGTACTTTCCCAACAAACCAAAAAACCCATATAAACCAAAATGCCCATTCAAACCAAATCCCAAACAAACCAAAGCCCATTTTCATGTTCTATGTACATATTTTCTATTGGGTTGACCCGCAACTCTTTAGATTGTTAGTAAATTTTTGTAGGACTTGTTAAATTTTTCTTTTCTTGAATCGGTTGAGTCTTCTTGCGTTTATATTGTGCTAATCTGATATGATCTCCACTGAGAATGTTGGATTTTGCCTTGACTAACGAAGCTCAACCTTGCTCATGAAGCATTCAAGTAATCTCTTCCCTTTTATCTTTCAAAGCATAGTTCTCTCGGTATGTATTTGTTTAAATTTTTTCTATATGAAGACACATTGAGGACAATGTTTGATTTAGGTTTGGGGTGCATTTGCATTTAGAGTTTTAGTTTTTATTTTGCATTTAGAGTTTTTAGTCTTTTATTTTACCTTTTATTAGCAAAAAAAAAAAAAAAAAAAAAAAAAAAAAAAAAAAAAAAGGTGTGGCTGCTGGGATGATGATGTGGGCTCAGATGATGTGGGCTCAGATGTGGGTTCTAGCCCAGATGATGTGGGCTCAGATGTGTTTACAGCCCAGCAGCAGAGGTTATGTGGGCTCAGCCTATGCAGCCCAGCTGCTCAGTTTGAAACAGCAGCCCAGGTTAATGTACAGCCCAGGTTATAATGCTAAGCCTAGTTGGGTTAGCCCAGGTGAGCTGGGTTTCATTTGGTTGCAGCCCAGGTTGGGTTCTGTTAGCCCAGTTGAAAGTGTAGGTTGGGTTGAGTTGGGCTCAGCTGGTGTAAGCCCAGCTCCAGCCCAGCAGATGGGGCTTAGTCTATCAGTTGGCTACCAGTTCAAGGCAATACAAGCTCAAGGTACACAGGTGCACATTCACAGCGAGCAATCATTCGGTTTTAGGATTATCATGGTGTCATGCTCGGGTTACGGGGTAGTATTTGGCTCGGGTTACACATGAACACTCTGGATCGGCACAAGTTCATACACAAGTCACGATATAGCTTTCTACAATCACCACGGATATAGCTTTCATACGCGGGGTAAGGCGAGTAACAAAGACATAGGAGGTTATGCTGCATCACGAGAATTATGCACACAACTCAACAAGGTCACGGGGTAGCTCCACACTTGCTGCTTCAGGGCTAGCAAGGCGGTAGAAGGCTCACAAATTGCAGGCTTAAAAACACGAGGCTATGCTCGAGGTTGGCTCAAAGAGCACACAAATTTCTGACTAATCGGCACGGTATGCACACATTGCGGTTCGGGTATCATGGGTTAATAGCTCACATCGGCATGTATTCATTTCGAGATTCAAGGATACGAGCATGCAAATGGGTTGTGTACGTGCAGATTTTGTGAAACTGCACAGCTCAGTTGTGTGCCCAGATAGTGTGCACACCAGGTTATGCACAGGGTTATACAGGTGATAGACCAAGGGCTAGCCAGGGAGCTCAAGCTTGCATTCAAGGTCTACACAGCACAGGGCAGATTCACAATCACAGTCCTAACACTACAGGGCAGATTCAAGGTCTACAAAGCACAGGGCACCAACCTGAGTCTAGCACAAACTTAATAGCAAATGAAAATAGCTTTCATACACAGGTCAAGCAACTCACAGATGCCAAGGATCTCGCACACACATAGACTTCAGAGTGGCAGGGTCAACGAGTGCTGTGCACTCGGCCAAGGCAGGACAATGGCTCAACACACGATTCGGGGTAGTTCGGTGCACACAGTCACTGTTACGGCCAAGGGATTCACGGATGTATGCCTGATGGTTCTGAGAACTTGCGATTCAGCCAAGCTCGGGAGTTTGCTCAAACTTGTAGGCTGCAGGGCTAGCAAGTTAACAGAGTAAAGCAATACTCTTGGGTGAGCTCAGGGTTTTACAGATGCACTATCACAGGGTACTTTTACAACATGCTCAGGGAATTCAGGCTAAGGTAGCAGAGTAGCTAGCACAAGCTCAAGTGCAGGGGCTGGAGTTTAAGCTCAAGCTTGCAGCTTCAGGGCTGCTCTAGGATTCTCAGAGGCCCACACAAAGGTGTATTCTAGCTTAACCTAGTTCACGAGGTCATGCATGGAGTCACTTACGAGTTGTGCTCGAACTTTGTAACTCGGGTTCCTTGGCCTTACTCCGCATCTCAACAGTACCTCGGGTTCGCCTTTTCGTTGGTTTCAATGGGCTGGTTTGGCTTCCCTTGCTTTGGTTGCTCGGCAGCAGCCAAAGTAGCAACACATGGGTAGCACTGTTGGCTCAACAAAGAGATTTAGTTCTCTATAATTACACAAGAAGCAACAGAACTACAATGACGAGCTAAGCACTCGAGCTCAATGTCAAGCTCGGTTCTCGATGCTACGAGAATACGCCTTGAGAGTATTATGGACTGAATGGGACTAAGATTTACAAGTGCAGGCTACACACACTAGGCGGTGTTGCTTGGTTTCCTTGTAAACTAGTGAAAAAGCTCAGGTGAGCTAATAGAAAAACACTACAAATATGCAAAGATAAAAGAAACACTAAGATGCAATATTTCATGAGCAAATGGTTAACTAAGCTACACTACAACGAACTAATTTGCTCACTAAGTTACGACCACGAGAAAAGATGCGGTGACTACAATGCTAACAATAACATCAAACAAGACTAAAATGCAACATGAATCGAGCTACGGGGTTAAAACAGAATACAAGTTACTCTAAAACAGATGCAAGTTACAAAACTAAGTTATACTAAAAGTTGAGGATGCAAAATAATGAAGGATAGTTAAGTTACACTAACAAAGAACTAAAAGTAACAATGCAGTGTGAGTATTTACAGGGATGAACTCAATAAAGGCAGCAATGAATCACAGGGCACACGCCAAGTCCCCGGCAGCGGCGCCAAAAACTTGGTAGGCCCGAAAAGATGTATAAATTTATGTATTTTACGGCCTACGGTTATACCGCAAGTGCACGGTGTCGTGATGTAGCACTGGGCACGTACGGGTCGAACCACAGAGACTTGTGGTGCCCTTATGTGATCTAAGGCTTGCTACTTAACTGAATTCAAATGATAACAAGTGACAACAGATGGTAAATAAGATGTTTTGCCGATACGGCTTAGTAGTGAAATGTAATCAACCTAAACTATGGTATAAACAATGATAAAAGGATGCTTGGGTCTTCATTCCACCACTTGGTTCCTAGTATGTGTTCAACTAGATTGAGTTTTCTTGTTCCTATAGTAGACAAGTGAGGTGTGTCAATTCCATCACCTAGCTAAGGAGTTTCTCCTTGTGATACTCCAATATCATTGAAGTTACTAACCGGACCTTTGGTTGTCTAATTAAGCACAACCAGTCAAGGGAATTAGCATTAGAGCCTAAGGGTTAAGCTTTCAATACAACAACACGGTTGTAGTCTAACTACAATGGATCTATTTAAAGTATCCATTGTGAGAGTAAAGTGTTGAGTATTAAGATTGAAGTTATCTTTTAATTTAAGCACTCAAGATAACAAAAACTGAATTGAATTCATACATGGAATTAGGGTTTCATGAAACCTAGCAAACTAAATTAAAATGGAAAAATAACGGAATTAAATCTAATTGGCAAAGATTGGCTAATCCGGGCGTGTCTTTCAAACACCCACATTTCATCTATTTATACACAAACCTCCCAAACCCTAGAAATTGATAAAACGAAATTTAATGAGAAATAATCTCACCCATGCCTCTGAATCCTCTCGAATCGTGTTCGCCTCTTGTCACATCGTCCCAGGTAGTTTGCTTGTGATGTTGGTGGACAAACCTAACTTCTAGTTATCTTTAAATTAGCTTAGGGTTGGTAGAGGCTAAGAGAGATAACTCGAAGCGAGAGAAGGTAGCGAGTACTGCGGCGTTTGATGATGGCGGAGTAGGTAGAAGGAGGTAGTGGTGGCTCACGATGGCGGTATGGAGGTGGTGTCGGAGGTTTGTTGCGAGAGAGGCGTGGGAGAGGAAAGAGAAGGTGGAAGTGAAATGAGTTAGGTCGAGTGGGGGTATAGGGGTATGGGTGTTTCGTTGTGAGGCACGAGCAGGCGAGGGATGATGAGAGCTTGCACCGAGCGTTGGATGAAAGCGATGGAGATCGACGGCGAGAATGGTAAGCGGTATTGGAGTGATTCGATGTTGAGCGGAAGCAGCAAACTTCGTGCGCATGAGGAGCGGCATCAGGATGCAACAAGATGAGATCTTGACGGCTTGAAGTGTACGGGCTCGGATCCGGGTCGGTTGCACCTCGAGCGCAAGTGGCAATGCTAGAGCTGCTAGTGGCGTGTGTGGCATGTGCCAATGGCATGTGTGGAATGCCTTAGTGGTAGGTTGTACGTTGAGTGTAGGTGGCAATGCATAGAGCTGCTAGTGGCGTGTGTGGCATGTGCCAATGGCACGTACGGCCAAGTTGGCCTAGGTTGCACGGCTTGCAAGTTGGGCTACCAGCGTACGTGTTTGGCATGTGCCAATGGCATGCGTGGCCAATTTGGATCATGGCCTGGTAAGAAAAGCTACCAGCGGCGTGTTGGCATGTGCCAATGGCATGCTCGGCCGTTAGGGCCACGACTCTGGTAAGAAAAGCTACCAGCGAGCGTGTTGGCATGTGCCAATGGCACGCTCGGTCATTAGGGCCATGCCCTGGTGAGAAAAACTACCAGCGAGCGTGTTGGCATGTGCCGATGGCATGCTCGGCCATTAGGGCCACGGCCTGGTAAGAAAAGCTACCTGGCGAGCGTGTTGGCATGTGCCAATGGCATGCTCGGCCATTAAGGCCACGCCCGGTTAGAAAAGCTACCGGCGAGCGTGTTGGCATGTGCCAATGGCGTGCTCGGCCATTAGGGCCACGACTTGGTAAGAAAAAGCTACCGAGGCGTGTTGGCATGTGCCAATGGCATGCTCGACCATTAGGGCCACGCCCTGGTGAGAAAAGCTACCAGCGAGCGTGTTGGCATGTGCAATTGGCATGCTCGGCCATTAGGGCCACGCCCGGTGAAAAAGCTACCAGCGAGCGTGTTGGCATGTGCCAATGGCATGCTCGGCCATTAGGGCCACGCTCTGGTGAGAAAAGCTACCAATGAGCGCGTTGGCATGTGCCAATGGCATGCTTGGCCAATTTGGCCTAGGTTTCACGGTTTGCAAGCCTAGGCGCGGGCGCTACTTTGGCATGGCGCGGCTAGGGCCAAGGTAAGGGTGTTTGGCTTGGCGTGGCGTGACCAGCGTAGCTAGGGCCAAAGCAGAGTGTGTTTGGCATGGCGCGGCTAGCTTGGGATAGGTGTGGCTGGCATGATTTGCCATTGGCCCGGAGGTGCGGCTAGCATGGTTGGCATACTTTGGCGCGTTTGGTGTGGCTGGCATAATTTGCCATTGGCACAGAGGTGCGACTAGCTTGGGCTAGGTGTGGCTGGAATGATTTGCCATTGGCACGGAGGTGCGGCTAGCATGGTTGGCATGATTTGGCGCGTTTGGTGTGGCTGGCATGAGTTGCCATTGGCACGAGTGCGGCTAGCTTGGGCTAGGTGTGGCTGGCATGATTTGCCATTGGCACGAAGGTGCGGCTAGCATGGTTGGCATGCTTTGGCGCGTTTGGTGTGACTAGCATAGCTAGGGCCAAGAGCGAGAGTGCGTTTGGCATGGCGCGGCTAGCTTGGGCTAGGTGTGGTGGCATGATTTGCCATTGGCACGGAGGTGCGGCTAGCATGGTTGGCATGCTTTGGCGCGTTTGGTGTGGCTGGCATGATTTGCCATTGGCACGAGAGGTGCGGCTAGCATGGTTGGCATGCTTTGGCGCGTTTGGTGTTTGGGTCAGCATGATTTTCCATTGGCACGCAGGTGCGGCTAGCTTGGGCTAGGTGTGGTCTGGCATGATTTGCCATTGGCACGGAGGTACGGCTAGCATGGTTGGCATGCTTTGGCGCTTTTGGTGTGACTAGCATAGCTAGGGCCAAGGCAGAGTGCGTTTGGCATGGCGCGGCTAGCTTGGGCTAGGTGTGGCTGGCATGATTTGCCATTGGCACGGAGGGGAATTAGGGTTTTTTCGTTGTAACCCTAATTTGAAAAAATACCCCCTATTAATTACTGACTACATGCATTAAACGTTCTAATAAATGTGTCACCGGTAACATTAGGTTATTTGGGTGTTTATACGATTTTTCCCTTTGTTTAAAAACCACCATCAACACCAACGCACGTGAATCCTAAGATAGAGTCCACTATATTAAGTTGCTTCACCCTCTGTGAAAACCTCAAACACTCAACCTTTCGATCGTCTTCCAAACAGTAAAGTACTAATATGTTTGGTAAACAATCTTCTTATCTTAAGAAGTTAATCAGAGATATTGTAGTTGAGCTTGACAAAGGCTTTTCTGTTTAAATCCATAAACTCCTTTGTCGGGTTAGATCTTCCAAGATCTGGGATCAAGATAAACATAACTAACAGATTCGGATAATGAAGAGTACCAAGAAATGATAGCTTGTCGATCTAAATACAACTAGTCAATCAATCTCCTATCAAAGATAAACGAGATCTAGTCGGATCTCTACCGATCAATTTTTTACACGAAGCAAATCACAAAGATAAGAAACCAATAAGAAAAAAACTTTTCGTCTCAAATCTTCAAAGTCTTCTTCTGTTGTTAACAATGGATGATTACAAGTCAACATCGACTTATGATCGATCAGCACAGAGCGGAGTATGTTAACAATGGATGATTACAAGTCAACATCATATCTAAAGACATATATGAACTACCACTTATCTCTTGATCTAGTTTGAGTGACCTTATGTCAAAAGAGAAGTCTTTCAAGAATAATCAAACTAGGTGCAATCAAGAGTTAAAAACTGTTAGTCAATCAAATCAATAATCGAAACTAAAATAACAATGCAATTCTAGTTTCCCACCAACGGTACTATCTAGACATTTCTTGATGCCAAAGAAGTCTTTAAACTAGCGGACGTAAGATATTTCGCCTCATTAGGTCACTCTCCTCTCCAAGATAGTATTACAATTAATATTATTAGTCAGCTATAGCAGTGACTACGAAACGAAGTGCCTTCCTCAAAATAAGTTTGTAAGTAGGATAAACTTCACTATTTATAGACCAAGGTAGTTTGGACACCAGGGAATATCCATCAACGAAAATATTCACAAAATATGCAATAAAATATCTATATTCGGTTTTGTCTAATTCCAACCAATATCCAACTGTATAACCAAAATCTCTTATGGACAACTAAATATTAGCTATCACTTAACTAATATAATTTTTTAGAGATATGTTTTGCTTGCTGGTAAAACAAAAACATATACATTCGAAAATCTCAAAAATATTCTCAAACATTCCGGTTTGGAATCTCACCTTGAGTATCAAGGAATATCTTTGAAAAATAAAATATAAGATTTCAGCACATGTTCAAATTATACATTATGTCGGCATCTTGAACTTTTCTGTTTTGCAAACACAATTTCCAAAATCACACAAACCCTAAAGTGTACGTGACTAAAGAAATTCATTTTTTCATATTGGGACCTGTTCTACCATGACTCCCAATGTCGGTAGGGATCGGTTCTACCTTAACTACCAATATAGGCAGGGATCGGTTCTACCTTGACTCCCAACATAAGTTAGGAACGACTCTACCTTGATTCCCTATATAGGTTAGGACCGGTCCAACCTTAGATATTCAATGAAAACCGTACCTTCAATCCTATTGATTTCTTTCAACTATGAAACAAGTTCGTAAGTCTACTTCCTTAAACTCGTGTAATTAAACACAGTTTTCTAGGCATGAATTCAACCCTATGTTTACTACACAATCAAGTAATAAGTTACAAAGATTATGTTGATGTCGCAATTACCAAGTTCAAAAAATAAGCGTTATACTTCGTAAAACAATATACCAATTTAAAACATTCACAACTATTGACATATTCTTCCTTGACACTTTGATCATAATAAGATGATCAAGCCTCTAATACTAGAGTATCATGTATATAACTTCACATGTTATATTTTCAATCAGAAATGACTTGAAAACAACGATATAAAAATGGAAACAAGTCAAGTCATGTATTACTGATGTCTTCGTTGATGCCAATACGTATTCGTATCTCTTAGGTCTTCAAAGTAATACTTGTATGCGTTAACATTTCTAGACCTTAACATTTCTAGACTTCCTAGTCTAACCTAACGAAGTTGACTCTAGTAATATAATCAAGCGACTTATGAGTTTTGATACTAAAATATGACAACCAACCTTAACATACCAACGCTTGGCGGGTTTGACCGAGCAGTGCTCTAACAATCTCCCCTTTTGTCAATTTTAGTGACAAAACTCTATTACATATGGAAAATACACGAATTAAAATATAAAGATATTACATTACATAACATTCTCTTAACCTTCTTCATACGCTTGATTCCAAGATTCAACAACACAATAACCTGCAAATATTAATAAATGTTGTTAGCATTTGGATAAAAAAACCTTTACTTCCCCTAAAAAAAAACTAGGTAGATATTCAATCTGAACCTATTTGGTATTCCTCTTTTGTAGTATGAAATACTACACAACATGATGATATGTTTCTCCCTTTTAGTCAATACTTTACTCTTTTCTTAAATATATAGTTTTCAGCACATATATCATTTCTCAACGATTGTAAATCACTCGTGTATCAAGTTAACCAGATCAAGTCAAACATAATTATCAAATTTGGATACTGAAGAGTACCACCAATTGATAGCTTTTTGATCAATCAATCGTTTATCAAAGATAAACGACATCTAGTTGGATCCCAGTCGACCAAGTTTGTGCATGAAGCAAATCACAAAGATACGAAACCAATAAGAATTTTTTTTCTTATCTTCAAATCTTCAAAATCTTCATCTGTACCTGTACAGTGACAAGCTTTATTCCAACTTATGATCGATCACGCATAGATCGGAGTCTGTTAATAATGGATGATCACAAGTCAACGTCAGATCAAAATAAAGATCTGAACTATCGGTAATCTCTTGATCTAGTTTGAGTAATTTTATGTCAGAAGAGAAGGATCTTAAGAATAATAAAATTAGATACAATTCATGAAGGTTTTGTTATCAATCTTAGCAGTCTCATCTCTTCTTGTCTTACTACTTTCATCAAGAACAAACAAACCCTTCACCAAGAAAATTGACAATGTCATCATTTCCAGATCATCTACTTTTTCACCATTATTAAACATTCATGATGAACATGTAGAAGCTGCAAACTTCAACTGTGGAGGGACTTTATACTCACAGATTTTTGAATCTACCCTTACTTCTTTATTCTCTGGAAGTTTGAAGACAAAACCGATAACTAAAATAATCTCTGCAATTACTAGTCATATTGTTGACATAGTGAGGATTTCGACTTCAAGTTGTACTGCTATCAAAAAAAAAATCGGAAACAAACTTGATCGACGTCAAAACCGAGCCTTAGATGAGTGTCTTGATCTTTGTGAAGACACAATTCTTGATCTCCATGCGATTTTATCAATTTTGGAACCGGGAAGCACATCCACAGAGAGCTATGTAAATAAAAACAACTACGTAAAAGTAAAACTTCTAACATAAATTTGTTTCTTTTTGACTTAAGCTAGTATTTCGGATTTGGTAATAAATATGATGTTTTGTTCTAATAAATATCACCTCAAGCTGCTAGAATATATAGTCCAGGGTTAATATCAAGATGGTCAAGCTCAAGAAGTCAAGAATAAGATGAAGTCATCAAGGCTCAAGTTATAAAAAGATCGACGGAGATCAATCAAGTTTCCGAAAATAATTTTTTTTTATGCATTTTAGTTAGTTTCCAAGATAAGTCAAGTATCTAGTTAATTTCTTATAATTCTTATTTTAAATAATTATGATATATCTTAAAAAATAAGGAAGTATCTTAATTATTCTTCTATTCACTTTATAAATAGAGAGTCTCAATATAATTGTAATCATCCTAGCATTATCAAATCTAGTGATAAATTACAATATTTCTTGCTTCAGAGTTTCTTATGTGGTTGTAAGTCGATAATGAGTGAACCATGTTAAATCTCCCATCAGTTTCATTTTGCCTTTAATAGATAATACCTTGATACTCATAATTTATTATGAAGCTAATACAACTAACAAGAAAGATTTATTTGTGTTATATGTGATACCACATGTACCACATATACATAATACATATAATAACTCACGTATATATAAGTGTTAGAGCACTACTCGGTCGAACTCGCAAGTGTTGTTATCTCAAGTTTAGTTGATCAAAACTATATACTTGATTTCTAGTCTACTTATAGCTATGTCTTGGATTAGGATACAAGTGTGTAGTTGAGCTTTGGACTTCACGGCGTTCACTAATTAAAGAAGAATATCTACTGAAGAGCTTAGAGGAACTTCATCAATAAAAGGTATGCGGAGACTAAAACTTATCTATCACTCAGAAGTCTATCCTCTTATTTATTCTAAAGAGACTAAGTCGTATAGCTATATAGACTTTTACATTATACACAATTAAAATTTCGAGCCGGATTTATGTCGTTTATATATTTCTCGAGATACGTGTTGGAAGCTTTTAACTTTAGCTTAAACTTCATCATCTATTTGACGAGTTTAGTTGGAGACAATTTATTTGTTGGAAACTAAATATTAAGTCAAAGATGATCATGTGAAAATTACCTTGAACATCTTACATGATTTGTGTGTGACTTTCATTTGATGTTAACTTGGGAAGTTTCGTATTGATCGATTAATCACTTGAAAATTACTTGAAGCTAGTGGTATGTGTAAGGTTACTATTGTTGTCTTCTAAGGATGTTTCAATGATTAAATGAGAGTTTTAGAACGACTACCAATACCTGGATATATCACAGTATGTATACTTTGTCTGTGCACTGTGGAAGTCAAGTTCAGGTCTGAAACTATTGTTTGATGGTCTGAAGATGTTGTTCGCGTACCCTGTTTGCGAACGGCTAGGCCAAGTTCGGAACTGTTGTTTGTGTATCCTGTTTGCAAACGGCTGGACAAAGCCCAAATCCGGAACTATTGTTCGCGTACTCAGTTTGCGAACACAGTGGTCAAGTTCTAAAATCGTTAAGTATGGATTTTCATACTCATGAACTCAGGTTCATTTGCGAACTAAAGTCCCTGAAACTTTAATGGAATAAGGTATGTGAACTAGTTTTACAAACCGTGGCATTATGTTCATGAACTGGTTCTTGTATAAGTACTTTGTGCAATTACAAACCAAACCGATTTTGTTTCAAATGGTTCATATACATATTTGTATGAGATGATGAACATTTGAACAACTCTCTTGAACCGCATTTAGATTCATTTGATTATCTATCATGATTGGTTAATCATCATATTTGATGTGGAAGTGTTAGATGAATATGGCTAAGTTATAAGTATTAATATGGCTAACTTCGGTTAACAATTATTGAGCCAACAAGGTATACACGTTTGGGTATGGTTCATCCATATCTAAATATAGGTATATTTCATTTGCGTGTATCAAGCTAATACCATCTAGCTAATTGTGGAGATTGATTGCTTAGTTTCTAAGCCGACTTAGCTTGAATCTTAAATCAAGAGTTCATCTAACGGCGAATATCAATTGCGTTGTTACTAAGCTTTCTTAGCTTTGATTGTAAGCAAACCTGATTTGAAAGACTATATAAGGGAGAACTCTAGCAAAGGGGGAGATTGTTAGAGCACTGCTCGGTCGAACTCGCAAGCGTTGCCATCTCAAGCTTGTTTATGAGGTTGTTAGAGCACTGCTCGTCTCAAACTCTTGTGATTCCGCAATAACTTATTCTATTAATCAGTTAGGTTATTGTGAGGTGACTAATATTTCTAGGCTTCTCTTCGGGAGTATAAGACTGTACTATTAGTTGAGTTTCCTGTTCACCTTGATTTATCTTAAGACGGAAACAAAACTAGAATAGACATATCTCTGGGAGACATATTTGCTTATAAGTCTTCGACTTTGGGTCGTAGCAACTCTTAGTTGTGGGTGAGATCAGCTAAGGGAATCAAGTGCGCAGAGTCCTGCTGGGATTCAAGAGGCGTATGGAATACGACCGTACCTTAATCGGTGTGAGACTTGGTTAGGGATCAACTACATTCCAGTCCAAAGTTAACTTGTAGTAGGCTAGAGTCTGTAGCGGCTTAATACAATGTAGTGTTCAAATCTGGACTAGGTCCCGGGGTTTTTCTGCATTTGCGATTTCCTCGTTAACAAAATTTCTGGTGTCTGTGTTATTTCTTTTCCGCATTATATTTGTTTATATAATTGAAATAATAAAGGTTGTGCATAGTTCAATCAGTTGATAAATCCGACCTTGGTTGTTGGATAGAACTTGATTGACACTCGACCATTGGTCTTTGGTACCATCTGAGTTATTCTCATATCAATTAATCTCTCGGATTTCTATCTAGTTGATTTACTGATTGTATTGATAAAGAGATAAAGCTCTTTGATATCTTTCTTGATTGAGTCTCACTTTTAAGCTGGTGCTCTCGGAATTATATTGGAGTTTAGTCCATACAGGTTTCCAAAAGAAATATTGGGTTTGGTTGTTATACCCCCCGCGTTTTCAATATGTATTCTTAATTAAGAGGTTCTTGGGTATATATTTTAGTATAAAAACATATCATACTAATAAATTTACGTGGAATGGCTCTGTTAGGATTGCTCGGTCGAACTCACAAGTGTTGCTATCTCAAGCTTGTTGTCAAATTTAGTTGTCAAAACTAAATCTTGATATCTAGTATACAATTAGTTAAGTATTGGATTAGGATAAAAGTGTAGTTGAGAAACGGACATCACAGCAGTCATCATTGCGTTCTACTGTTTGAAGGCAAAGATCAATCGAAGCTTTTGGAGAACTTCTTCAACAAAAGGTAAGTTAACACTGAACCACCTATTTCTCAAGTTATATTCATATTTCTATCTATGAGACGTTGTCGCATAACTAATTAGACTATGGTAAGCATATCAAGAATTTTGAGTCAAGTTTATCTTGGTAATTAATTCTCAAAATATATATGACTAAGCTTAATGAACATTTGTTCATTCTTGATGAATTTTGGTTAAGGTCAATTTATTGTCTTTAACCTAAATTATGATTTAAGATTATTATTCGAAAATAGCTTGGAAAAGTGATATGTGTTATTGATGTTATTTGGGAATGTTTCGAATTTATCTGGATATAAATATAGAACTACTGAAAATATGGATACAGGACAATATGCATATTAGTTTCACAAACTATGAAAATATGGATACATGTATGGAGCGTAGTACATGTACCCAGTACACGTACCGGCGTAGCTATATTTCGGCAGCGACTTCAGGGGCGGATCTAGGCGTGGGCACGCCTAGGCACGTGCCCACATGAAATTTTCCAAAAAAAAATCTCTACCTACTTATAATTACCAAAAATATTTGGTAAATATTTATCTTCGACATTGCATTGGTAAATATTTGGTAAATTTTCCAAAAAAAATCTCTATAGGTAGTCTTGGACAGTGCATTGGTCCTCGACAATTTTGTGTTGTTCTTAGTTATCGTCTTTGTAGTAGCAGGAAATCCCACACTACACCCCTTACTCAATTTTGCTTAATTAATCCATTGAAAGATGTAAGATCAAGAATATTTATTGATTGAATCCATGAAACGTTTACACAGGATAATAGAATTACACTTAGAAATTAAAGCGCTCTTAAACTTTCTCTCTCCTAATGACTTACTTCACAATTCAAAAAAGCTCTCTCTCTTACAGACTCATTTAGCCCCTTTATATAGGGTAATACATAGTGGATGACAGCTAAGCTCCCCTTTATTTTCGGGAATGTCTCGCGAAGTGTCGCAGATGCACAAACATTCACTCTCGCGACACTTCTTAACCCTCGCCGGTCTCACGTCTTCTTTATGTTTTGCCCGTTTCGTTATTCATTGCGTCGTTTATTTTAGTTCCCTGCGACTCCCTCGCGACACCGTCGTTCATTAATCCCGCGAGCCTTGTACGTTGCGATATTATGATCCTACATCTTGCCTCTTTTTCCTTGAATATTGCTTGGAGAGCGATCTTTAAGGAAAAATCTGTTGTGGTGGTAATCTTTGATCTGTGTTGATAAAGGAACGAGCGGAAGAATACTGGACTTGAAAAGTACGTACTTGCCTCTATTCTTTTGCGAAGTTCCGAAGTTTCTTTGTAATATATATACGAAATGTCGTTTCTTATTTCTCCTCATATTTCTCCTGCGAGGGGAAGAGTATCATAAAAAAATTTACAATGTTGTTTCCGCTGACCGCTTATCTTTATCTCTGCTTTGCTTTTGTACTTTTACACATTTTGATTATTAATGTCTTTTCTTGACACGTCTCTTTCAACCGCTTATTCTTGACCATTCATGTCTCTTCGCATTAAATGACCTCGCATTAAATGACCTCGTTTTTCTCGAGGATCTTTTTTCCCTATATATAGTTTTGTTTTCCCTCCTTTTCATTCTTTAGTTTCTCTCTGCAACTTTTCTTTGACTCTCTTCTTCCGCAATTTGCGCTCCTGTTACTGCGAATCTTTTCTTCGTCCTTTCTAGCGCTGATCCTAACCTTTAACATCCCATCCATTCCCATACTGATAATGGCTCCCATTAGTCGTGCATATAAAGCTTCTTTTGATGAAGTTCAACAGAAGCTGCAAGAGAAGGGTTTCACTCTATCAACCATTCCTGATCAAGAATCTTCATCTATTCTTTCTGCAAAGTTATTTTCTGATCATCAATGTGATGATCAAAAGATTATAGTCTCGCTAGGTCAGCTCCTCGCGGGACTTCCCATTCCCTTGTACAATCTGATCAGATGCCTTTATTTTATGAAATCTTGGCCCATGAAAAATTCTCCCGGGCTGTTTATCAATTGAGTGGCGACTGCATTCGCCTAATGCTTGAGTTCGCGAATCGTGGTGCTGGCAAAGGATCTTTATACCCTACTACTGTTAGACATCCCGATTTCGCAGACTTGGAAATAGCTGCTGAGAAATACACTGTAGAGAACTTTTTGAAAACTATTCAAATGATAAATATGATTAATGCGAAATCTCATTGGGGCATTCGCCTGAAAAGAAGGATAATGTCCCCGAGGATAAATTGCTCATGCAGGATATTGATTGGCACCCGGGCAATAATACTCCTCGCCACTCCAAAGATGAGAAATGGTGGGTTGTACCCTTGATTTTAAATGGCCCTTATATCGCGGGTCCGCACGTTCTTCCTGCGAATCTTGCAGGGTATCATCCTTGGGAATTCAAATGGCCTGATAGGGCAAAAGAGGTATGTTCTCTACTTCAAATCTTGCTTTCGCAATTTTCTCTTTATATTTGCTGAGTTTGTGAAATTTTTCAGATCTCCGTTGAGAAGAAGATACAAGGATAATCCGTTGGAGAGTACCCTGACGATACTTCGATCGCTTACTTGATGAAGTAAGAAACATTTCCTTTGTTATTTGAAACAATATTGTTGCCTCTGTTTCTTATCTTTAACCATATGCGAAGGTTGGAGTTGAAGAAGCTGTAGCCGCGAAGACTAAAAGTAAGGGTAAAGCCATCGTTCGCAAAGATAAATCTTCTGCTCCATTGGCTAAGAAGCGAAAGATTCAATCTTCTTCTCTCCTTAGCTCAAGCTCTAAATCTTCTGACGAGGATAATCATGACTCGAGTCCTTCTCTCGCCAAGAAGATTCCGTCGACGAGTTCTTCTATGGATCAGTTGTCCAGCATCTTCTCAGACTCTTTTCAAGGAATGGGAGATGCTCCCCTAGCTTCCCTTTGCGGGGCTCTCGCAAATGTGTGTAATGCTACTTTATTAGAAGGCAATAATTCTTTAAATGGAGCCTCTAGAATTGTGTCTCCTGACTTCTTGAATGCACTTGGATCTTTGGTACGTATACAGTCATATTTCCCTGTTAATTTTAAATTTTTAAATATATATATATATGTTAATGATTTTTCTATCTTCTTTTATAGGTTGGAAGAACTTCCTTTGTAGTTGCCTCAGATCTCGAGAGAAGACGCAACAATCTTGAAAAGAAGAATTCGCAATTGAACAAGAAGATTCGAGAATTAGAAATTGAAGCTGCGTCATCTCGCGATAAAGACGAGAGAATTCAAAAGTTAAATACCGAACTTGACTCCCAAAGGGATAGGGTGTCCACTCTTGAACGCTAATCAACAACTTTATGGTATAAGATTTTACTTCCTTTTATCATTTCTATTTTATCGATTTGCATATTGCTTGCCTAACTTATTACCTTCGCAGATGTATATAATCTCTCCGATGAGGCCATTCTTCTCCATACATTTCCTGAACCTATGGATAATGATCTTCTTCTCACTCACCTCAATCAATCTCTAAGTAGTTCCTCCAATAAAACTAACCTCCTTTCATTAAAAGATCTTCAATCCAAATATCATCTCTTGGAGATCGAACACAGATCTAGTTTAAATTTAACTAATCGCTTTAAACGAATGTACCTTGATTCCGAGAAGAAAATCAAGACCTTAAGGAAGAAAATTAGTGATCTCATAGATGAGAATGACCGCATTACTAACAGAGGTGCACAGGCATTAGCAGAATTCCACAAATCTCTTCTTGGTGTGCAAGTTGAACGAGATGAACTCCTTCATCGTAATACCATGCTTAAGCGAGAAGAGCAAGTTCGTTTCTCTTCTCGTTATTAATAGTGATGATGAATTCGCTTGGGCTGCGAAGGTTTTAGATAATGCCAGGAATAACCTAGGTGTTGATGTTAGTCTTCATGCCGAGCATACTTCCTTGATTAAAGATATGATATCTGATAGAGAAGGTTATTTATTATACCTTATTGCTTCTTACTTCTGTAGTATTGCTTGTAAATTATTAACTTGTTATTTCTTATTTGCAGAATCTGAGAAGAGGCTTCAGGTTAGAATTAGAGAGCTTGAGTCTGAAAAAGAACAACTCGCCAGGAATTTTCCAGTGAGAATTGAAGAACTCGAAACCGAAAAAGAACATTTCATGAAGAGTCTCTCCCTTCGCGAGAATAGATATTCCAAGTTGAAGAAACAATTTCTAACGACAAGTGGAGAACTTTAATAATGATGTTGTTCGTTTTCGCAATGGAGGCATGGAGTATGTTTGTAAGAACCACAATATCCCTCTACATTCATATCCCCTCGTCTCCTTGAAAAGGTTCTGAGAATCTGCTGTCTCGCACGTTTCGATAGCGAGGCCGGCGAAGAAGAAAATTTCCGCGATGAGAATAATAGATCGAAGGATCGGATGAAGAAGAAGAATCACCAAAGAGATAACTCTTTTTGTTTTCTTTTTTCTCGCTTATAATATCTGTACATTTCTGTATCCCTATTGTAGTGTATTTCTTGGATTTTTCCCCCCTGAATTCAATCTTCACTTCCCCTTTTTTGGTAGCTCTTCCTTGTAATATAATTGGTTAACATTATTGATGTATAACTCTTTCATCAGAAGATGAATAACAATATTCCATCTTTTCCATTCCCATACTTGCCTCTGGTATTTATCTTCAGATGGAAGATTTTAGATGTCATCATGTATATGGTTGAATAATAATTTGATTGTTATTGAAATGTATTGTTGCGACGTGGTCGCAGGTATCTTCATAAATCAAGAATTCTACTTGTCTTGCCTTATCTTCATAAATGTATTTTATCTATTCTCATTGCGACAAGGTCGCAAGCCGCCCTCGCATTTCAAGTAAGGGCCCATTGACCTGCCTTATCATTTTTGTGTGGTCTTCCGAGTTAGACCTCCCTAATTAGAGGTCTTACCCTGCCACCTTTTATTGCGACAAAATCGCAGGACGTCTTTACACTTGCATGTAAAGACCCATTGATCTTGCCTTATCATTTTCCAAGTATTTTTGCCTCTGCAGATGTTTTAGTTGCGACAATATGACGTGCCTAGATATCCTTGCGAATATAAAGCCCCATGACATTGCCGTCGTGCGACGAAATCGCAGACGTCCGTACACTTTCGTGTAAAGACCCATTGATCTCGCCTTACCCTCGCGTTAGTATTATTGCCTCTGCAGATCATTGCACAAATATGACAAGCCTAAATTCTCTTGCGAAAATATAGCCTCATGACATTTGCGTCTGTTTTGACACCCCCCCTAATGGAGAGCGTCGCCCTTATCATCTCCCCGGTTGCCCCTTCAAGGAGGCGAAACATCGGCCATACAAGACTAGCTCCTCCCATCCTGGTCTTAACAACAACCAGCTTGTTTTCAGCCTCTTATCCCTTATACCTATATGGTTTATGGTTACAAGACTCGCACCCTAAGTGGAGTTTTCTTCAAGCGAGTGCAACATATGCCAAGACTTGCCAAGAATGGCCAGGTAGGTTCATCCATCCCGGCACTCGCTCAACCGTGTACCTCGGCGCCTTGAGCATACACCGACTCCTTGGAAGAGACCCTCGGTCGCCCAACCAGTGGTATAACCTACATATATAGTTGGGAATCCAAGGTATCTCCCTGGATAGGCTTTCATGGGCCCCAAATCTGCATGACCCGTGTTTCGGAGCGGTGTAACCTTCCACCTCGAGCCATGTTAAGAGATACCCCCTTATATGACGCACTTTAGGTCTTACATTTGCCTCTTACGATATGTTATTCGCGAACTAGGGTGTACGCCATAAAGGTTCGTCCCATTCTTTTACTCATTCATATTTGTTAAATCATTCAATCATTCATGTTTCATTATTTGTCGACACTTGTTTGCGAAGTATTCGCACAATTCCGTATTTTCATTTTTCTTTCTTAACTGAATTCCCATATACTCTGGTCTGCGAGATTCTCGCACATCATTACTTCAATTGCTACTTTTTCTCCTGTTTTTGTTGATTATTCACTTCTTATGCCTTTTGTTCCTCATATCCTTTGCTTCTTTATTACCATAATATTCGCCCTGTCTCTAGGCATTCACCCCGCGAGGTATGTTCAATCCTTACTTCTATAGCATCCACCATCAATTTTTCTTTTCTCTCGCTCATCTCTCACATGTCGCTTCCAACCTTTTCTTTTGGCATTTCTTTCTTAGCAGACTTTCTACATCGGCCTCATGACATTGTTGCGACTCCTTCCAATCTCCCTGTATAATACCAATGCCATTTGGATGTGGAAATTTTATACATTGATGATATGTTGATGCGACTCCCAAGATTTCATGAAGCCATGGCCTCCCAATAAGCGCATTATATGGAGATTCCACGTCAACTACACAGAATAAAATATCGGTTGATAGTCCTTGTAGAGGTATTCTCATGTGAACCTCTCCCTTTGGTTTGTTTGCGGTGCCATTAAAGCCATATATCTTGTATGTTGAGGGGATCAAATCCTCATCTTTTCCTCCCATCGTCTTGTAAGTATGGTAGAAGAGAATATTCACCGAACTTCCTGTCGATTAGGATTCGGTTGATCGCCCAAAGCAAGCTTCTCCTCATCATCTTCTCCATCAACTGGTTTCGGTTAATCTCTAGTTTCACAACCAATGGGCTATCATGTGTTTCTCTTCCTTTTGGCACTTCATCTCGCAGAGAAAGAAATAGTCTTCACTGCCACTTTTCTAATCAAGTCGTTCTCGCTGCACTCATTATTTCTTTATCATTAGCATCTCTCGCAAAGACTCTCATGAGCACGTTGTCATGAAAATCTTCGATTGTGCGATAGAGTGGACGATAGAGTTGCAATTCAAATTTTTAGCTTTTGCCCCGACTTCTATAACAAATGTTTCCTTTCCTTTCGCTGACACTGTTCTATGCATCTCTGGTGGTGGTGGTAATGTCTGGCCTGTTTCTTCTCCTTTTAGAAAATGATTTAACTTCCCCTGATCAATCATCCTGAGAATAATTCTCTTTATGTTTCTACAATCGTTTGTTTGATGCCCATGGAAGCGATGGTACGAACAAAACTCATGACTTCTATCGCCCGGCGGTGGTTCCATTCCCACGTTCCAAGGTGCCGGTACATTTTCCATCACAAGTATAGCTTCCCGCATCTTTTCCACACTAGCATTCGGTGGGGGCATCTTAATCTCTTCCCATACTATTCTCATGACTTCTCTCGCCTCCACGGTTATTTTGCCTTCGTCCACCGTAAGTTTCTTGCTCATGATCTAGCCTCTGAATCTTATTATTACTGTTACGGTTGTAATAGTTCCTTTCTCGTTCAAACTCTTCTTGATCGTGGCTTCCCATGGCTACTATCTTCCCTTGTCCCTCATCAACTTTCCTTGCTTGTTGTCCTTGCGAAGTGCTCGCCACCGTATTTATGAACTGAGGCAACAAGCTTGCGTTCGCGGCATTCGAGCTTGTGTTCGCGACTGGATAAGAATTCATTTCATTCTGTCTCTCTTCTAAGGCAATATATTCTTCTTGTAACTCTCGCAGTTCTGCCATCGTGATTGTATTTTTGATTCTAAAAATTTGAATGTATAACAAGTTAGTCGCGAAGAGAGCGTTCACAAATGAGAGAATAAGATATCTTTCCTCAACTCGTCCTGCCATTTCACTACACATGGTCCTCCATCTTATTGTCAACTGCCTCAAGCTCTCACCAACCCTTTGTTTCAACCCGAATACATTTTCAATACCTAGTCGCGAAGAGTTGTTACTTATGTATGCTCCCAGGAATGTGGCTTGTAAATGGTTAAATGATGTGATTGTGTTCCTTGGCAGACCTTCAAACCATTTTAGTGCTTCTCCTATTAGGCTTGATGCGAAATATTTGCACAAAGATGGCATCATGATTCTCCCACCGCAACATACATCTCATATAAGCCTTGATATGTTGTACCGCACAGTGTTGTTCCATCAAAGATATTGGTTAACGCAGTAGATTGCACTTAGGAGGTATTCCTCCCATCCGTACTTCTAGCGTGAAGGGATTCTTCGCAGCCTTCTCGCGATGGCTTCGTCTAATTGTCTCCTTCCTCCTTCCCTTCTACTATTCAAGAATCCTCTCATCTCGGCCAGTTCTCTTAAGATTTGTTCATTTGCCTCGAGTTCGATTCTACCGGTCTTTTCAACTCGCTTCTCTCCTTCTTCACTCGTGCCTATCTTGACCTTCCCCGCTCGTTATTTTCTCCTCTTCTTTCCTCGCGACGCTCTTCTTCGTTTCTTTCGTCAATTCCGCACGCCATTATATCGGTTGTTCTCTCCTCTTGGCTGTCTCTCGGCTCCCATCTCGCACCCTCTCATATTCTTCATTAATATTTCGTTGGTACGATTTTGTTCCCTTCTTCTTTCGCGGTTGTCATGGTTGTTCTCACGGATTGCCTCTTCCATCTCTTGATTTTCCATTTCGCTCTTATCCTTTCTCTCTCGCGAGCTAGCCGCGCTTGTTCAATGTAGTGTCTCTCAATGTCATCCTCGATCTCTCGGTTTCTTCTCAATTCTTCTCTCCCATGCAAGATTATTCTCCCTTCAGCAGCTGGGTCATTCGGTTCTTGGGGTTGCATGTTTCCTTGATTTTCCCTATTCCGCTCATTTTGAAGATTTTCGGGTTGAGGAATATAACGATCTTCTATTTCCCTCTTCTCTCGCCATGCTCTATACTCGATTTTGTGTTTCTTCCTCGTTACTTTCTGTTGGTAAAACTCTCCTTCTTTCTTCCCTATTCGATCTTTAACTTGATCTCACGCTACTTCTAGATCTCCTATTTTGCAACCTCATATTTTCCATCCTCAATTCATGATTCTGTCTTTGTCAAGTTTGCTCGTTCCTCTGCCTCTAGCCGTCTCTCTTCGTGTATTGTTTGTCTCAATCTTTCTAATGCTGCAATTTCTTCGTTTCCTGGATTCACTTCTCCATTCATTCCTTGCTCTCCTTGTCCATTGTTCACCAGTTGCTGCTCCTCTTCCCTCTCGTCTTCAGAATCAGACCTCCAAGTATGTACACTTACTCTATCATAATCCACAAACTAGCGTTTGCTACCGGGAGATCGGTGGTTGGTTTTGATCTTCTCCATCGTTTCTCATATTCATCCTTGACGATTCTCCTTTTTCATTCCTCCTTTCTCCAAAGAAGTCTCCCACTTCTTCTTACAGCTTGTTGGTTGCCCTTGTACATTTCTTCTTCTAGCCATTTTTCTTTTCCAATGAATTCTTGAGTATCTTCTCCAAATCTTTTCTCTGTCAATCCAAATTCCTTCCAATTTCTACGTCAATCTCTGCTCGATCCCTGTTTCTAGCGCATATGTAGTAGCAGGAAATCCCACACTACACCCCTTACTCAATTTTGCTTAATTAATCCATTGAAAGATGTAAGATCAAGAATATTTATTGATTGAATCCATGAAACGTTTACACAGGATAATAGAATTACACTTAGAAATTAAAGCGCTCTTAAACTTTCTCTCTCCTAATGACTTACTTCACAATTCAAAAAGCTCTCTCTCTTGCAGACTCATTTAGCCCCTTTATATAGGGTAATACATAGTGGATGACAAACTAAGCTCCCCTTTATTTTCGAATGTCTCGCGAAGTGTCGCAGATGCACAAACATTCACTCTCGCGACACTTCTTAACCCTCTCCAGGTCTCACGTCTTCTTTATGTTTTGCCTGTCGTTATTCATTGCGTCGTTTATTTTAGTTCCCTGCGACTCCCTCGCGACACCGTCGTTTATTAATCCCGCGAGCCTTGTACGTTGCGATATTATGATCCTACAAGTCTTGGTATTCCACTCTTTGCAGCTGGGAGTGTTTGTTCATTTTGCAGTCGAGATATGGATTTTTTTAGTGACCATGCTCTTCACTGTGCACACGGAATAGGTTCAAAATTTCGGCATGACTAGGCTCGTGATATTTTGTTTGACATATGTTCTCGTGCTGCCATACACGCAAAAAAAAAGTGGATTTAGGTTTACTATCAGCTGAAGGTGGTGTTTTAAGGCCTGCAGATATTCTCATTCATAATTGGGACAGTGGCCGTGATGTATGTTTCGATGTAACTGGAATTTCACCTTTCACAGGTGGTGGAGTTCATACTTTCGTACCAGGGCAGGCTGTATGTAATGCGGTTTCGAGAAAGCGGAACAAGTACCTTGACAAGTGTACTACACATGGTTATGGTTTTGGTACTCTAGCTTTCACGACATTGGGGGAGTTAGGAGATGCGACCGTGGATTTCTTGAAGAGAGTGAAGAATTTTGTAAATAGTCATGATGTAAATACTAAAATTGGTGATTTTCTTTTTCATAGATTAGGAATTGCTATTCAAAGGGGTGTTGGCGCCCAATTAGTTGCTAGGTTGCCGACAAGTTATTTGTAAGCATAGATTAAGAAAATAAATTTTGATTGTTTTGGTGAAAAAATATTTATTATGCTAATAAATTTGTTAAGATTTTCTTGCCATCCAAAGTATATTAATCTCTATCTTTCGGGTGATGAATCAGACTATTAACGTAAATCCATCGACTAGTCTCCGTTAATACCACTAGTTCTTCTTTTGCTAAAAGTTAAGTAAGTACTAAGAAGTTTTTTGCCACAAATTTCAATTTTGGAGCCGTAGTTAACACAACTACGTATTAAAATGAATTCAATTGACTGTGTTTATCAAAAAAAAAAAAAAAAAAAAGATGTAATCACATATCTTTTAATCTAAATAAATTATAAATAGATTACTCAATTGGGTAGTAGATGAATAATTACTTTGTTATATTGAAAACGACATTTTTGATGCTAATTATAAGGAGGTAATCATAGCCTCCAAAATTTAGAAAACTCAGCATGTACTATTATGAAATGTACAAATGTAGTGATGATTTTTGTTTGAAGTGCCTCTATTAACATAAAGTTCTAGATCTTCCACTAAGCGACTTAGTGGTACGCATACCTGGTATCCATACCACAAAAAAGTCTGTGAACTCGTGAACCTGGAATGGTACACATACCTAGTATGCATACCGAAAAAGAACTGTTGGTTCTGAAACCGGTGTGGTATCCATACCCCGTATGCAAACCGAAAAATTTATGTATGTTCAGAAACTTATATTTGTCTTAATGGTACACATACCCGTTACATGTACCATGAAAAAATATAGTCACGAACAAGGTTGTAGTACATGTACTTACCCCGTCGAATATTTTCATACACATAAAATTATTTCTGTGAGATAATTAGCATTTGAATAAATCTCTAAGAATACTATATAGACATGATTGATCACATTTAACCTATGGTTGTGACTCAAACTTAAAAGTCTTAAGTATTTATGAAAATGATTAAGCTTATAGTTCAATCGGCTAGTTTCGGCTAACCGTTTATGAACTATGTCTTTGTACACGGTTCGGTTACGATTCATCCTAACCAGTGTGTATATCTTGATATGTCAATCAGATTTCAAAGATTCATCTAACGGTGGATATTGTTTGCTTGGTTCCAAAGCTATCTTAGCTTAAACCTAAAGCAACCTATGCTATGAAAGTCTATAAAAGAGGAACCTCAAATAACTAGGATATTTGAATCCCGACACTATCTTTGTGTTTCCTAGTTGTAAACTAGAGTCGTCCTTTTCCTAAAACCCTTTTAGGGTTTAGCGACTAAAAAGACTTCATAGGGATTCGTGAAGCCAGGTCCAACTATCTTTTATCTTGATAGCTCTAGTATCCTTATCTTGTTTGATTTTTGAGCTTGCTCCATCAATCAAGATAGATAGAAATCAGAAAGTTCTCTTCGTCTTAGACTTTGTTGATTCTACAAGTTTAATACTTGTGAGGTGAATAATAATTTAGGCTGCTCTTTGGGAAGCATAAGTCCGGATTTTGAGGTTAGCTAGACCTTGTCTACTGCTATGCATTTCAGTCTCACCTTGATCTACGATCAAAAAGGAAATCACACATATAGGCTTATATATGGGAGGCAGATTGGTTTAAAGTCTTCAATTGAGTTGAAGCAACTCTTAGGCTATAAAGGACGTCATCTAAGGGAATCATTTGCGCAGAGTCCTGCTGGGATTCAAGAGGCGTAAGGAGCGCGATTGTAACTGAATTGCCGTGAGGGTTTAAATCGGTCTCAAGTTCGAAGTTAATTGGTAGTAGGCTAGTATGTCAGTGTTTGAAGCAATCTGACTATATGAATAAGAGTACAATCTCGATTAACGTACCACCAGTATTTGATGGCTTGAATTAGTTATGGTGGAAAATTGTTATGCGTTCATTTTTACAAGCCCGTGACTTTGAGACATGGACACTTGTAGTTATTGGATACGATGCGCCAACAGTTGCTAGAGACACGACCACTGTTGCGAAGCCATTAGTAGAATATAGTGATACCGAGATAAGTGATGTAAAGCATAATTCTGAAGGGTTAGACGCTATTATCCATGCCATAAGCCCGAATCTTTAGCTCCATGTGACTTCATGCACTAGGTATAAAGATGCTTTGGATATCTTAGAAACCGTATTCGAAGGAGATACCTCAGAGAAAGAAGCTAGGTTTCAAATCCTGAATTCCGACTAGGAAAATCCTCGTATGTCTGATGAAGTATCGTTGGATGAGTTTAATCAAAAAGTGTCTGGAATTGTTAATACGTGTTTTGCATTAGGGAAGACCATTCCCCAAAAGGACATTGTGATGAAAATTCTTCGATCCTTACAGGAAAGATACGAGTCTAAGAAACATGTCATCATGGAAGGAAACAACCTTGAAATTTTTTCCAGAATACTCTAGTTGGAAAGTTAAAAATCTTTGATCTAGAACTCAGTAAAAGAGACAGTCATTACATTTCGAATGTGGGAAGAAATACAAATGACAAATCTCTAAGTCCTGAACAAATTGATGAAAAAGATGAGAACATCCTTAATTGTGCTCTATCACTGTTTATACAACAGATAAAGAGAACTCTAAGATAGAGAAAAGGGAAAAATTATAAAGAACCATCAATTAAGAATAAGGATAAAAAGGTTCAAATAGACAAAGGTTCTCTAGTATGTTCCAAATGTCTTGGTCATGGTCATCATATGTCCTTGTGTCCCAACAAGTATTATTGTGAGAAAACTAAAGCTTGGATGACAACCTTAGACTATTATCCCGGGGATGAATCAGCAAATGCAGTTTTTCTCACGTGTGTTGATAATGAACAGGTTCATAATTCAAACAATTCTATCCATTCCACATGGAAAAATGTCTTCCTCAGAAGAAAGGATTGACCTCTTGAGTGAAGAAATTTGTTCAATGAAGGCTGAATTTCAACTGAAAAAGGACATGTGGACTAAAAGGATTAAGAGTCTGGAATGTGAGCTGGATAAGTTGAAATAGGAACAAAAAGATATGTGTCCTTCGGAAGATCCTCATGTTCATAAAAAGAAGAAACGGTCTTTTCGGAAAAATTCTTGTAAGAAAAATCACCACAACTCTTCCAAATAAGAGAAATATCAGACTGGTAACAAAGAGACAACATGTGTGTCTCAGTGGTCCCTATGTAAAAATCAAGATCATACGAAGGATAAACGTTATACAAAATCTAAATCTTCTAAAACTACTGAAAATGCGAGGGTACAACAACCACACCCAACAATTCGTTTGACAATTTGAGAGGACTTACTCTAATATACTTTAAAGAGAATTAACTAGACAGTCAGACTCAATCTTTAGAAACGTATATCAAAGAGTTTATATCTCTATCTCTCAATTCAATCTGCAATCAGAAAATAGAAATTTGCGAGCCCGATTGAATGTAAGAGTAGTAACTTGAATGGTACCAAAGACCAATGTTCAAGGATCAATCAATTTCAATCAACAACCAAAGGTTGGATTTCCCAATTGATTGATTCAATGCACAACCTGTGATATTTCAATTATATAACAAAATATAATACGGAAAAGAAATAACACAGACCCCAGAATTTTGTTAACGAGGAAAACCGCAAATGCAGAAAAACCCCGGGACCTAGTCCAGCTTTGAACACCACATTGTATTAAGCCGCTACAGACACTAGCCTACTACCAATGAACTTCAGACTGGGCTGTAGTTGAACCTTAATCAATCTCACACTGATTCAAGGTGCAGTTGCGTTCCTTATGTCTTTGATCCCAACATGATACTACGTACTTGATTCCCTTAGCTGATCTCACCCACAACCAAGAGTTGCTACGACCCAAAGTCGAAGACTTAATAAACAAATCTGTCTCACACAGAAATGCCTATGAGTTTTGTTCCGTATTTTGATAAATCAAGGTGAACATGAACCAATTGATAAACCGGTCTTATATTCCCGAAGAACAACCTAGTATTATCAATCACCTCACAATAATCTAAATCGTACGGAAGCGAAACTAGATATTGTGGAATCACAAACGATGAGACGAAGGTGTTTGTGATTATTTTTTATCTTGCCTATAGGAGACTAAATCTCGAGAAAATCTTAGAGAATATAGTACTCATACGATAAAATCGGGCAAGATCAAAACACGCAACTACGGAGAAAATAGTTAAGTCTGGCTTCACAATCCCAATGAAGTCTTCAAGTCGTTAACCTACAGATTCTTGTGAGAAACCTAAGGTTAAAGGAGAACCGACTCTAGCTATGCAACTAGTAACACACAAAAGTGTGGGGATTAGGTTTCCCAGTTGCTAGAGTTCTCCTTTATATAGTTTTCAAATCAGGGTTTGCAATCTAAGTTACCTTGGTAACAAAGCATTCAATATTCACCGTTGGATGAAAAATCTGATTTAACCAAGCTAATATATTTCAACCGTTAGATCGAACTTAGATTGTTACACACAAATGAAATGTACCCTCATTTGGGTTTATGTAACCGTACCTAAACGTGTACACTATGTTGGCTCAACAATAGTTAACCGAAGTTAGCCATATGAACACTCCCATATCAACCTTATTCATCTTCACTATAGCTAGTTCAAATGACTCAAAAGAAACTATTTAAAGAGTTGTTCAATTGCTATATTCTCATAGAAGTATACAAGAACACAATTGAAGCAAAATCAGTTTAATTCACTCGAATCAATTCATGAACATTATAGCCACGGTTTGCAAAGATTGCATTCCTTATTATGTAAATGTTTAAGTTCATGTACACAACCGATTTTAGAACTTTAACCTTCAAGTATGCAAACGTGTACGCATACTTGAAATACCCGGACCAAGGTTGGGTTTCGCCAGTACGCAAACCGGTACGCGTACTTCCAATCCCAGCAAAAATATTCGGACATGAACCTTACGCCAGTACGCGAACGGGTGCGCATACTTAGTTTCCCGGATTTCTCAAGCCAACAGGTATGTGTACATGTAAGCATACTATGGTTCCCGGACATGGATTACATATGTGCAAGAGTACACAACATGTCATATCCAATAATGGTTAAGTGTTCTAAACTCTTATTTCAATCATTGATACTTTCTTAGAGGATGACAATAGACGTTTTCACACACTATTAGCATCAAAGCGATTTTCAAGTTATTGAAGTAATCATAACGAAACATTCCAAGTCCACACCAAATGATTATATCACACAAACCATGTAAGATGTTCCTCGGCAATTTTCATATGATCATCTTTTGACTTGCGTCAAGAATATAAGATGAACTTGGTCGAAGCGAAAGCTATCCAACACATATTTCGAGAAATATGTAAGCGAGTTAAACTCAGCTCGAAATCTAAAATGTGCATAATAGAAAACTATATCGTAACACGACTTATGTCTCAATATAGGAGATAGAGAAGAAATAGACTTTCCAAGTGCTAGATGAGTTTCAGTCTCCACATACCTTTTGTTGATGAAGTTCCACAAGCTCTCCTTAGTAGTTATTCGTCTTCAAATGATGAACGCCGTGAAGTCTAAGGCTCAACTACACAATCTATGTCCTAGTCCGAGACATCTATAAGTAGATTAGAAATCAAGACTTATAGTTTTGATCACTAACATTGACAAACATGCTTGAGATAGCAACGCATGCGAGTTCGATCGAGCAGTGCTCTAACAATCTCCCCATTTGTCAATTTTAGTGACAAAACTATCAATACATATGGATTACAAAATAAATAAAACTTTGTAGCTTCTCATCCTTGGCATCTTCAACACGACTCGAAATCTTCGTCACTTCCAAGTACTCCATGATTCTAAACGTGTTCAACTCAGCACCATAGTTGTTGAAGATCCTTAGCGATAAAAATGAGAAAACAAATGCTCTCAATCATTGTTATACAAATGTCATAGTATCATTACACAACATCAAAGTTCAATTGTATCACAACTTTGACAACAATACTATGGTGATATGTATCACTCCCCCTTAGTCAATACTTCATCTCGACATGAAAACCACCCCCCCTTACATAATGATCCGTAAAACATATGTATTTGTAGTATGAAACTACACATTAATTCTCCCCCTTTTTGTCAATATAAATTGGCAAAGGTACGAAAAATGGTGGTATCCTCATGAAATTTTCATAGAGATACTTCATGACTGTGGATGGGGAAAAACGGTTTGCTGGTTTTTAAGGAAGTGAAGAGTCGAGCGTGCGGACGAGACTCCTCAACCGAGCAAACTGCTGAACCTCACACAGATGCACTTCAAAGGGAGTGCTTAGATTCGAGAGATCAATCTGTAGGACTCCGGCCTAAACCAAGTTAATGGCCGTTCCAGAGTCAATTCGGTCACAAAGAGGGAGAAGGGTTGATCTGTAGGAGGGAAGCTAAGAATTGTGTGAGATCAATGATGATCAAGGATTGTAGATGTGTTGAAGGTTTCTGCAAATTGATGAACTGCTGAAGTTGAGTTCTGTAAATAAGTTTTTTAATCGAGTTGTTGATGAATGATGATCATGATATGTTGTCCTCGATTTGGACTTATTTATATTGCAAGAATGATGAACCACTGATCCCTGTAAGTGTGGCGGTTTCTTGAGTGAAAGAGTTAGAAACTGGAAGATCGTGGTGAAACCAGTTCCAGGTCGTGCAGAGACTTGGTTAACCGTCCACCCACTACTTTGCTAACTCCTTCAACTGTTGCACGACTTACTCACATTCTCATCATGGATGAATCCACGTGCCGTAGGCCGCCAGACCAAAACCCTAATTGATATCCTCCATGTGACATGATTGAAGTCTCACGAATCGTGGAGTCTGCATGACAGACGTGTATTTTATTAGTCAGTTGTTGACTGTTTAGATAGTGAATCTAAGTTTTGTTGAATTGAGCATGATTGGCGAATGCTCATGATCCATGGAATTGAACGTGTTAGTTCTTATGTTGATATTGCTCGTGTGCAATTATTGTAAATTCGAGCGTCTGAGCAAGTATTGCTCAATTCAACGAATTACTGAATATTGATAGTTGGGCGATTGAGCAAGCATTGCTCAATTCGACGAATTACTGAATATTGATAGTTGGATCAATATTCGAGCAATTGAGCAAGTATTCCTTGATTCGATGAATTACTGATAAATTACTGAATATTGGTAGTAATCATTATTCGAGTAATTGAGCAAGTATTGCTCAATTCGACGAATTATTATTAGTGATGTGACCCAATAAAATATTAATTTAAAATATTGGTAGATTGCCAAATATTATATAATTAATCCACGTGTTTTTTTATGGATTAACATAAATTTATTTAGTGTTTGAACTTGCTCAGAATGATGATTCGCAGAGCGTTTGTTTGAAACCCTAATTTTGATCAATTGCTCATTAATTGACAAATTGTTGAAAATAGGTCATGAGCGAAGGAGGGACCAACCACATGGGACTATGGACGTCCACGTGATGCCGAATTGCTCGAGTGAGCGTACACCAGGGTCCTGAGTTGGCCGGTTGGTGAAGGAATGACGATTAAATGCCGGTTTCATCATTTATTGAAATAGTGCTCGATTGAGCATTAGGTGATAAAACCTAATTATGAAAAGTGAGGGACCGATCAAGAGGGTGTGAAACCGGCCCTTGATGGTCATGGGACAACTGATGGGCATTTGCACAAATTCCGAGTTGGTCGTGAAGAGTTTGGACCCAATATGAGCAATTGCGCAAATTAGGTCAAAATTAGGAAAACGTGTGAGACCGGCTTGTTGCAAGCCTTAGATCCGCCCTTGTTCGGTCAAGGGAGCATGCCCTTGTTCGGTCAAGGGAGCATGCCCGTGTCTCCATAATGCCCGTGTCTCAGTCCTGAGAGTTTCAATATTTTTTGATGTGCGTTTGAGCAATATCTTGGATTTTCAGAAGAGTTCGGTCTTTGACTGAAATTCTCGATTTTGCTTGAATGAGCAAGTATGCCCGTTTGATCAATATTTTGTGAATATTAAAATAATAATATTTTAATATATTTTCGTGAGTAGCCTAGTCGGTCATGTGACCATGTTGACTTTTGGCTTTTTCATGGTTTGAGCAATATTTGAGAAAACATGGAGAAACCATGATTTTTGCTGAAACCAGGAAGTTTCACAAGATGAGAAAAATAACAACTTATGAAAGATTAGGGATTGCAAGGTGTGGGACCGGCCACGGCTAGGGCATGGCCGGCCGGCTAAGTTGCCCTATCCCGCAACACCTTTTCCTATTTTATATTATTATTTTTCATGAAACCACGAAAATATGAAGAAACCATGAAAATATGGAGAAACCAAGAGTTTTGCTCAAACAAGGAAAGTTGTTAGAATGGAGGAGTCTTCATGAGTTCATGAAAATAACAAAAATAAGAAAAAATAATGGAGGAAGCATGGGACCGGCCACGGCTAAGGCACGGCCGGCCGGTGGGCCCGGCCCATGGGCGCTTCTCTATTATTTTAATGTTATTATTTTCTCTCTCCTATTTTATGCAGGATTCCTCATTTGTCCATATTTTCTCATGCTCGTTCGTGCATCATTGTCGAGTACACTTGCACCATTTTATGGGGCTTACTCAGTGGTAGTCCAGATGCCCGATTGTTGAGTATTTATTACTAATTTATGAAATTCAGTGGAGAATGATTCATGAAACTGAGTAATAAAAGTGAGTAGTTGTTTATTATCAATCCATAGGATCTGTCGTGGATTCGAACATGAATTCGGAATAATAAAACGAGCATTACCATTCCATGGGATCGTGGATTCGACCACAGAATCGGAGTAATAAGATTATTACCATTCCATGAGATCAGCAGTGAATTCGATCATGAAATCGGAGTAATAAGATTATCCATTAACATTCCATGAGATCAGTCGTGGATTCGATCATGAAATCGGAGTAATGAGATAAAATAGATTATCTTCTAGAATTCAAATGGTGAATTTCACTAGTAGAATTAATTTATTACAGAAGGGATATTAGCCAGTTAAAGCGTCATACCCATTCTGAAAGGTGCATAATTATAAAACAGCGAGTGTTGCCGAAGTCCTGATGGCGTTATTGCTCTTAATCTTACGGAGAACCGCCCAATCGTTCTTCTATGTAGAGGGGGTTCTCTCTCATGTAGTCAGGGAATAGTGAGTATCACCGACGTCCTGAAGGCGTTAATGCTCTCAATCTTACAGAGAACCGCCCAATTATGTTATTCTACATAGAGGGCATGATGAAATGCGAGGTATCGAACGCTCAGCTAGTGGAGGCATTTCGAAAACAAATTCACCATGGATCGTAAAATATGAATCGTCACATGCCTGAAAGCAGTGTCAGAAACATGAAGTATCATGATTTTACGATTTGGACCTTTGTTGAAAATCCACCATCTACATTAAGTCTCTGCTTAGTGAAGGACAATCATGTTCCGCAGTAAGCATTAAATGGTGATTTTCATTCGCCGAGATCAGTCTTGAGCTCAATTGCACAAAGGTGTTCTCAAAATCCTCAATTTACTCTAATGGTGTCATGTACGAGTAAATGTTCGGGTGAGGACCCTGATAGTATGATAGAGTGTCATCCCATGAGAACGGAGATATGAAGCACTGCAGAGAAAAATATAATGCGGAATAGAAATAACACAGACACCAGAATTTTGTTAACGAGGATACCGCAAATGCAGAAAAACCCCGGGACCTAGTCCATATTGAACACACACTGTATTAAGCCGCTACAGACACTAGCCTACTACAAACTAACTTCGGTCTAGGCTGTAGTTGAACCCCAATCAATCTCACACTGATTCAAGGTACAGTTGCGCTCCTTACATCTCTGTTCCCAGTAGGATATTACGCACTTAATTCCCTTAGCTGATCTCACCCACAACTAAGAGTTGCTACGACCCAAAGTCGAAGACTTTAATAAACAAATCTGTATCACACAGAAAAGTCTACAGAATAGATAAATCTGTCTCCCACAGATAAACCTACAAGTTTTGTTCCGTCTTTTGTTAAATCAAGGTGAACAGGAACCAATTGATAACCCAGACTTATATTCCCGAAGAACATCCTAGTATTATCAATCACCTCACAATAATCCTAATCGACGCAAAGAAAAAATATATTGTGGAATCACAAACGATGAGACGAAGATGTTTGTGATTACTTTTCTATCTTGCCTATCAGAGATAAAGATCTCAAGCCAATCGTTACGATTGTACTCAAAACGATAAAATCAAGCAAGATCGATCACACAACTACGAAAGTAGTATCGGCCTGGCTTCACAATCCCAATGAAGTCTTTAAGTCATTAACCTAGTTTAAGAAGAAAACCTAAGATTAAAGGAGAATCGACTCTAGCTAATACAACTAGTATCACACGGAAGGTGTGGGATTAGGTTTCCCAGTTGCTAGAGTTCTCCCTTATATAGTCTTTCAAATCAGGGTTTGCAATCAATGTTAGCTTGGTAACAAAGCATTCAATATTCACTGTTAGATAAAAACCTGATTAGATTCAAGCTAATATCTTTCACCCGTTGGTTCGAAAACTTAGCTTGTTACACACAAATGAAATTTACTATTTTGGGTTTATGTAACCGTACCCAAACATGAACATTTGTTGGTTTAACAATAGTTAACCAAATGGTTATCCATATGAGCACTTTCATATCAACCATATTCTTCTTCACCATAACTAGTTCAAATGACTCAAATGAACTAGTTAGAGAGTTGTTCAATTGCAAGGAAATCTTATGTAACTACACAAGATACAATCGAATCAAAAACGATTTGATTCACTCGAATCGGTTCATGAACTATATAACCACGGTTTGTAATTTGCATTCCTTAGTTTTTATAAATGAATTCACAAACAATCGTTTTTAGATATAACCAACTTAAGTTCGCAAATTTAGTTCGCGGGCTTAAGTTCCTGGAAGGAGTTCTCAAACTCCAGCAGAATTTCTCGGGAAGAGAACTTCCGCCAGTTCGCGGACTGGGTTCGCGAACTTAGCTCACGGATCTGATTCTGGTTCTCTTGATCAACAAAGTTTGCAAACTTAGGTTCAAGGAAAAAATGACTTATACATATATGTGTTGCCACACAATGCTTATATCCAACATTGGTTATATGATCTAAACTCTCATTTCAATCATTGAAACATTCTTAGAAGACATTCCGTCAAAGTAAGCAATTTCCAAAGTGATTGAAACGTGTCATGACTTTCGTCACTTGGTAAAGATGAACTTGGCCAAAGCAAAAGCTTACCAACACATATTTCTAGAAGTAGATTGGTGAGATAAACTCGAAATAGCAAATATGTATAATCAAAGTCTATATAGCAAAACGAATTTTGTCTCAAAATAGGAGATAGAGTAGATAGACTTTTGAGTGATAGATAAGTTCAAGTCTCCACATACCTTTTAGTCGATGAAGATCCACCAGTTCCTTGAGTAGTTCTGCGTCTTATGTGATGACCGCCATGGAGTTCTTGAGCTCAACTATAGTTTCTATCCTAGTCTGAGACTTAGCTATAGTAGACTAGAAATCAAGACTTATAGTTTTGATCACTAACATTGACAAACATGCTTGAGATAGCAACGCATGCGAGTTCGACCGAGCAATGCTCTAACAATATCCCCCTTTGTCAATTTTAGTGACAAAACTATCAATGCATATGGAATACAAAAGATAAATGAATTAACTTTTGTAGCTCCTATTCCACATGCCTAATCTTCAACATTACTTGAAATCTTCGTCACTTCCAAGTACTCCAATGATCCCAAAGGTTGTAAGTTTAGCATCATTGTTGTTGAAAATCCATAGCTATAACAACGAGAAAACAAGATGTTAGAGCATGGCTCGGTTGAACCCACCAAGCATTGGTATGTCAAGTTTAGTTGTCATTTTTTAGTGAATCAAAACTCATGTTAAGAGTCGCTTGATTATGTACTAGAGTTAAACTTCGTATAGGTTAGCTTGAAAGTATTAGGATATGAGACATTACAAGTATTGCGAAGACTTGAAGATGTGAAGAAGCAAGGAGCTACAACGACAACAATCATCCTTCCACTTGAGGTTAGTGATATTTGACTCGAACTGTTTCATTCCCTAACGTATCTTTCAAGTCTTGCATATTGAAAACATAACTGCGAAGCATATTTGAACTCTAGATAGACATAGTATTAAGGAATACAATACGAGGTTTATTGCTTAACCATTGAACTTTGTAGATAAGACATCACCATAATCATTTGAATGCTATTGTGATTATGTATGGGTATGAGGTGAGGATTTCATCCTAGGGAACAATGTTTACATGTGTTCTAAGGAAGTAAGTTCATAAACTTGTTTGTGAACCGAAAAGGAAATTGCCGTGTTATTGGTTTTGTTATTCATTGCATATATTATGAACAACCAATATGTGTGATAGAGTATAACCGCTCACAACTTGTTGTGTTCTTGGTAGAACTGCTCACAAAGGCCTCGACTTATGTATTGGTATAACTTTTATTAGTAAAACCGATCTTAAGTAATCACCGTGGTATGATCGGATTTTGTATGTCCGGCCTTGTAAGGGAAAGGGAACCTTGTAAAAGGGAAAGGAACCGATCCTTGTAAGGGAAAAGGAACCGATCCTAGTAAGGGGTGATAAAATTGAAAGCAATAAGACATCAAAGGAACACAAATTATCCTTGTATAGGGTGCATCGATTCTATTCAAAAGGTTTATAGCATTAAGAAAGGTTTAGGAAAACCGATCCGATGGACATGTGCAACACATATAAGTTAGATACCATATATATGTGAGGAACAAACGATCCTAGTACCTAGTCAACCGAACTTTTGGGAAGCTAGTGTGACTATGCAAATCTTCCAATACTCACATGGAGGTAGAACCATAGAAACTTGTTTTGGTAGAACCGTAAACCCATGATTGTTATTGAATGTTGGTTTGATCAATCACATAGTTCTTGAAAGTCATAAATACACCCACCGATGAACCAATTCTAAACTTGTTTGGAAGTGTGGAAAAGCTATAAAACTCAAAACAAGGTTTCAAGGTTGTAAGTGTGAAAGAGAACTTACAAAGTTAAGATGTCAACAAACTTTGAACACGTGCTGTGAATGTTTATTTCTATAATTGTTCAAAGATAAGGTTGTAAGTGTGAAAGAGAACTTACAAAGTTAAGATGTCAACAAACTTTGAACACGTGCTGTGAATGTTTATTTCTATAATTGTTCAAAGGGAAGAGAATCCCGTGATCGAAACATAAGTATGTTAAGAATCTTTTAATTAAGGTTATTAATTTCATTTTGTAGGAAATTACAGAATTAGTAATGTGCATTTACTAATTAGATTTTCCGAGAGATTTCGATCGTTATTTTTGGACAGAGCATTTCCAGGAATTATGAAAACCGAATCTGTGCATTTATGAATATCTTGAGAATATTTTAGGTTTTGGAAATTCCTTGGTGTCCAAACTTCATTGTCTATAAATACACGAAGTTTGCCTTTCTAGCAAACTAATCCTTCGTAATAACAGATTTACTCTTTTGTTGTTGTTACTTTGGGTGTAGCCGCCTATTCGGAGAGGAGAGTAACCTAATTAGGCAAAATCTCTTACGGACGCTCATTTTAAAGTCTTCTTTGGGATTGAGAAGCTCTAGCGCGACCCGTTGGTGGGAAACTAGATAATTGCGGTTTATCTTTGTTTTCGATTGATTTGATTGACTAACGGTGGTTGAAATATGATTGCACCTAGTTTGTTTATTCTTGAGAATCTTCTCTTCTGATATAAGATTCACTCAAACTAGTTCGAGTTTCGGCTGTGGATCTTTAGACTGTTGTTAGTTCTAAAGACGATCTTGTGATAATCCATTGTTAACAGACTCCGTTCTGTGCGTGATTGATCACAAGAGATTCAAGTGATTGTGTGCAGGTTTTTATTGAAGATTTAAGAACATTTGAAGACAAAGAATATATTGAAGATCTGACAATCTTTGGTTTGCACAATACTTGTTTCGTTAAAAGAGGATCCAATTAATAATCGGTTTATCCTTGTGGTAGATAGGATTGATTAATTGAGTAGATCGGCATCAATACGTTTCCTTGTGATTAAAGGTATTGATTGGCTTAATCTTAAACGATTACCTTTAGGTGATTGAACATAAGATAGATCTAAGGACCCGACAAAGGAATTTATGTTAACATAAACAGAAGAGCCTTTGTCCGACTCATATCACTTGGTTGAATAGAGTTGATACCAAACAGATTTGTTGTTCCTTTACTGTTTGGAATATGAACCAAAGGAATTTTTCCAAGTACGTGACTTATTCACAAGTCAGAGGCGTGGAAAAACAGACGAAACTAAGTGAACTATAGGGTTAGTTACTTGGTCTCAACTATATAAAGTTAGGTGTAATTTTGTGTAGCGGCTTAATCCTGAGAGTATTCAATTCTGTACAAGGTCCCGGGGTTTTTCTGCATTTGCGGTTTCCTCGTTAACCAAATCTTGTTGTGTCGTTTACTTTTATTTTCCGCATTATAATTGTTTTATTATAATTAAAGTAAATCACACAAACGTTAATTCTTATTTACTTGATAAGAAATCCTATTGTGTTGGGTTAAGTCCGAACCTTTGTATCAAGTAAACATACTTCGTTGTTGTATTGTCTCGATCTCGTATCCATAGACGATCACATGAAGTGTGAACCGATTAGTTGCATTATCTCGACTCAGTCCATAGACAATCACTTTCGCAGAAAGGACTTATAGGTAGGAAAAGTTTTAGCTTGAGGTATATTTGGGTACCCTCGCCTTTTCAATTGGTATCAGAGCAGGCAAACACGAAAAGATCTAACAATCTGTGTTTGGTGCGATCCAACCTATAAGAAATGAATCTAATGTTCGATTCAATTAACGTCTCAAGATTTTCAGAAGATCTTTCACAAGACTCTGATGAATACTCTGCTGATCTTGTCAAGATCTTAGACAAAGAGATTGAACAGAATCTGTCTCTTGCTGATGAAATCAGAAATATCATGAGTGATAAAAACCTGCAAATACTTTGGATGGTTCCAAGAATCCTCTAAACCTGCTCAATTTCAAAGATCTAGATGGTGTAACAGACTAAGAAGAAATCGTCCAGGAATTTCTTTCAAGAAGGATGGAGTCATTTATGTCAGAAAATTTATTTTACAAAACTTCTGATTAATCGTGTTATGAGTCTTCATAAGAACTTAACAATCCTTCCTAAACCTGGTGAACGATGTCTGGGAGCCTTTGCGTTAAAAACAACTTCATCATTCCAGTGGTTTCTCGATAGTAGTTGTAGTAGACATATGACAGGTGATCTCTCCTGGTTCACGAGGACAGTAAGACTATAAGGGAGGGTCTCAGAACATTGGAGATGAAAGCAAATGTCTTATTAGCAAAAAAGGTACAATCAAACTCCCCGGTATTTCTTGATTCATGATGTTGTTTATGTTAAAGGTATGAAGGCTAACCTTCTGTCTCGTAAGTCAAATTTGTGATAAAGGTAACAAAGTTATCTTCAATATGAAAGGTTGTGATATTGAAGACATGTCCGAAAAATAATTTTTCGAGGACGTAGACGCATGAATAATTGTTATCTTCTTGATATACAAATCCAATCTGTATTGTAACTTGACTAAGGTTGAGTCAACTCATTTGTGGCATGAACGGTTTGGTCATATCAACTACCGTATGCTAGGAAAGCTCATTAATCGTGAACTTGTCAAAGGTGTTCCAAAAATTAACACTAAAGTAGAAGGTGTTTGTGGTGCATTCCAAAAGGGTAAGCAAGGAAAAATTCCACACAAATCTTCTCGAGATATAGCCACTCTGCTCCTCTCGATCTTATTATGGATCTGTTTGGTCCAATTCAACAAGCTTCTGTTGGAGGTAATAAGTATGCCTTAGTAATGGTAGATGAATATACTCGGTTCACATGGGTTGCTTTTCTAAATAACAAGAATGACACTCTTGAGGAATTCAAGATTATTGTGAACAGGATACAAAATGAACAAGGTCGCAAACTTAAAAAAATAAGAAGCGATCGTGGTACAGAATTCAAAGATACGAAAGTATATGAATACTGTAATGAACTTGGGATCATCCAACAATTCTCTGCTCCCATTACACCTCAATCGAATGGTGTAGCTGAGAGAAAGAATAGAAATATTCAAGAAATGGCAAGAGTAATGCTTCACAACAAAAACCTACCACTAAATTTCGGGGGGAAGCTATTTTTTTAAACTTGTTATCTAATAAATAAAGTTTACTTAAGATCCAAAACTCTAAATACTCCACATGAACTATGGTATGGAAGAAAACCTAATCTGAGCTATTTAAGGGTTTTCGAAAGCAAATGCTATATTCTCAAAGATAGAGAACATAGAGGAAAATTTGATTCCAAAAGTGATGAAGGAATTTTTCTTGGCTACGCTTCTGATAGTCGTGCCTTCCGGGTGTACAACATCAGGACCAAAGTCATGATGAAATCTGTTATCGATGACATTAGTGACTTTAGTCAGGAAAACCACACTGCAACAGAGCTTCCTCCCTCTGAAACTGTTGTTAAAGAAAAACAGACTGTAGAAGAACCTTCATGGTTCCTCTAATAAGTGACATTGATGATAAAGATGAAAATGAAAGTATTGTTGAACAACCTAATGATACCGAATATATTGTTCAAAAACCGCTAAGTGGGTACATCAAAGACACTCTATCAAGATATTATTGGAGATGCCAATGCAAGGGTTATGACTCGAAGAGAACTTCGAATGTCTCGCCACTATTCATGCTTTCTATCTTCAATAGAACCAAAGAATATTGAGGAAGCACTTAGTGAACCTGCTTGGGTTAACTCTATGCATGAGGAACTCAATCAGTTTAAAAGGCAAGAAGTATGAGAACTTGTTCCAAAACCAAAGCAGAGTCAACATTGTTGGAACAAAGTGGATCTACAAAAACAAATCGATGAATTTGGAACCATTGTCAGAAACAAAGCCAGACTTGTTGCTCAAGGATATTCTCAAATTGAAGGTATTGATTTTGATGAAACTTTTGCTCTTGTTGCTCGTTTAGAATCTATTAGACTTTTACTTGCTTATGCTTGCTATCTTAAGATAAAATTATTCCAAATGGATATCAAGTCCGCATATTTAAATGGGGATTTAAAAGAAGAAGTTTTCGTAGCTCAACCAAGAGGGTTTGAAGACCCATCATTCCCAGATCATGTCTTTAAACTTAAAAAGGCCTTGTATGGTCTAAAACAAGCTCCTCGAGCTTGTAATGACAAATTGACATCCTTCCTACTTCAAAAGGGATTCTCTAGAGGTGGTGCTGATAAAACTCTTTTTACCAAGTGGAGTGGTAACCATGTCCTTATATCACAAATATATGTAGACGATATCATATATGGATCCACCTCAAAAACTCTAACAAATGAATTCCTAAATCTTATGAGTGGAGAATTCGAAATGAGTAATGTCGGAGAATTGTCATATTTTCTTGGTTTGCAAATACAGCAACAAAAAGACAATATTCTTCTTTCTCAAGAAAAATATGCAAGGAATCTTGTTGAGAAATTTGAACTAAACCAGTCAACTCCTATGGTAACTCCAATGCCAACTACTGGAAAACTTCAATCCAATCCAGGTGAAAAATCTGTTGATCAGAAACTATATAGATCCATGATCGGAAGCTTGTTGTACTTAACTGCAATAAGGCCAGACATTGCTTTCAGTGTAGGATGTTGTGCCAGATTTCAAGCGGACCCTAAAGAATCACATCTTAAAGCTGTAAAACATATCATAAGATATGTTAGTGGTACTGTGGATTATGGTCTATCATACTCAATGGATACAAACAATAGTCTTGTTGCCTACTCAGATGTTGATTGGGCAGGGTGTGTAGAAGATCGGAAAAGCACCTCAGGTGGTTGCTTCTACGTTGGTCAAAATCTGGTTGCTTGGCACAGCAAGAAACAGAATTCGCAGTCTTTATCAACCTGTGAAGCAGAGTACATTGCTGCTGGTACATGCTGTACCCAACTATTATGGATGAAACAGATGCTCGTTGACTATGGAATAAAAATTCCAACTATGAACATCCTGTGTGGTAACTCAAGTGTTATTCGCTTGACTGAGAATCTGGTTGAACATTCTCGTACTAAACACATATACATTATATATCACTTTATTAGAGAATTAAATGAGAATGGTGTTACCAAATTAGAGTACGTTCCATCGGAGCGTCAACTAGCTGATATTCTTACTAAACCCTTAGATAAAGCAACGTTTGAAAATCTAAGGAAATCCATAGGAATTATCAAGGTACATTAGTACCGTGTGTGAACCCTCATGGTTTGGGTGACTTTTTGATTTAGCGGGATTAAGTTCTAGCCCTTGTAGGTAGGCTTTATCTAAGGATTATGAGGGGTTCTGATAGAAACAATATGTGACAAAGTCACAATATGTTGAATCGGTTTTGGTTTAGCATAAAAGCATATGTGTTTCGACGGTTTTCAACTTTTGCTTGCAATTGTTAAAACCGGTTTTCAACCTTTCTCTGGTAAAGGTTGAGATGTGTTGTTATTCTTTTGTTCACGCATAAGGATGACAACGTGGTGATATTTCGATATCAATTCTCCCTGGACGAAGATGCAATCATATTGGAGAAGTGGATGCGAAATTTGAGGTAACAATCTTGTTAGTTAATTGTGTTCCTGTTTAAGAAAAGCATGCGTTTATATTAGATATATTTGTTGCTTTTGCTTAACAAAATTTCAGTTCAATTGATATTTATTCCATGATGTGTGTGTGGATGTGTGTTTCAATTGGTTCCGATTAAGAAAAACTATTGTTATCTTGCTTTACTGTATGGTATCAATTGTTTAGGCTTACAAAATTTCGGTACAATTGATGTGTGTGTGTGATTCAATTGGTTTCGGTTAAGAAAAACTATTGTTATCTTGCTTTTTTATGGTATTAATCGTTTAGGCTTAAAAAATTACGGTGCAATTGCGGTGCTTATAATGTTTATGTTGTTTCAATTGCTTCCGGTTGAGGTGAATAATTATGCAAGTTGATTTATTTTGGTTTGTATGAATTATTTATGGCTTAACGAAATAATATGTGTACGGGATGAGTTGTTTAATCCAATTCGATTCCAGATAAGATAAACTAAGTTAATTCTGATCTTAGTTAGACTTATCGAAGTGAGGTTTCGGTTATTCAAGTCTAATCGAATGCCTAAAAAAGAAATGCTAGTTAACTAACCTAGTACTTGTCTTGTTTAAAATTGAAAGGTCTAAGTTTATGGATAATTAGAACCTGATGAGAAAAATGGAGTTTATCTTTATTTTTGTCTTATCGAATTAAGCGGTTGTTTTTGAACAATCGGTTTAGCAAAGGGACTAATATGCTTAGCTGTTTTTGGTTTGCTAAACTAAATTGGAAAAATTATTTTGGACAATTGTTTCCTTGGTAACATATCAAAATAAGACTACTTGTAGTTTCGGTTTTGATATTGGTTATCAGAACATGATGTGTGGAACCCTCGTGCCTAACTCTACAGGTTTGCAAGTCTATTCTGAGATATGTAAGATTCTTTTCGTGTTGTCCTTTACTTTTTTCGTTTCTTTGTCATTTTTGTGACAAAAAGGGGGGAGAAATATATGGAGTAAACAAGTGATGCTGGCATTGATATTTATATTGATTGGCATCGCTAGGGAAAAGAACATTGGTACTTGAATGTTTTTATCTAACGAAAGAGTGAAAGCAAAGACTAAGGGGGAGTAACATGTCATATGATTGGTATAACAAAGATGTGCGGATTGAATATCTACCTATCTTCCTTAGGGGGAGTAATAGCTTTGTTATTATATTGTCAACAACGACATTTTCAAGGATTGAATGTAAGCAGTTTCACTGTGCTGTTGAATCGGGAATCAAGCGGATTGTAATGAATTATTGTAATTTGTTTATCCATATGATGTAAGAGTTTTGTCACTAAAATTGACAAAGGGAGAGATTGTTAGAGCATGGCTCGGTTGAACCCACCAAGTGTTGGTATGTCAAGTTTGGTTGTCATATTTTAGTGAATCAAAACTCATGTTTAGAGTCGCTTGATTATGTACTAGAGTTAAACTTCGTATAGGTTAGCTTGAAAGTATTAAGATATGAGACATTACAAGTATTGCGAAGACTTGAAGATGTGAAGAAGCAAGGAGCTACAACGACAACAATCATCCTTCCACTTGAGGTTAGTGATATTTGACTTGAACTATTTCATTCCCTAACGTATCTTTCAAGTCGTGCATATTGAAAACATAACTGCGAAGCATTTTTGAACTCTAGAGAGACATAGTATTAAGGAATACAATACGAGATTTATTGCTTAACCATTAAACTTTGTAGATAAGACATCGCCATAATCATTTGAATGCTATTGTGATTATGTATGGGTATGAGGTGAGGATTTTATCCTAGGGAACAATGTTTACATGTGTTCTAAGGAAGTAAGTTCATAAACTTGTTTGTGAACCGAAAAGGAAATTGCCAGGTGTTATTGGTTTTGTTATTCATTGCATATATTATGAACAACCAATATGTGTGATAGAGTATAACCGCTCACAACTTGTTGTGTTCTTGGTAGAACTGCTCACAAAGGCCTGACTTATGTATTGGTATAACTTTTATTAGTAAAACCGATCTTAAGTAATCACAAGTGGTATGATCGGATTTTGTATGTCTGACCTTGTAAGGGAAAGGGAACCGATCCTTGTAAGGGAAAGGGAACCGATCCTAGTATGGGGTGTAGTACATCAAAGGGAACCGATCCTTGTATGGGGTGCAGCAAGGTTTATAGCAGAAAGGGGAACCGATCTTATGGACATGTGCAACACATATAAGTTAGATACCATATATATGTGAGGAACCTATCCTAGTACCTAGTCAACCGAACTTTTGGGAAGCTAGTGTGACTATGCACAATACTCACATGGAGGTAGAACCGAAACTTGTTTTGGTAGAACCGTAAAACCATGATTGTTATTGAATGTTGGTTTGATCAATCACATAGTTCTTGAAAGTCATATGAACCAATTCTAAACTTGTTTGGAAGTGTGGCAAATCGATTTCAAGGTTGTAAGTGTGAAAGAGAACTTACAAAGTTAAGATGTCGACAAACTTTGAACACGTGTTGTGAATGTTTATTTCTATAATTGTTCAAAGATATTCCTTAACAGCTAAGGGAAGAGAATCTCAGGATCGAAACATAAGTAAGTTAAGAATCTTTTAATTAAGGTTATTAATTTCATTTTGTAGGGAAATTACAGAATTAGTAATATGCATTTACTAATTAGATTTTCCGAGAGATTTCGATCGTTATTTTTGGACAGAGCATTTCCAGGAATTATGAAAACCGAATCCGTGCTTTTATGAATATCTTGAGAATATTTTCGGTTTTGGAAATCCCTTGGTGTCCAAACTTCCTTGTCTATAAATACACGAAGTTTTCCTTTCTAGCAAACTAATACTTCGTAACAACAGATTTACTCTTTGTTGTTATTACTGGTGTAGCCGCCTATTCGGAGAGGAGAGTACTAATTAGGCGAAATCTCTTACGGCCGCTCAGTTTAAAGTCTTCTTTGGGATTGAGAAGCTCTAGCGCGACCCGTTGGTGGGAAACTAGATAATTGCAGTTTATCTTTGTTTTCGATTGATTTGATTGACTAACGGTGGTTGAAATCTGATTGCACCTAGTTTGTTTATTCTTGAGAATCTTCTCTTCTGATATAAGATTCACTCAAACTAGTTCAGAGTTTCGACATGGATCTTTAGACTGTTGTTAGTTCTAAAGACGATCTTGTGATAATCCATTGTTAACAGACTCCGTTCCGTGCGTGATTGATCACAAGAGATTCAAGTGATTGTGTGCAGGTTTTTTATTGAAGATTTAAGAAGATTTGAGGACAAAGAAGATATTGAAGATATGACTTGGGTTTTATAATCTTTGGTGTGCACAATACTTGTTTCTAAAAAGAGGATCCAATTAATAATCGGTTTATCCTTGTGGTAGATTGGATTGATTAATTGAGTAGATCGGCATCAATACGTTTCCTTGTGATTAAAGGTATTGATTGGCTTAATCTTAAACGATTACCTTTGGGTGATTGAACATAAGATAGATCTAAGGACACGACGAAGGAGTTTATGTTAAGATAACAGAAGATCCTTTGTCCGACTCATGTCACTTGGTTGAATAGAGTTGATACCTAACAGATTTGTTGTTCCTTTACTGTTTGGAATACGAACCAAAGGAATTGTTCTAAGTACGTGACTTATTCACAAGTCGGAGGCGTGGGAATATAGACGAAACTAAGTGAACTATAGGGTTAGTTACTTGGTTTCAACTATACAAAGTTAGGTGTAATTTTTTGTAGCGGCTTAATCCCGAGAGTATTCAATTCTGGACAAGGTCCCGGGGTTTTTCTGCATTTGCGGTTTTCTCGTTAACAAAATCTTGTTGTGTCATTTACTTTTATTTTCCGCATTATAATTGTTTTATTATAATTAAAGTAAATCACACAAACGTTAATTCCTATTTACTTGATAAGCAATCCTATTGTGTTTGGTTAAGTCTAAACCTTTGTATCAAGTAAACTACTTCATTGTTGTATTGTCTCGATCTCGTATCCATAGACGATCACACGAAGTGTGAACCGATTATTTGCATTGTCTCGAATCAGTCCATAGACAATCACTTTCAAAGAAAGGACTTATAGGTAGGAAAAGTTTTAGCTTGAGGTATATTTGGGTACCCTCGCCTTTTCACAAGAGTTCTCAATCATTGCTATACAGTGTCATAGTATCATTATATAGTATCGAAGTTCAATTGCATCACAACTTCGACAAAAATACTATGGTGATATGTATCACCCCCCCCTTAGTCAATACTCCATCTCACATGAAAACCACTCCCCCTTACATAATGATCCGAAAACCATATGTATTTGTAGTGTGAACTACATATTAATTCTCCCCATTTTTGTCAATAAAATTGACAAAGGTACGAAAATGGGATCCTAATGAAATTTCCTAAAGAGACATTTCATGAGCAAAAGAAAGCACATATCATCTTATTTAGATGCAATCATATAGCCGAAGCTAAATGCATTCATCAAGGAGTTTATAAAGATACAAGATAACCCCTATAATATTCCACAGTCGCACTCCTCACAAAGATTTGGCAATTAAGCACAAGTTCAATTAAGAACTCTCCCCCATAATATGTCATTCCCTAAAGAACAACAAGAGCGACCTTAATTTCAAAAGAAAAGAAGGATTTCTTTGGTCATAACAAATCACATACGAGTATGAATTTGAATCAAAAAAATACTCAATTAGATTAATCATAAGATAACCCATAATTAATCTAATCGGAAATATACAATCAAATTTACCACAAAAAAGTGATTAATTTAATTGGCCATGCTCGACATAAGAGAACTTACGGAGCCTCACAATATAAACATAAGAATATGGATCAGGGAAGATCAATACTGCGGAATACACAAGGATTCATTCTATTTTCCATCACTATTTGCACAATGACATATAATAGACTTAATCCCTGTAAACAAAAGCTTTATCCTTTTTTCCATCAAAACAATGACATAAAAGGCTTTAACTTTTGTAATGTCAAAAGTTCATTCTATCTTCTATCAATACTTTCATATCGACATAATAAAGATAACTTTTGAAAAATTATGGGACAGTCACAGGTTCACGGATGTAAACAACATATCCCATAAAAATTTGCAATATATAAAATCATAAAGATTAAAATTGCAAAAATCATCTTCCAAATAACTTAGAATTTAAATAAATAAATCTAAAAACATTGAAGATGAAAATCGTTGGACATAGCTATGTGTAATCACAATAACGGCTATTCCAAACTCTAGTAATCCTTCTCAAAAACAAGAATAAATTCTCATAAGAAGTTTCCTAGGCATCAAGACAAACCGTAATGCACATATAAGATGATTTGTCTTTATAGGGTAGAATCAATCTTTTTCGCCCGGATTTACACCAAGAATAGCTACCAAAGGTGTATAAAAATATTTTCTTAACAAAGAAGAACATACAAGGTCATTAACGACCATGCACCATAGTTCACAAAAAAATGATTGTGAACATTCAAGAATCCCATAGTAATGCGTACTACTGCTCATTCTTGAACTTCCTTCTTTGTGATTCACAAACAACATTCTTGTAAAAGCTACAAATGAGTTTAGAATAGTATTACTCCAAGAATCCAAGTGCCCAAGTCCAAGGGAAGTGGAACAAGTGCGACGAAACAGAGCAAAACACTCAAAAACAAGAGACAGGACAAATACAAATCTTAACTCATCCAATTTCAGGAATTCTTATCCCCATTTCTAATAGAATTCAAAGAGGAAGAGAATGCAAAAAAGAATGAGGTCATTCCGAGTTCGGACGAAGAAATTACGGCCAAAAAAAGTTTACCGAATATCGACGTCTACAGGCAAGTATGCGTACGGGTTTGCAAACGAATTTTCATAACCTGGAGCAGTATGCAAACGGGTATGCGTACTTAAACTCCTCAATTTTGATTTTTAATGATGTTATACATACCTGGTAGGTGTACCATGAATTCCAAACATCCCAAACTACTATTTTCAAACCTCTTTAGAAGAATCCAGTCGAATTCTACAGCCTTACCGAACATAATTTGTGTAGTTGCAGGAAATCCTACATTACACCCCTCACAAGAATCCACACAACTAAGACATTTGAAGATGAACAACTATGATTTTTATTGATTAATCCCTTGAATGTTTACAAGATAAAATGGAAAAGAGATAAAGAAAATACAATTACTACCAACTTTCTCTCTCTTAATGACTTGCCTAACACTCGGAAAAGGATCCCCCTCAACAAATCTCCGCTCGACTCCTTATATAGGGTATTACACAATGGATGACAAATAAAGTCGTCCTTTATTTTCGGAATGACTTGCGAAATATCGCAGACGTTCAAATATATACTCTCGCAAGTTTCCTAAATCTCGCTAAGTCTTCACATCTTTCTCGTGTTTTGGCTTCCGTCATTCATTGCGTCATTTATATTACTCATTTGCGACACTTTCGTAATATCGTCGTTTATTAATCTTGCGAGTTATTATTGTTGCGATATTCTGATCCTACATCTTGCCTCTTCTCATGTCTTCTCTGCGAAGAAGAGAATGTCATGAGAATTAGTATTTTTGAAATGCCTCAATGGTTCATCTTTATCTGTTGTGATCCCGTACTTTTACACATAATTTATTACACATGTTTCTTCTTCCGCTCTTGTCTTGACACGTCTCTTTCAACTGTCTTTTCTTGACCATTCACGTCTCTTCTCGCATTAAATGCATTTATCTTCTCGAGAATTTTTATCTATATATAGTTTTCTCACCTTCCTCTTCTTATTTTTTACTTTCTCTCTGCAAATCCTCTTCAATTCTTCTCCTCCGCCATTCACGTTTAAATCTTTATTTTCTTCTTTCTTTTGATCTTTAACTTTCTAATCATTCCCATATTCTGAGAATGGCTCCACCTGGCCGTAAATATGAAACTCTCTTGGGTGAAACTCAAAAGAATTTACAAGAAAAGGGTTTCACCTTGTCCACCATTCCCAATCAAGAATCTTCATCTATTCTTTCTACAAAATTGTTTACTGATCATCATTGTGATGATCAAAAAATCATAATCTCGCTAGGTCAACTCCTCGCAGGTCTTCCCATTCCTCTCTACAATCCCGAACTGCCCTTGTTCTATGAAATTCTTGCTCATGAGAAATTCTCGCGAGCTATTTATCAATTAAGCGGTGATTGCATCCGTCTAATGCTTGAATTCGCCAATCGTGGCGCTGGTAAGGGATCTCTATATCCTGATAACGTCAGAGATCCTAAATTCGCAAACTTAGAGATAGTCATTGAAAAGTACTCGAGAAAACTTTTTTGAAAATTATGAAGTGATAAATATGAAGAATGATAAATCTCGCTGGGGTGCACGATTGAAAAGAAAAGAGGACGTTCCCGACGATAAGATACTCATGTTAGATATTGATTGGCACTCTGGCAAGAACAATGTTCCTCGCTACTCTAAAGATGAGAAGTGGTGTGTCTTTCCACTATTTTTGAACGGACCTTACATTTCAGGTTCCAATATACTCCCTGCGAATCTCGCAAACTATCATCCTTGGGTATTTAATTGGCCCGAGAAAGCAAAAGAGGTATATTTTCTAATTTTCATTCGCTTTGCTATGTTTCCTTCCTTTTATATCTACTAAACTTGTGAAATTTTCAGATCACTAAATTGAGAAAAAGTTATGAAAGAAATCGAAAGCCAAGTACTTTGGCGATACTTCGCTCAATCACGGATGAAGTAAGAAATATTTTCTCTTGTTATCCACAATATTGTTGCCTCTGTTTCTTATCTTCATTCGTGTATGTAGGTTGGTGTTGAAGTTGCCGGTGAGGAAGAAGCTTCAAAAGCTGCGAGGGTCAAAAGAAAGGGTAAAGACCCTCTTCGCAAGAAAAAATCTGTTGCACCACCTTCTAAAAAACAAAAGACCCATTCTTCTTCTCGCTCAAGTCCTCAATCTAGTGAGAGTTCCGATGAAGAAGACGATGATGTAGACATTTCTACCACGAAGGAGGATCATCCAACTGAATCTCCTATGACGTTATTGTCTAATATCTTTTCAGACTCCATGCAGGGGCTTGGAGATGACCGCCTCTCTGGTATATGCGAAGCTCTCGCAAGTATATGTGATGCTTCTTTACTGGAGGGTAATGAGTCTCTCTAAGGGATCTCCAGATCATTGACTCCCAACTTCTTGAATGCACTCAGTGCCTTGGTATGTTTATATTTCTTTATTCCTTCATAATTTTAATTTTAAATCATATATTAATAGTTTCTTTATCTCTCTTTATAGTCTGGAAGAGCTTCCTTTGCTGTTGCCTCAGATCTTGAGAAGAGGCGCAACAACTTTGAAAAGAAAAATCTTCAGCTTCACAAAAAGACCGAAGAACTAGAAGTTGAAGTTGCGATATCTCGCAAGAAGAATGAAAATGAGAATGCCGCTCTTCGCGAAAGAATTCAACAATTAGAAGCTGAATCTTCTACCCAGAATAATAAAATATCTACCATTCAAAGTGCTAATCAACAACTTTATGGTATAAAACTCTTTTCTTTTCTTCGTTTTTACTTTGTCACTTATTTTTCTTTGTCTGACTTATCATTTTCGCAGACATTTATAATCTTTCTGACGAAGCCATCCTTCTCCATTCATTTCCCGAGCCTATGGATAATGATGCTCTTCTTTCTCATCTCAACGAATCTTTAAGTAGTTCGTCAAACAAAATTAACTCTCTTTCATTAAATGAACTTCAAACCCAACTTCATCTCTTATAAATTGAGCATATATCTAGTTTAGGTTTAGCCAGCCGATTTAAACATCTATATCTTAGTTCCCACGAGAAAAATAATATTCTAAGGAAGAAAATTAATAGCCTTATAGATGACAAGGATCGCATTGCTAATCAGGGTGCACAAGCATTAGCGAAATTCCAAAAAACTCTTCTTGAAGTCCAAATTGAGCGAGATGAATCTTTTCGCCAAAATGCCATACTTAATGAGCGAGAAAATCAAATTCGTTCACTTCTTGTCATAAATAGTGACGATGAATTCGCTTGGGCTACGAAAGTTCTAGATAATGCCAGAAATAACTTAGGTGTTAACGTCACCCTTCATGCTTGAGCATACCGCCTTGGTTAAAGATATGATTTCCGACAGAGAAGGTTGTTAATCGTTCTTCATTACTTTACCACTTCTTTTTGTGAAACTGCTATTAAGTTACCGACTCATTGCCATTTGTTCGCGAACTGAGAAGAGGTTTCAAACTAGAATTAAAGAACTTGAATCTGAGAAAGCACAACTTGCAAAAGACTTCTCTCTTTGCAATGACAAGTATTCCAAGTTGAAGAAGCAACTACAAACTACTGTAGCGAATTTCAATAACGATGTTGTCCGTTTTCGCAATCAAACTATTAAGACAGTTTGCGATGACCACAGTATTCCCCGGATGGGCTTTATTGACCCCAAATTTTCATGACTCGGGTTCCAGGGGCGGTGTAACCTTTTCCCTGAGCCATGTCAAGAAATACCCCCTTATATGACGCACTTTAGGTCTTACATTTGCCTCTTACGAAATATCATTCGCGAACTAGGGTGTACGCCATAAAGGTTCGTCCCATTCACTCATTCTTTCAATCATTCATTGATTTTTGACTATTTCTTCTCATTATTTTTGCGAAATTATCGCATAATCTTGCTACATTTGCTGTGATCTCGCTGTAATTATTTAACCAAACTTTCGTTATATTCATGTCTCGCGGGACTTTCTTCGATCGTCTTATTCTTTGTACTTTTGACATGTCCCTGTCACTCCAAACATTTTTTTTTTTTTACACAACTCTAAAATCACTTATTTATTTCTTACACTTCTTACTCCTGTTGCTCTCTGTTTCTTCATTCAAATCTCCTGATATTTCCTTCCCTTTTGCGAGACCATCGCAATTTCCAATTGTTTTCAGGCATTGGTTTCGCAATATATCTTTATCTCTCACTTCTATTGTGTCCACCATCAGTCTTTCTCTTCTTTGTTCTTCTTTGATATTACGCTTCCAATTCTTCTTTTGAGCAACCCTTTCCTCGCAAGACTCCACATCAACTTCATAGCACTTTTGTCCCTCAGCCCAATCTCCTTTTATAACTCCAACACCACTGGGATGAGGAAATTTGATGCACTGGTGGTAAGTTGATGCTACACCCAAGATCTCATGTGACCAAGGTCGCCCAATTAATGCATTATAGGGGATTCCACATCGACTATGCAAAACAATATTTCAGTTGATAATCCTTTTAGTGGTATTCGCATACGAATTTCTCCTTTAGGTTTATTGGCAGTACCATTAAAACCATAAATCTTATAGGTTGAAGGTATCAAGTCTTCGTCTTTCCCTCCCATAGTCTTGTAAGTGTGGTAAAAAGGATGTTTACTGAGCTTCCAAGTATCAATTAAGATTCTATTTATAGCCCATGAATTTTCTTCCCCATCATCTTCATCATCAACGTGTTTTGGGTTAATTTCCAATCTTACCACTAATGGATCACATGCATCTCGCCACCCTCGGGTACCTCTTCATGCGGTAAAAGAAATAATCTGCGATTTCCATTCTTTTAGTGGCGATGTCTTCGCGATGTTCATTACTTCTCTATTGTCAGCATCTCTTGCGAAAACCCTACTGAGAACACTATCATGAAAATCTTCGATTGTCCTGTACGAATGTACGATAGAATCGCAGAAAAAAGTTTTTGGCCTTCGCTCCAACTTCTACTACAAACGTTTCTTTCCCTTTTGTTGTATTTACTCTGTGAATTTCTGGAGGTGTTGGTAATGGTTGAGTCTTCTTTCACATTTTAAGAAACGGTTTAGCTTCCTTGGTCTATCATTCGAGGATGATTCTTTTTATATTCCCTTGCAATCATTCGTTAGGTGTCCATGAAAATGGTGATAAGAACAAAATTCATGACTTCACACCGGAGGCGGTTCATTCCCCATGTTCCATGGTGCGGTATGTTTTCCATCAGGATTATAGCTTCCCATATTTTCTCCACGCTAGCGTTTAGTGGAGGAATCTTTATTTCTTCCCAGACTACCCTATGACCTTGCTGCCCTCTATGATAGTTATGCCTCTGACCTCCATAGGTTTCTTGCGGCTGATCAAGCCTTTGAATTTTATTATTTCCACCACGGTTGTAGAAATTTCTTTCTCTTTCAAATTCTTCCTGATCGCGACTTCCCATGGCTACCAACTTTTGTTGACCATCATCTGGTATCCTCATTCCTTGTTGACCTTGCGAGGTACTCGCCACAACAGTGTTTATCAATTTGGGTAATAAACTTGCATTCGCAGCCTCCCGAACTTGTATTCGCGATGTGTATGATTCCATCTCATTTTGCTTTTCCTCTAGAGCAATATACTCCTCCCGAAGCTCTCGCAACTCAGTCATTGTGATTGTATTCTTGACTCTAAAAATTTGAATATATAACAGATTTGTCGCGAACATGGCATTAATGAATGATAAGATGAGATATCTCTCCTCCACACGACCAGCCATTTCGCTACACATTGTCTTCCATCTCACAAATGATGCTTCAAACTTTCACCAACTCTTTGTTTTAACCCAAATACATCTTCAATACCAGTCGCGAGGAATTATTACTTATATATGCCCCTAAAAATATAGTCTCGTAAGTGATTGAAAGATGTTATTGTATTCTTCGGTAGTCCTTCAAACCATTTCAAAGCTTCTCCTCAAAACTTGATGCAAAATATTTGCACAATATAGCATCATGATTCTCCCATTGTAACATACATCTCATATAAGCTTTGATATGCTATATCACACAAGTTGTTCCATCGAAAACGCTGGTTAATGTTGGTAAGTTGCACTTTGGTGGTATTCCTCCTAATTGTATCTCTTGTGTGAACGGAGTTTTCGCAGCTTTCTTCTATGGCTTCATCCAACCTGTCTCTTTCCTCCTCCCCTTTTGTCGTTCATCATTCCTCTCATTTCTGCCAATTCTCTCAAAATTTATTCATTTACATCAGAATTTGAATCTATTGGTCTTTTTAGTTCCGCTTCTCTTCTCATGCGTTCATGTCTGCTTTGACTTTCATCATTCTCTTCTCGTCTTTCTCTGCGATCTTCTCCTTCACTTATTTCACGAATTCGCACACCGTTATATCTATCAATTTTTCTTCTTTGTTGCCTATCAACTCTCCTTTGTGCTCTTTCATATTCTTCATTAATATTATTATTGTTGCGATTTTTTTCTCGCTTTCTTTCTCGATTATCATGATTATTTAGGCGAATTGCCTCTTCTAACTCATGTTCTTCCATTTCTGCTCTCAATCTTTCTCTCTCGCAAGCTAGACGTGCTTGTTCAACATAATGTCTTTCAATTTCATCCTCAATCTCTTTTTGCTTCCTCTGTGCTTCTCTCCCATGCAATATTCTTCTTCCTTCTTCTTGATTTTCTTCATCAACTGGATTATTCCCGCCTCCGACGCTGCCTATTTCCTTGATTTCCATCATTCTGCCCATTTTGAAGAGTCTCGGGACGTGGAATATAACGATCTTCCATCATTTCTCTTCTCTCGCAGTGTTCTATGCCTGGATTTTGCGCTTCTTCTTGGTTTTCTTCATCAGCATTTTCTGTAGGTAAAATTCTCCTTCTTTCCTCTCTAACTGCTCTTGAGCTTGACCTTGTAGTGCTTCTCGACCTTCCGATTTGTAATATCATGTTTTCCATCCTCAACTCATGATTCTGTCTTGTCAAATTTGCACGTTCCTCTGCCTCTAATCGCCTTTCTTCATGTATTGTTTGTCTCAACGCCTCTAATGCTGCGATCTCTTCATTTCCATGAATTATTTCTCCAATCCCTTCTCGGTCTCTCTCCTCTTGTCCATTGTTTACCAATTGTTGTTCTACTCCCCTTTCGTCCTCAGAGTCTGATCTCCAAGTATGCACGCTTACTCTATCATAATCCACAGTTCTATCCGCTACTGGTTGAATTGGTGATTGAATTTGATTTTCTTCATTATTCCTCATGTTCATTCTTGAGGATTCTCCCATTTCATTTCTCCCTTATCCGGCAAGTCTCCTACTCCTTCTAACAGTTGTTGGTTGCTCGGATGCATTTCTCTTTCTAGCCATTTCTTAATTTTGGTAAATTGTTGAAAATTATATGAAATTCCTTCCCTACTACTCCAAATTCTTTCAAATCACGATGTCAATCCTTACTCTCTCCCTGTTTCTAGCGCCAATATGTAGTTGCAGGAAATCCTACACTACACCCCTCACAAGAATCCACATAACTAAGACATTTGAAGATGAACAACTATGATTTTTATTGATTAATCCCTTGAATGTTTACAAGATAAAATGGAAAAGAGCTAAAGAAAATACAATTACTACCAACTTTCTCTCTCTTAATGACTTGCCTAACACTCGGAAAAGGATCCCCCTCAACAGTCCTGCTCGACTCCTTATATAGGGTATTACAAATGGATGACAAAAAAGTCATCTTTATTTTCGAATGACTTGCGAAATATCGCAGACGTTCAAATATATACTCTCGCAAGTTTCCTAAATCTCGCTAAGTCTTCACATCTTTCTCGTGTTTTGGATGCCGTCATTCATTGCGTCATTTATATTACTCATTTGCGACACTTTCGCAATATCGTCGTTTATTAATCTCGCGAGGTATTGTTGTTGCGATATTCTGATCCTACAATCTGTGCGCCCCAATTCTCATACTTCCCTCACCGTATACATAGCAGGGCATTCCTTGGTGAGGATTCACTTACAACACAATCAAGTTGTGTTGGGGTGAATAATGTCTTGCTCACCACAAGTGACTTTGGATTATCATGAAAGAGATCGCTTTTAGAACCTTTCACATCCAATTCCATTTTTCCAAAAAACTTGTTAAGTTCCAACATCATGGATACTGCCTTCTCCATAGTCATGGAATTTTTTGGAAGATCATTCCTTTTCACACTCAAAGCATCATTGGATTTCTTTGGTACCCACTTCTGAGTGCGTTTTGGAACAACCAGAACCTTCTTCCCATTACTCTCTTCTAGAATTCTCGGAAGAGAATTGGATTGACTATTCTTTTGCAAGTTAGTCTTTCTCCAATTGGGAGCATCAGATCTTGTCTTCGTCTTTACGAAGTTATCCTTTTGATAACCATTAAGATTGTGAAAAGTATTCGTATGACGTTTATAGGCAAAACTAGGATTATGACAGCACTGATTCCTTTGCCCGAAGGTTGGAAAGTTACAACCTGTAACGTTAAGGGGATTATTTTTAACATATGATCTTGGTTTCACAACTTCTTGTGATGCCCAAACAAGAACATCATGAATTTTCTCATTCCTTTTACGGAAACGACATCTCCTTTCCAGGTGACCTTTATTTCCGCAATATTGGCAAACATAAGGAATGTTCTTACCTCGATCCGTGTGTGCTGACTTTGGAGGTTGATATACTTTGCTATTTTGAACCTTAACTCGCCGGTGAAGGTATTTCACTTCGCCATCAAAGGAAACCTTTTGTTGAGAAGAATCACTAGCCTTGACAAATTTTACCTCTTTGCTAATACTTGGAGCATCTATTCCCTTATAGCCCAATCCTCGTGTATCACGGTGATTTTTACTTGCTCCTAGCATAATGGTTAATTTGCTTGAACTAGTATTGAACTTTTTCAAGTCATCTTCCAACATCTTGATTTTATCAAGAGCAGCAGCTAAATCAGCCTCAAGGCATTTTTCTCTGTCATCAAAACTTGCTTGTTGAGAGTTAATCCTTCCTTCGGTTTACGCAAGTTTCTCTTCCAACAAGAAGTATTTTTGATATACACGATCACATTCAAGTGACTTTCTACTCGAGTTTTCCTCAAGATCTTTGAGGACCTATTCGCAAGAGCGATTCCGACCATAAAGACCTCCGTAAATCCTTTTTAATTTCTTGTTTTCTCGACAGAGAGGAGTCAGAAGAGGTGTGACATGAGAAGTTGTATTTTTATTCATTTTCCACGAATCCAAAAACTTAACATACTCTGAGACTTCCTCATCAACATCTCTATCAATATCTGAATCACCTTCATCAGAAAGTTCATCCAACTGTTTCTTCTAGGAGTGTTTCCCAATCAACAGTTTTTACATCAAGAGAATGTTTAGATATTGACTTATATGTGACAGTTCTCTCAGGTGAATCCAAGCTTTCAGAATCATCTTGTAATTTCTAGACTGGTGCGTTATTAGAGATAGACTCGTCCATAATCAGATCGCTACAAACACAGACTTATGAGGTCTTAAACGTGTTTGCCGTCTCTGATACCAATTGAAAAAGCGGGGGTCCAACAACCACACCCAATATTTCGATTAGTAATTTGTATGGACACACTCCAATATACTTTCAAGAGAATCAACTAGATTCAATCTTAATAAAGTATATCAAAGAGTTATATCTCTCTTTCTCGATTCAATTCTTACTCAAGCAAATAGAAATCTGCGAGTGTAATTGAATACAAGAAACATAACTTGGATGGTACCAAAGACCAATATCCAAGTGTCAATCAATGTAAATCAACAACCAAAGGTTGGATATTCTAATTGATTGAACTTAACGCATAACCTGTGATATTTCAATTATATAACAAAATATAATGCGGAATAGAAATAACACGATACACTGAATTTTGTTAACGAGGAAACCGCAAATGCGGAAAAACCCCGACCTAGTCCAGATTGAACTCACACCGTATTAAGCCGCTATGCACACTAGCCTACTACAAACTAACTTCATCCTGACAGTAGTTGAACCCCAATCAATCTCACACTGATTCAAGGTACAGTTGCGCTCCTTACGTCTCTGATCCCAGCAGGATACTACACACTTGATTCCCTTAGCTGATCTCACCCACAACTAAGAGTTGTTACGACCAAAAGTCTAAGACTTTAATAAACAAATCTGTATCACACATCAAAGTCTACAGAATAGATAAATATGTCTCCCACAGATAAACCTACAAGTTTTGTTCCGTCTTTTGATAAATCAAGGTGAGCAGGAACCAATTGATTACCCGGACTTATATTCCCTAGTATTATCAATCACCTCACAATAATCCTAATCGACGCAGCGAAAAAAGATATTGTGGAATCACAAACGATGAGACGAAGATGTTTGTGATTACTTTTCTATCTTGCCTATCGGAGATAAAGATCTCAAGCCAATCGTTACGATTGTACTCAAAACGATAGAATCAACAAGATCAGATCACACAACTACGAGAAAGTAGTATCGGTCTGGCTTCACAATCCCAATGAAGTCTTTAAGTCGTTAACCTGGTTTAAGAAGAAAACCTAAGGTTAAAGGAGAATCGACTCTAGCTAATACAACTAGTATCACACTAAGGTGTGGGGATTAGGTTTCCCGAGTTGCTAGAGTTCTCCCTTATATAGTCTTTCAAATCGTGGTTTGCAATCAATGTTAGCTTGGTAACAAAGCATTCAATATTCACCGTTAGATGAAAACCTGATTAGATTCAAGCTAATATGTTTCAACCGTTGGATCGGAAACTTAGATTGTTACACACAAATGAAATGTACTATTTTGGGTTTATGTAACCGTACCCAAACATGAACATTTGTTGGTTCAACAATAGTTAACCAAATGGTTAGCCATATGAACACTTTCATATCAACCATATTCTTCTTCACCATAACTAGTTCAAATGACTCAAATGAACTAGTTAGAGAGTTGTTCAATTGCAAGGAAATCTTATGTAACTACACAAGACACAATCGAAGCAAAAACGATTTGATTCACTCGAATCGGTTCATGAACTATATTGCCACGGTTTGCAATTTGCATTCCTTAATTTTTATAAATGAGTTCACAAACAATCGTTTTTAGATATAACCAACTCAAGCTCGCAAACTTAGTTCGCGGACTTAAGTTCCTGGAAGGAGTTCTCAAACTCCGGCAGAATTTCTCGGGAAGAGAACTTCCGCCAGTTCGCGGACTTAACTCACGGCTCTGATTCTAGTTCTCTTGATCAACAAAGTTAAACTTTGGTTCAAGGAAAAAAGGACTTATACATATATGTGTTGCCACACAATGCTTATATCCAACATTGGTTATATGATCTAAACTCTCATTTCAATCATTGAAACATTCTTAGAGGACATTCCGTCAAAGTAAGCAATTTCCAAAGTGATTGAAACGTGTCATGACTTTCATCACTAGGTAAAGATGAACTTGGCCAAAGAAAAAGCTTACCAACACATATTTCGAGAAATAGATAGGCGAGATAAACTTGGCTCCAAATAACAAATGTGTATAATCAAAGTCTATATAACAAAATGACTTTTGTCTCAAAATATGAGATAGAGTAGATAGACTTTTGAGTGATAGATAAGTTCAAGTCTCCACATACCTTTTAGTCGATGAAGATCCACCAGTTCCTTAAGTAGTCCTTCGTCTTGTATGATGATCGCCATGGAGTTCTTGAGTTCAACTATAATTTTTATCCTAGTCCGAGACTTAGCTATAGTAGACTAGAAATCAAGACTTATAGTTTTGATCACTAACATTGACAAACATGCTTGAGATAACAACGCATGCGAGTTCGACCGAGCAATGCTCTAACAGGTGCGATATTTCAGAATCTTGGCCAGCTCCGTGACATAACCATTATAACTCACAGGGCCATGGCTAATCAACGGCCTAAAAGGACTTAATCTTGCCTCATGCTCCTCTCATGATATATTAGCTCCATTCCTAAGTCGACTTCGCTATCCTAGTTGAAACATGAATCCTATTTCAATAGCCTTGGCTGAATTAAGTCCAAACCATAATTCTCGGTCATGGCCTATTCACATCATTCCTATGCCATAATCGACTAATATCGATCCATAGCCAAACATGCATTAGGCCCAACATCTATTAATGGCCATAAACGTGCTACAATGTCGCACATGTGCTATAAAAGTCTATGGCTAGGATGAGATCCGATAATTTTAGCATGGAAGCCTTGGGCATCGCGCACGACTTCTAAGGGCGCAACTTGTCGGCGCCACCGTGGGCCCACAATATGCCACACACCACTTTTAGATCTAAAATATGCTAACACGGCTCTCATATATCATGTCTTAGCTTTTTGAACTAATGACTATGTCATGGCCCTACCATTCCTCTCTCATCTATCGTGGCCAAGGAAAAACACGGTAAGATGCTACAAAACCGCAACTTTCCTAGCCAGCGCACCATTAAAATCCATGGCGCGCCAAACCCTAATATGGCATTAAGTCACCATGCCACCTTACGCCAACAACTCAACTAGATTTAATTTTAGTTGTGGCAACTAAGGCCAAGGCCAAGGCTATTGAACCATCTTTTAGATCTCAGCTCATTAGGCCAATCATAACGCCATTGCAGGCCATATCAACGCCATTATAGGCCACTACGCCACTTGCTATTTTATCGCCATAAATAAGCCATTCAAAGGCCACGCGATAATATAACACTCCAATATCTCACATAAATATTATGGCCTGGGATATTTCTCTCCACCTTAGCATGCCATGCTAAATTATAACATCTTAACTAACTACCAACATGCCAAGACATCCTCTTGCGCCTCAACAGGCCACGAGCGCATCGCAATACTACAGCTGGCCTTGGCCAAGTTGTCTTCACAGCAACTCCACCAAAATACGATTCAACATGCTTGTAAGGCATATGGCATATCAAAGGCTATGATCCAGCCTAGATAAGATGAGATACATAGCTCATCTAAAACACCTAAGAAACATCAAAATACGTTACATGGGGGGATTCTTCATGAGATATTGGTCTGGTGGTCTACGGAAACATGCAGCGTGGCAACACCCCATGTGAAAAGTTGAAGTAGCGGGGTTACAACAGTTGGAGAGATAATGGATCGGTGAAAAGGAGTTTTCCAGAAACCTCCCTAGTTTATCTCACCTCATACCCATCATCTTCATACTCTCCATCTCTCCATAATCTCACGACCTCCACTACTTGCGAGAAACGCATTGTGTATTCCAAACTATTATAAATATGCTACTTAGCCTATTCAGAAGACTGAAAAGCTTTCATACCCAAAAGCTCTGTTATTCTTCATAGTTTTCAATACCCAAAACACACAATTCAATACCATTGCCATTTACTCAAAACTTTTCTACTTCCCTCCCTTAAAATCAACGCATCTTCCTCTCCTCGTAACCGAAGCAGGACAGAACGACTAATATTGTAGTTTAGGCTTGTCCTATTCGATTTTGGTTTTTGAACCTAAAAAAAAAAGTACCACAGCGGTATATTTTTTTTGCCTAGAAGTAATTTTTTAGGTACTAACAAGCTCATTAAGTAAAGTATGTGATGGTAAGTTCAAACGAATCAAAACTAATTTGATTAAGGAATCAGATGATGAACCCATGATAAAGGGAATTAGAAAGTTAACTGTAAGAGTATTTATTGCAAACTCATCAGTCGAACCACAACCACTACTATTCTATGTAATTGATTGGAAGATTGTGTACTCATTTACATTCTTTGTATGTTGTCAATTGTTTGTACCTATAATAGATAGGTGAAAGCAACTTGAAACTCAAAAGAAACTCATTATGAAACTACATTTTGTGTGGTAGAAGTTTTAGATGTCAAATGAAACTTATTACGAACACCATTGTTTTAAAAAAGTCTCGTACACTCTTTGACGCATTTCGTCAAACACTTAGAAAGCACAATCGAAATCCATAACAAATTACAGAGCAATGTACTAACTATAAACGTAAGTATCAAGAAGATCTAATAAAGTGAGAAGGTCACGATCAAATTACAGTAAGCATGTACCTGAGAATGGACGAAGAAAATGAACAAATAAAACAGAGATAGAAAATGCCGTACCTTGTTTTTTCTTGTTTTACCATGTGCAAGTGACTAATGAAAGACTCCTACCTACAAACAGAAAAAACAATTGTAAAATAAACATATTGGTGAGAGTAAGGAAATAAGGGACACTTGGAAGTCATTTATTATGGTCTTCCATTCATCCTTAACAAAATTACCTGCACACGCGAATTGCTTTTGAACATTCTGAACACATGAACTGCTTTTGAAGATAATAATCGACGGGTATTTGCGAATGGGCAATGTGATTGAAGAGTTTATATAAGCATCAATTGAGTTTATATACGCATCAATTGAAAAGAATAATGTGATTAAGAGAGGAGAAGAAGATTTGACTTTGGTTTTGATTTGGGGAATAATAACGTGATTTTAAAATTGAGTTTCAGAATCACAGTTTTGTTCTTCGTGACTGCGATACAGTTCGATATGAACAATTAGCTTTTATCAGTTGAGAAATAATTTTAGAAGCAGCAGCTCGATGGAACTAGGGTTTTGAGTTCTTGAATGTTTTTTTTTTTTTTTTTCTTTTCTTGGCAATGAGTTATTTGAGAGAAGAAACATAAAATACCCTCGGATTTGTAAAAATCGACCAATGAAGAAGGGAAAAGAAACACGAAAAGACATTTCATGAATTTCACTGTAAACAAGTGTAAACACCTTTTTCTCATTATATTAATAAGATTTGAGGCTAAATTGGTATTTTTACCAAACTAGACGTACCACAGCTATTTTTGTATAAATCAGAAGAACAAAGTAATAGACCTCAAATTAGGGGTGTCAATGGGTCCGGGTCCTCCCGGGTATTACTAGGCCCGAACCCGGACCCTACTTATAAAGGTCGGGTCCGGTTCCCAAATTTGTGGACCCAGAACCGGATCCGTTTAAAAACCCGCACTGTCGGTCCGGTACTCATCGACAGGTATTAAGAAAACTATAAAAAAAAATCTCAAAAACTTAATATCTTTCTCTTTTTGGCTTGGATCTAAATTATTTTTATAGAAATTTATTATTATTTCTTTATTAATGTACTAAATAAGGATTAAGTATAAGAAAAAAAATGAAAAATGAAAAAAAATCAAAGCGAAAACTATACTTGTAATTTTTGCTAAAAACATGAATAAAAGAATAAATAATTGGGTACCCAACGGGTATTACCCGTTTGGACCCGCTTATATACGGGTCCAGTCGGGTCCTAAGTTCTTAATGGGTCCAACTTTAGGACCCGGAACCGGACCCAAATCTACCGGGTCCGGTTCCGGGTAATGGGTACCCATTTAAACTCAAATAATTCATATAAACCCCAAACTAGCCTGGTTATGAAACGGTCTGTCTAGATCATGCACGTCCCTTGATTCGGCCAAGTTGGGTTAAAATATGATAAACCCGGGAACTCTTTCCGAAGTAAAATATGCCAAAAACATAAAGGCAAACAAAAGGTATTGGTCTCTGTCAACCTGTACAACTCTCAACAAACTCCCACTAAGGATAACTTTGTAAATTCGACATAAAATTGGAGGTCATCAAAGGTGTACATTCATCGCCACTGCGGACCATTAAATAATTCTTTCTCGAAAACCCAAAAATAATTAAAAAAATACTCCATCAAATACATCATCTCCAACTCAAAAATCTCATCCTTTTCTTCCTCTTCTTCATTTCATTTCCTCCTCCTCCAGAACTCTTAGAATTTCATTTCATTTCATTTCACGAAAAAAGAAAACCAAAAAAAGAATGGCTCAAAGAGATAAAGAAGAAACCAAATTGAAGATTATCGAATCCTTGACACTTTGTATCAATAATTGTGGTGTTTACGGCAATCCTTCAACCAAAAATATGTGTCAAACATGCTTCGAATCATCATCAAAAATCAAAATCTCAACAACAAATACGAAATCCAGCTCGATCCAGTCTCCAAATGAACCCGATTTGATTGTACAACAAGAGGAAGGGAAACTATCGAAGAAAGTTGTTGTTGTTCAGAGTCTGACTTTTTCATCATCAGAAAAATTCAGATCTAGCTCAATTAAGACTCCAGATGATTCAGATCTGCTGGTTAAAATTCGTAAAAGCGATGATTTGATTAGTAAAATCGACGAAAAGAAACCGGTGGAGAAGAAAATTGTCCGGGAGATAAATCGGTGTTCAGGTTGTCGGAAAAAGGTCGGATTAACAGGATTTAGATGCAGATGCGGTGAATTATTTTGTCCGGAACATAGATATTCAGATCGTCATGATTGTAGTTACGATTATAAAGCTCATGGTAGAGAAGCTATTGCTAGAGAAAATCCTGTTGTTAGACCTGCTAAAATCCTCAAGGTCTAATTTCAACCAGAAAAATAAAAAATAATTTAAAGATTTTTCCACTTTTTTTTTTATATAAATTTCTCATTTTTAATTTATGATTTCTCTCTCTGTTGTATGTGTGGAGTGATGAAGATTCAATCTCGTAATCTAATGAAAAAAAATTAATTTCAGTCATGCTAGAAATTTAATTTAGTTTTTGTGAATTAGTTCATTTTTTCTGCTTCGACAAAGAAGATGAGACTTCTGTGTGAGCCGACTCACCTGAAATACTAAGAATCTTGTTTTTCCTCTTCAAGGCAAGAAGTCGGTTTTCTTTATGTTATCTTTCGCCATTCTCTTTGGTAAGAAAACATGTGCAAATGCAACGTAACGTTTTACATTTTCACACGCTATTATCGGGAAGGGCCAACTTGCTAAGAGGGCAACAATCCCTGGCGTTAATCAGGTTCTGTCAGCTGATTTTTTTTCTTAATTTTTGAACATGGTAAATTCTTTGGAGGAATTCTCAGCATTGAAAATGTCAAACATTGCTAATAGGGTATCGGACTGGGAGTGTACCAAAAATCACAAGAGACAAGACACTTCTAACTTATTGCATTGGCATGACAAGTAAAAAATCAAGTAATTTGGTCGAAATATCACAGACGTGTTCACAAAATCAAGTAATTTCCGTGTCATACACCAAAACTACAAAAAATCTGGCAATTTCGTGTCTGACATAAAATTTACCCAATGTTGTGCCAGACGCAGAAAATTTTAGTACACTCCTTGACAAATTGGTGCCCCTATTAGCAATATTGGTATACTTGGTATGCTCATTAGCAAATTGGTGCCCCCGAGATTGTGACCAGATACCAAGGACCAGTGGGTGATGTATTTTTGTGACCGTCATGCCCAGCCAGCTGCACGTTTTGATCAAATGGAAAAGAGTGCTCGTTTAATTTCTTTTCTTGCGACTTGGTGTCTCATTAGACTAGAAGTCTAGAACACTGAGCTGTAGTGAGCTTTGGGAAGATCTTTTTTTTTATTAAATAACAAAACACGGACTCACCGAAGTTGCGTACGATGATTCTGGTGTTCATGTCCTCAGAGAGTTCAAAAAGGAACTATAGTTAAAAGTTTTAATTCCTCGCATACACAAAATGAAGTTGACTGCGTTGCCTTCATGTAACCTAGTTGTGTAGTTATTCCGTAACTTGCTTACTCCCTCCTGGTAGCTTCAAGAACTTTCAAGTTGTCGCCCTCAATTTGAATCATCAGCAGAATTAAATCTTTTGCCCACTTGATCATCTGTGAAGCTGCTTTCCTTTCTATTTCTTCCCGACTCCTTCCTCCGGTAAAGATGCACTTAGCTCCGGCATAGTTCTCTGCATAGTTGGATAAAGTTAGAGCAATGCCTGACACATAACTACAACTGTCCCACACTACTGCCACATTTATTTTCATTACAAGAATATCAGGATTTTGCATGCAATCAGATTTAGATATTGAAATTTCCTCTTCTCTATCTAGATACTTCCCACACCTATTATTATCCTTGACTAAGGCAGTATACTATCCTTAGTTCTTACGATGTCAATTTACTTTAAATGTTTTTTTGCTGCATCGGACTGAATGTCAATTTTATTTAGAATGAACAGGTTCATTTCAGTGGAGCTTTGGGGAGATCACTACCAACATACTTAAATTTATTGCAGTTTACTAGTTAGTTAGCAAAAGGTTTTGCAACATAATAATATAGAATCAGTGGAAATCATTTGCCTTCAGATAATTTCGTCTGAGATGCCGATCAAAAAAAAAGATAATTTCGTCTGAGATGGCACATATAAAAGATAGAGGTGAGAAGCTGGAGAAAGAAGGCATGTTTTATATCTAAGACTCTGGTCGTTCAGGTATCAATTGTCTACATGTAGTAGCACAAAGGAAAAGAAAAGCATAAAGAGAGAGACGTACTAATTTATAAGATTGAGTTACCGTAGCAAAGACTCGTCAACAGTAATTGCAATTAGTGCCTCTTCATACAGAATCATACTGATGATGTTTTCTTATCACTCCCACATATGACCTCTTTTATAGCCATCATCAACTCATCTGCGCCAGCCGTCAGCTCTGATATTATTAGATTTCTTCTTTGTTTCATGGTGTTCTTTACATCCCTCCCTCTTTTGCTTTCATCTTTAAGATTGGAACTTTCAGCTTCCGAGTTGGAAACATTTATCTCCAGATACTGTTTCCATTTCAAAAGGGTGAATTAGTTCCTCATGTGACCAGATAAACATGTCTCCAATAAACACCAAACGTATACCCCTTAAACTTGTACTTAAATTAGCTTGAAAGTATGTCTTGTTGGATACATATAGTGAGATACATGAGGAACTAAACTCGCCCTTCTATAGTCTACCCGCTCCTTGAGAAAAAGAATTAGCTACAGAAGGAGCAGGTAAACTATAGAAGGGTGAGTTAGTTCCTCATGTGACCAGATAAACTTGTCTTTGTCACCACGATGAACACCAAATCTTGAGAGCTTATACACCTTGAATTTGTACTTCAATTGGAATTGAAAATGTGTCAAAATCGCACTTTTTGCCATAGTCAAAGAGGGATGATTAGAGAAATTTAAATCACATCATGAAGAGAGATAGTGACCCTCGTCATTTAAACTTTGCAACTACATAGTACATAAACAGCTCAGGATCGCTATACCACGACATAGCAGTTACTCCATTTTAAGAGGACATAGGATCACTAAGCATAAATTCATATGGTTCTTACCATTAAGTTGAAGCTTTATGTTTCCCCTTACTAGCTGACTTACTAAACTCATCTCCCTACTCTGGAATAGGAATATAACCACTACCCCATCCTCCCATTTTTATGCTGCAATTTGATTGAAGTTTAAAGTTATATTATTGGACAAACAATAACAAGATACATTTATAGGAGCTCATAGATCAGGTTCATCTATTGGCGCCTAGTCAAACACACCTTGTGTTCTAATATGCAAACCTGACGATATAAATTTGACAACACCCTAGAGAGATCATAACAGACATAATAGCTGAATTAATAGCAGTACACAAAACTGGGGGTGTGAAGTTGGAGAAATCAACAAAGCATTGTGTATCACTAAAGAACTCACCAATAACTCAGCCTCTCTATCATAAAATCAGGTAACAGCATCTACAGTGCAATAGCAGAGGAAAAACATCAATTCCTGGATATCCTAGAAGAGAAGCACCAAAAGAAAAAAAAGAAAAACTTATTGAGCTCCTAAGATAGACAGACAAACCTTAGCAATGACTCGCATAACCTGTTTTACAACCATCTATTTGCATCAACTCTGATATTAATGCAGTTCTTCATGGAAATTAAGCAAATGGGTTATCCAAGAATCTCTTAATCTAACATGAAGCGGAATCAACTGCATACCAAATTTATCACAGAAATATTCACGGATTGTGCAAAACATAGAGAATCTTTCCCGTCAAACTTTCTGATTACCAACATATATATTTCCTGGACATGACACGTTCATGAGTACATCCTAGGAGAACAGGAATATCAACAATAAATTGCAGTTTGGTGGGATTGTAGGGCAGGTATTGGTTCATTTCTTACTTGCTGCCTGCTGAGCCTATATCTTCTTATTGACAATTTATAAAACAATGATCTCTATGCTACCCCGAAGAATTTTGCTCATTAGAAGAATTGATCTCCTTTCACTTCATCTTTAAGAGTGGAACTCAATACAATGTGAGTCCGTGACCTCTAAAAAAAATGAAGTCAACAGAAATAAGAAAGACAGACAATCGACTAATCTGTTTGTTTCTTTTTCTATGATGAAAGCGAATTGAATTCTGACCGTTCTGTATCAATTGCACTGATTCTATATATTTTCTACAAACTACACATTTGGAACTAATTGAATTCATAGTTACCCGCATCATCTGATTATTAATCTTCTTTTTGCATCTTCTCATGATAATGATGGATCTTCACATTATGAGGTGAGCACATCAAGATTCGATTTCGAGTATATATTATCTAAGTGTAAATTCATCTGGATCTGAGTAGGATTCATCTTCCTGGATTGTTACGAAGCCTCCTTGTTGAGATACGAAAGGAAGAAGTGACCGATCGAGGAGAAAAACAAATCCTGCGATGTTGAAATCATGATTCAAGTAAATGGATCTCATCTACTTCCATCTCAAGAGGCAATGGAAACTTGTAAGAGTCGACGACGAGGTGTTTCGAAAAAAGAAAAAATTGAAACTGGTCACCTCATTGTGTTTCCAGGCGCCTTTATCAGCCTTCTAAAAAATTTAGGGGGATTTTGCGTTTCCCCATCAAAATAAATAGTTATTTTTCATTTTCCCCTTTGTAAATCGATAATAGGTGAAACCTCCTTTCCGTCATAACTGTCGTCAACTGTAAACGTGCAGTATATGCGTGTCTAATAAAAAAATTATTTTTAAAAAACTCTTATCATCAAATAAAACTAGACACGTGTTGTAAATAGAAAGAGAGAGAGAGAGAGCTCTCTCTTCTTCATCGTCTCCGTCGACCCCCCACAGATGAAACTTCAGCACATGGTGCACTAATAATAACGACGAGTACTAAATTTTTAGATAGATCGAACCTTTTGGAGTTTTAATTATGATACTTCCGTCCCCTCCCTCTATCTCAATGTTTATTTCTTTACCGTTTCACCTTTAACAACAACAATGAACGGAAGGTAAGATCTATCAATACTAATGGTGAGTATCACAAACTCAGTAGCATAAACAAAGATTTAAGATGAAGTTATGAAGTTACATTAAATAGTTCAATACAGTAAGATTTTTATTTAAGTAACATTTGAACATCCAAAAACGAATTTCATTTTCAGAAAAAATCTTAGACCCAAAGGTGATGTAAATCAAATCGGTGTTCCTCTGAAGCTGTTAATAATGGCACCGGATCTGGAATTACTCAAATTGATGGAAAATTGGGAGACGATGGGACAGACAGTGGTAATTTTTTCACATATTATGTAGCCTAATCGATGATTTGATACATTCGGCCGATTTATAGATTGAGTTCTTTTAATGGCAGAAATACATCATCTGCTCCAAAAGGAAGATAGATTGTTGAGAGAGAGAGAGAGATTTAGGGTAGTGCGACTGCCAACTGCAAATTGCTCAAAGCCAAGGTTGATTTCTAGCCATTCGTCCATATCCTTGTTTGGGACCGTAAGATTAAATTTTTGTGTCTAGTTTTTAAAACAATTATTTAATTATTATAAACGCGTATACTGCACGTACACAATTAAATGAGCAGTCACGGAAGTTATCACAGAGAGGGGGTTTTACCTACTATCAATTATAAAAGGGGTTAATGCAAAATAGCTATTTATTTTGAGGGGGAAACACAAAATCCCCCAAAATATAACGAATCTCAAGTTCTTATTAAAGAGGGAGGATCCATGGACACTCTTAGATGGACAAGGTCAGATAAGATTCTGTTTATTTTCTCAAAAAACCCAAACGATAATGAATTTATGTCTAATATTTTGATGATATACTCTTTTATAAGACTTCTACATTCCTACAAAAAGCGAGCACAATTAAAGATGTATAAAACCACCATCTACCCCTTTGAATATCACCTGTTCAAAATTAACGGTTGAAATTAAGATCAGTAGATGGTCAGGTTTGCTATCTCGAATTGCATTCATTTTTGGTAGGAATATAAAGTCTGATAATAGGAACATGTTAATAAAATTTTAGACTTAAATTCATTGTCGTTTGAGTTTGCCGGAGAAAATGGCGCAAATCTTGTCCGACCTTGTCCATCTAAGAGTGTCCATGGATCCTTCCTCCTTATTAAATTAGTGCTTATATTAAATTAATTAATTATCATCTAAGATAATTAGATTAGATTAGATTAATAACTTTGCTTACAAATAAATTTCTATCTAATTTTTAGAATACATCCCTATTATTTTTTTCATTTTCGGAATCACTCATGCTCATAATGCTCATAGCCTCATACATCTAAGATGAAGATTTTGAGGCCGGAGATTCAACCAGAAAGAGGCGTCCCTGCAAGGACTTATGCTCAAATGACTAATTACATTCAACACCGAAATTTGTATGACAGTTTAAGAGAAGATCTGAAATTGAATCTTTGGGCAGAGCATGGAAGACAATAAGTTATGTAGTTTATTAAGTTATATATTTTAATTTAAGTTATGTATTTTTATTTAAGTTAATGAGCAATAGACTTATTTAAGAATGATTAATTGGGGATAGAAAAACTAATTGGGGGATATGTGCCGGCATAGTTTTCAATGAAAACCGGCATGGTCGATGGACTACCGGCATTGAAAAACCATGTCGGTAGCTACAGTAAAATATCCCCCAATTAATCATTCTTATTTAAGTTAATGAGCAACAACATTTCAAATTAATCAACTTTTCATTTTAAACTAATATTAAGTAGAATGCAACAACAACATATAAAATTAAAATGCAATACTTCAAATAAAACTTAATTTAATACACCAATCATCTAGAGTAATTACTACATCAAACTCATAATCGGGCCCATCCTCATCATCATCACCATTGTTGTTAGTAAATCCAGCTTGTTGTTCAATCTTTGCTTGAATCCTGTCAAATTCAATTTGCCACACATGTTTTTGCTGGGCGTTCACGAGAATTGATGTTCATGGTTTGTTCTTCATATTTACGAAATATATTATCCCACATGGTGTTACCATGTTGTTGTGCACCATCGATACAATCTTGTGTAAAAAAAACATAATTACGACAAATGCAATCATCTTCTATCATGTTGTATTTGCACCACGGACTTTTTTTTTAGCTTTGCCTTTGCCTTCACTTTGAGATTGTGAATCCATTACAAGAAATAAAGAATTGTAGAGAAGGGGTGAGTGTTTTAGATTTGAAGAAGAAGATTTAGAGATTTAGAAATTCTAGAGAGATTTAGAAATTATGGCGTGAGTTGAAATGAGATTGAAATAAGGTATTTATAGAGGGGGAAAATAGTATCCGTTGGATGAAGATCTGATAAGCGATGATCAGAACAGCGTGCGATGGCTTGACTAGCGCTGGCGCTTTAAAGACCAGCGAGCGTTATTATGACCATCGAGCGATGGAAACTCTATCGCTCGCTAGAAACTCCATCGTGTATGCCTATATGTTATTTCTGACATATAGGCATATGAATTTGGCAGTTTGGCATACCCATAGTAGGTGCATATATGCCAAATATCAGTTTTTAGCATGTGCATAGGAATAGGCCTTATGAGTAGGGATTCATCAGTTCCTTGTCTATCGTAATAGTTTTGTAGTAATTTGTAGTCTATGAAAAGTTCTGGAGCAATCCTCACCAAAATCCAAAGGTTTGGGTTTTCCCACCGATCCAACCTACTTTTAATTCAACCTATATAAAAGGACAAGTGAGTCTGTCCGTTTCTATTTCTTAAGTTTTGAATTTATTTTTTCAAGTTTACCCCTTATGCAAAGTTAGTTACCAACCATAGTTAGGCTTTATTTGGGTTAGGAGAAATGGGTAGGAACATGGGTGAATATGGGTACTTTGACAAGATTATACAAGGCGGAGGAACGAGTTTGCTCTTTTTTTCCCTCTTATCAGAAGTACTTTGACAAGACTATATAAACCCTTTGCTGAATTCTCTTACCGACTGGTATATGGGTAAATATGGGTAGTAGTAAGATGAATCCCCTGAAATTGATACAGTATCTAGTTTTCAAGTTGGGTCTTAAATCGAAAAAAAAAAAAAAAAAAAAACTTCAAAAAAAATTCATACTTGAAATTACAAGATACGCAATATGGTTCTCCTTGGTTTTTAAACACCATTCTATTCATAAAAGTGCTAAAACATCACTACAAAAGTAGCCGTCGCAAGAAAACTGATGTATTTCATTAGAGATAGTGTGAATTGAGCATATGCTAGTACAAGAGGGTGGTTTTAAACCATCGATTGGCGCAAGACAATAATGTCGTTCCTTAACCACGAGAAGAAATGAAAATATGATTTATTCAGACTAAACAGAAACCAAGGTTTCCTAACAAAAACAATAGGTTGGAAGTCATCGTGTCGCAAAAACAACCTGGGTAGACAACAAGAAACCGACTTCAATTTTGTTCACACTTAAGCATTGCAACTCTGGTTCTCGGTTATGCCATATCATTTGAGCCAGATGTTGTTGAGCACGAACATACTTTCCATAACAAGAAGCTAGCACGTCGATAACTTAAGTGTTGTTTTTCAATTTTGGGAAGGGGAAAAAGATTACCATGAAAGGAACAACGAGCAAGTGAAGACACGTGGTTGATGTACCATAATGTTAAATCTTCTCAACACACATTCTTCATGCACCTGGGTTTCCTTCCTCACAAGCAGATGTCCATGGAACCTCGGCCTTCATGATACAAAGAGGAGGATCGGGTAGTCCTGCCTATAAATAAGAAAAGAAATGAGTCGCCATGCAAAAAGAGATGACACAGTGATAAACATGTATAAGAAGACACTGAGACAACTAGCTTGGAATTCCTTTTGGTGTTAGGGTTCGTATATATAACATTCCCACTATATTCTACATAAAGTTTCACTCGATACCGCTAGGAAAATTTCAAAAGAGCTGCTTACTGAATAAAACTCCAGAACAATAGCAAAGACCATTGAACGGCAGGCTTATCTATAGGACTATAGTCTGACCAAAATTACAGTGGCACAAGATAAATCAGAGCGTCCAAAAAACAAAAACAAATGCAGAAACCATTCAAGCCTAGGCTTGATCAATGTATTTATCGTGCATATTTGTAGTTCCGATCAACTGTACCTAACTAATTTAACATTAGTTCCTAGAATAACTACCTAACTAATTTATCATTAGTTCCTAGAATACCTACCTAACTAATTTAACATTACATGATGCAAAATATACCTCACTAAAATAACATTACTTCATAAGGCATATACCTAACTAATTTAACAATACTGTGAAAAGGAATGACAATTAATCTAAAGTGTTTGCGGGATATTCTTCGTTTTTGTTATAACTAAAACTTATTTTTTTCTTTAACTTATGATAATTAATGGCTATAACAGACTCACCTGACACCAGTATTACACTTTTCTATATTTGTCTCTAACAACCTTGAAAAAGAACTCAGCAAACAACTTTAAAAACCCAATGGTGAACTCAAAACCATTTATTTTTCGTTGATGATACTTGTGGCTCTTCAGATTGTTTTTTCCACTCCCATGGATTTTCGTGGATTCAAGATGCCCACAATCCTACCAGAGCGCTCTAGCATCAGTTTACCACTAACCAAAGCATGGATACATGTATCAAATAAAGTGCAACTAAGAAAAGGTTTGAGGGGGAAAAACCACAATTAAGTTCAAAGAAACTTTTAATTCCCAAACAGGTCGTAAGAAGCTTCCAAAACAAACTGCATGAGACCGGCACCAAAAAAAAAAAAAGCAGAACACTAAGATCCACAACATTGTGTATCGACTAACTTTTAATTTGCAAACTAAAAACTGATCTACCACAAGTTATCCAAAACAAGTCTACATTTATACTTGCAAGCTTGCGACCACACTATGACTTTATGGTACCATCAATGATGCGCAAAGCAAAGTAAAACAACCAACACCGCTATTAGCAAAGAAAAATGGTCAAAATGCGATAAGCTAGTGTAAGACATCACTCAAGGCACATACACGGGACAACAAATGCATCAATCTCTACCAAATCTCATACAAAGAGAGTACAACGCTAACAACTTAGTATGTAAAGAGAAGCAAACTCTAGTTTGGTCATAAGTATTTGATGATGTTATAGGCACAACCATTATCGGCATATATGCGCGCGCACAAACACAGAAACAAACTGAAAAATATGAGAAAAGGGAAATTGATCCACATCTACTTACATGCGAAATATGCTAATATACCAAAAATGCCAGGAAATACCGCAACCAGTAGCTGCAACAGTCCAGGCTGATAATCCATCACTCATAATCCTGAACGGATTGTGACTACGAAAGAAGAAAATAACAGTTTAGGAACCAGCAATCTACATATCATAATTAGCAGTCAAAATTTAAGACTAGGAATTCACATATTGCTATTCACCGTAATTAAAAGTCACAAGTGCACTAAATTTTTTACTATCTATTTTACAATGCTTATTAATCACTCTCAAGCACACCATCCTTCTACAAGCTCATATGGGTTAACTCATTGTTGCCAAAAGATCGATACCAAACAACAAGTTTTGCTAAGAAGACCTATCCAAGACATTTTCTGGGGGCAACAAAAACTTACAAAGAGCTACAGACTACAAAAGTTAAAAGGTAAACCATTCAATTACTCACAAATTGGGTTAGATTCTAAAATCTCCGAGGAATTTCAACATGTGTAGATATCAGTTAAACCCAATTTGATTTCCATTTGTTTGATATCATAGAAGAGTAATTAAGAAAAAGATCCTAAATTCTATAACGAATAAAAAGTAAAAATCATACGAAAGATAACATACATTAGTAATTCAAATTTTTAATGACAATTAGATCTAGAGAAACTAAGCAACATCCGTTCACAAGAAAAACAAGCACAAATTGTATAAGAGATTCGGTACTTCTTGTATGTAATAACTAAATAGGAGAAAAAATAAACCAGAGGGAAAGAAAAAAATAAGTACAGAAATTCCATCAATTTGCTTTCAATGATTATCTAACCTTTTAATGGTGTTTATTCCTTCGAAATCCGTATATCTTCTTCTCACAGCCTCTTGATTTTCTCTGAAGATGAAAAGATATCATAAAGAATAAAGAAACATAATACAACTATCGAGGAGAAGTCGAGAAGATGCTCCCAGAGAAGAAGCTAGAAATAGTTGCTCCAACCTTTTTAGGGTTCTGATTCACGGGTATAGGATATTTACCGCACCCGTATCAGTCTTGGTTAAGTTAACGATATTTCAGTTATTTCATCCTGGATCACTTCCAACAAGGTTTGACCGAGTTCACCCAGTCCGTCAATATGGGTTGACTGATACCTTGTCCTTCTATAAGGTTTGACTAAAACCTTAGGATTTCTAAGAGGATTGCTCAAAGTTCTGTACTTGTGTAAATTCTTAGAATGAGTATAAATTTATACTCTAACTTTTAAAATAAGTATAAATTCTCATTCACACCTCCACTTACGACAAGAAATGTAGATGTAAAATACCCGATAGTTAGGAACCATCACTTTCCAGCCGTAAACAACAACGACAAATTTTTAGGGTGGAGTTGATTTTCCTGTCAACTTATTTTCTTCCCATAAGTGGAAAAAAGTCGACACCTAAACCATGAGATTTCCAATTATTTCTTTCTTTTCCTTCCATTTATGAACCAAATTTTCCATCTTCTTTCGTTCGTTTCCATTTTTTTCTCCCCTCTGATAATTTATGCCTTGAGATAAACTCTCAATCTGGTTAAATCTCACTGTTTTCCCATGATTTCATGATTGATTATTGTTAAATTTCGATTATTCTTCCTCTCACATGCTTGTATTAATCATCTTTTGATGGATATACCAAACCCTAGATATTTTCAGAACCCTAGAAATTAGGGTTTGGGGAATTGAATAGAAGATGGATATGTAGTCTAGGGTTCCGCTGATAGTGCCCTCTGATGATGATGTATAAAGCTGTATACAATGTGTTGATGATGTATAAAGCTGTATACAATGTGTTGCTGATGGAATCACAAGATTGCATAAATGGGTTTGACTGGGATTTGTTTCTTTATCTCTTGATCATACGTGATTGTTTATGCTTTCTTCATTTTTCTTTCGTTGACATTTACATGAACTGTTGAGGTTATGAACATGAGATAGTTGGAATTCCATGGCATATGCCAAACACCGAACTTGGACTGGAGAGAGTTGGAACCACCTGGAAATCAATTTCTAGGTAGTTGGAATTACCTAGGTAGTTGAATTCTAGTGGTGCCAAACGGACCCTAAGAGTTTAAAAAACAGATTTTTTGTTGATTGAGATGAGTCCAAACTTTTAATCTTCTAGCTCTTCGTCAAAATTCATTTATTTTTATTCACGACTAGTTTAATTCTCTCTTTATCTAGCCATGTGTTTCTTAACTTTTTTATTTTATTTTTTTTATTCGTCTTTTGTTAAGATAATATAGTTCATTAGGGTATATTAATATTGTATAATTACTACTATGTTTCCAGATTCAAAGAGAAATATTGATTTCTAAAAAATGGGTTGGAAAACAGTACATGCAATGCTCTGGAGGCTTGAAGGTGAAATTAAAAGAGCATATGCCTAGTGAGAACTATTGATTAGATATTATACAAGGACAGACTGGAAAAATCCAAGAGGAAATAAAGTGAAAAAAAAAATTGATAAACAACTTGATAATGTTGACCCAGAAAATGCGCTACCCATAAGCTCAGCAAAAACATTAGCCATTCTAATTCTAGGTCTTAGGATGAAGAATCCAGATATAAATATGCCTGAATTATATTTATTCTCTGCTGATGTAAGAGCAATTCAGATACAAATATGCCCAAATTATATGTATTCTCTGCTGATGTAAGAGCAATTCATGAGGGTATTCTCATGATAACTTTTACATCAGCAAAGAAGAAATAAAACTCGGGGTATACCTATATCTAGATTTTTCATCCTAAGTCCTAAACGACAACAGATAATGCTTTAGCCAAGTTCATGTGTAGTCCAATTCCTTGGTTAACACTAGTAAACAGTCTATCAAACTTTTTTGTCGTTTTATTCGCTATTGGATCTTTCCAGTCTAACCTTTTATAATATCTAATCAATTTCACAGCAAACATATGTTCTTCAACTTCATCTTCAACACTCATAAACATTGTATGCGATGTTTGTCAGTCCATTTTCTCTTTGAATGAATATGGAGACAAAATAGTAATCATACAATGTTAATAAAACCTAAATATAACAAATTACCAATAAATGCTAATAAACTCAACTAATATTATCGAAAAAATGCAATATCTTGATCTTTGCAAAATGGTGATCGTAGAATTGATTTCACAGTGAACGTGATTAGTATCTTTGCTGAAATATAATAGCCCCTACGCTACAAATTTTGTTCCGGCATAAGTTTTTGGCTATACCTTTAAACCATGATTCATTCCAAATTGATTTGTGCACTATATTAATACATTTAAATAGAAGAAACCTCATTGGAAACAACAATCACAGTTCCTTGTTCTTAAGATTACTACTTCAAATTACTACTTTGTTCAACAATCTGTACACCCATCTCACTAATTATACTACCAGAAACATTCATAAAAACGAAAAGCAGTTCCATTACATTCAAGATACTTTCCAATACATTAAACATACTACTAGTTCTGCCGTCATAATTACAAACCAAGAAAATCAGACCCTAAAACAACTGCATTACAAAGAAAATAAACCTACTAAACATACCACGCCCAGAGCAAAGATACTTAATCACCATCAACATCACCACCATTTCTTCACAATCTGTTCACTTCAAAAAACACTTAAAACATTCTTACCCGAACCGAGACACCAAAAAACAAGACCCAAAATCAGTAACAAGAAACTCAAGAGGATTGGAGTTAAGCATTGAGAAAGCCAATTCATTAAAACTTTGCTTATCATTTTCAAAAAAAAATTCAAATTCTGAAAATTCGGCTGCTTTCGACGCTCCTGTAGAGGACCTTAGTAATCCTCATCATCATCATCATAACCCCAATATTCATCCTCCTCAAATTGCTCGCTACAGCTGCTGCCTGAAGATGCAGGAGAGGTATCACTGTCTCCAGAAGATGAACTTTCCTCGTCACCTTTCCTTTCCTCATCATCATCCTTGGCAAAAGCATCGTGTAAATCCTCGTCAGATGCATTGGTATCATCCGCTGGAGATGCTCTGGGATATATCCTCACGAGAGGTCTCTCCTCAACTCTGGGTTCACCTTCCTGCATGGTTCGAGCAAAGATTTTGGGGTTTTCTAACTCAAACTCAATACGCCTGCGTCGTTTTCCTTCCAAATACCTCTTCATCCCTCTCTTTTTCTCAGCAGCATCTGATTCTTCATCACTGGTGTTCATCTCTTCTATTGGATACTCAAAAACATCATCTGAACCTGCCTCGGAATCAGTCTCAGTTGCACTACCATATTTTGGACCTTTCTGATGCCTCTCAGCCCTCCCCTCATCCTTTCGATTAGATCTTTCAAAATGCTTTGGCAACCATGCAATATACCGAGACTCAATTCTCTCTTCTGCTCTTCTCTTACTTTCCTCTTCCTCTCTCAACCTCTGTGCCTCTTTATTTGCTCGCCTATTGACCGGTTGTCAGCCATGCATATATACTTTCACTTTCTTACTACTCAAAATATAAATATAGAAAGGGCAAGAAAGGATCGTTCCCACAGAGAGGACTAAGGTTGTCAAATTGTTTCGGTTTCCTATAAATAACACCGGGGTTTTTGTGATTTTTATATAAAAACTAAATAAAAGCAAACAATAAAGGTAAACAAATCAAATCAAGGATGAGAAAGTATTGGTCATGGATTTCGTCTTCAATCACAACATGTTTTCTACACAATAATTAGGATTGATATTTTAATCTCAACTTTTATCAAAGGCCCTAGAATACCTTGATCGCAAGTATATCCCGCAAATCTCCTCTTGTCATCAACAAACACATTAAAAGATGCGAATATGAATTCTATCTAAAAGAACAACCTAACGTGTAAAAGCACTAATCAAGTTTAATTCCCTAGATGCATTAGGTTCTATGAAATCAGGCCAATCAAAGCAATCGAACGTACAAAAGCACTAATCCGATTTAACAAAGGTTATGGTTCACATATGATCATAAGAATATATCACTACAAACTATAATCATATTTATGCTACTTCAAATCAGAATTATCACTTTTTATGTATAATAACCCTAATCTAGCAAAAGACATGCATGTGAGTTCTACCAATTTGCAACTTGACAAAACAAACATTCAATCATATGACAATATTAATGGTGAATCATAAATGATAATATGAGAGAAAACTAATTTATTGAACAAAAACTCATGTTTGGAAATCCAACTAATCCATAACCAAAAGAAAACTCTAGCTCATGTTCATGGAGTTCATAACAAGAAGAAAGAGATAATCATTCATGGTTCTAAACCCTAGAACAAGAGTAGAGGCAAAAGATATCCAAGGAGATAATAATGTTTAGAGAAAGACTTTTCTATTTATATGCTTCTCCCATTCCAAAAGGATACTCTTTCCAATATTAGGTCAAATCTTCTCAAAATCCATCTCCAAGTGGTCCACCAATCCCATGTGTGGAAAATACCCGTGTGAAAATCTCTGTCCAAAATTGTCGACGGAATTGCTGACGTCAGCGCCGGAATCCGGTCACCGTAAAACTATCTCCGACCACCTGAACCTGTATCCGACTACCATAACTCCCAGCAACTCACTATCATTCTCTGCAGTTCATACACTCACAATTCAGAGCAATATATCACATATGAACCATCTATACCAATTCTTGAATTCTTGCGAAAACGCGCCCAAAAGCGTGACTCGTAGCTCATATATGCCGCGGCCGAGTCATGCATCCAACACATACCCCCTTCGTGATTCACTGAAATATTATGATCCCCACTTTTGGTTCCAAAATCCGGCACTCGGAACTAGTACCACAGGCTTGCCATTCTTGCTGCGTTTCACGCGGTTTCACTGAGAACCACCATTGCATTCCGGACACCAAATTGGTTTCATTACCATACCCAACACCAGAACCTTCCATTCTTCGTCATCTCTGCCTTTACTTCCAAAGATTGCCAATGCGGCTTCGGCTTCACAATCCTTCTCAAAGACAACCAAGCCAACAACTCCAGCTGCACTTCATCTTTACTCGCAGTTCCAGTTCAACCCAGCATTAGCAGACGCAACCTCAAACCTGTCATCCATCTTCTCCATCTCTGCAACCCAACTCCACAGCTAACTGGCAGATCCATTCACTATCTCTGATTCACCTGCAATTTGAGTAGCAGCACAGTTCCCTGCAGCTCCCATCTGTGCGTCTCAGAATCACATACACTACTCTTGCATCTAACTTGCCTTCAACATCCTCCTTCCAACCCCTTTCTGATCATCTCGAGCACCATTGCTTGCAGCTGCACATCTATCACCTGACACAACATTCTCTCATACCCCATGGCAACCATTCAAACATCTACCGCTTCAGCTGCAATTCCATTGCTCTGCCATCTTGCTCCGACACCAACACAGTACCAGCACAGACTCGAGCTCCATCATCAGCTGTTAGTCTCGATCTCCTCCTTCACATCGCTTCCAGTGACGACAACACTAGTTCATTCACCACTAGCACATAAATGCTCATAACACAATCCTTGGCAATCAACACCTATAGCTCCATCTCTTCTCTTGGCTGACTGCCACAAGCTCATTCTGCATACATCTACCAACGACGCGAGCAATCCCTTATCCGCACAAACCATCTACAACTTGTAATCTATTCAGCTTCCACTCAAATCACAACTTGTTTCTGCAACATAACCACTGTAGTTCAGTTCACCACCACTACCTAGCCATTGCATCACCAGAACCCAAATCAAACAATCCATTCATCCACCTGATTCCACATTACAGCTCCTGCTCTTGCATAACTGCACCATCTTCATAACAAAAGCTGCATCCACTGCCATTCTTCTCATCTGAAAGATCCACCAGACTTCCCTGGCTGATTACCTGAGCTCAATCTCAGCTCGGTTTAAACTCAATTCAAAACCATTTCGACCATCATCACTCTTTGCTCAAATCCCACCAGAACCACCATCTCAATCGCCGTCAGAAAACCAGGTCTCTCGTCTTCCCCCGTACTAGCGGTGAGACTCATAGCATCATATCCATCACCTGCAGCCTTAACTTCACCGAGAGATTCACATTCCCACGTATCAATAGCAACTTGCGGCAGCCTTAACCTTCCAGTTCAATGCATGAATTCCACCAAAGAATTGCCATTCAACTCCATTAATGCCTTCAGTTCCATTCCCTGCTTGACATTGTGAAGAACTGGTAAGTCTGGCATTTTCTCAAACACACTGCCTGCAACTTCTGGTGGTGAAGAAGATATGAATATGCTCTTGATTTAATCCTCATTCTATCTCCTTCCCTGTAAAACACACAGAACCCATTCATTCAAATCATTCATCAGCTCTGAATCTTCTCTGATCTCTCCATTCTTCCACAACCACTCAATGGCAGTATTTCTTCTTGTTTGCCGGCCATTCTTTGTTTGAACTTGAATTCAAACAACCCGAACTTCTTCAATGGCATTGACCAAACTGCTTTATACATCTCGATCTCCCTTGGCAAACGACCACAAGAACCATGGCTTACAACGGCATAGCTAGCTGAAGAGAAAAGGAAAAGATGTTGTCTGGGAATTGGTCGACCTAGTTACTGATTTTTAACGAGAATGGGAAGATCAGCCCTTAGTAAATTGATTGGGTGCCTATAACATTTTTGTAGGTTCTCTAGTTTTCGACAACTTCGCTTTGCTTCAGATGCTTCAGTTCTTCATACGATGTCAGATTGACTCCACTCTTTCGCCATTGGCTTCATCTTTTCGTTCTCTTCAAGATGATTGAGAAGAAGCCCTGGATTTAGAAGAGTTCCACTTCCTTTTACTCAAATGACTCCAAAACACCTATAAAACTCAAAAGCAAACATAAGATACATAATTCACACGAAAAATAGCAAAGAAAGCATAACTCTAGATAGTAAATACGGTGTATTCTACACCTATCACCTATTTATTTCAGTTTGCAGTTCATCTCTCAACTTCATCAGATCTTCCAGGGGAAACGACATTGCTAGAGTTTTTGCTGATTGATATTGTTCAGAAACGACAACATTGGCCGGAGGAGGGTTACTGGAACTCGCCATATTTGAAGATCCTATATCTAATTCTTTTTTCTTCTTGTAAAAATGGTAAAGGCAATGCTAATCTCATCCAAAAACCACCCTTTTAAAGGCAAAAACGCTGTCATTAATCATCATTTATGCCCTTGGTTATCAGACCCGTCTCCTGGTTACTCACGCCTCTTCAAAGCCATGCGTACCCCATCAAACTTCCTCTTCATAATTACCCTATAAACCCCTATTTTCAACACCTAAACTATTCATTACCCATAACTTCCCACAGAACTGCTTTCAAGTGGTGTATTGGTAGGTCATCTAACTCTTACAAAGTGTATTGGAGTCTAATTAAAATTTTGTGTTTTATGCAGACTAGAAGAATGCACCATCAGTCGAGAGGCACTATTGCGGCCTGCGGCATGTCTGCCAGATGGGTTACTAGCAACAAAACCAAACCTATGCTACCCACTGAACCACAACAATGCCCTTTAAACCATCCTCAACACCAAATATTTTCCCTCCACTTTTTTCCTTGCTTCTGATAGGCTTTCGGGATTGCCTATTTATAATAACCGCAATCGCACGGTGTCTAACTAGTAGACATAGGCAAGTACGGGTCGAACCCACAAGGAGTGGTGGAAATACTACAATCAATATCTCTAATAAACTAATCAAGAACAATATTTTTGGAGTTTTCGAATTGTAGCTAAATAATAAAACGTAACCAAAGATGTGAAGGTGTTAAGGTTCCGGGAATCCGTTGTAGGTAAGTTACTTGTGTTCAATCACAGAGGTCTCGGATTTACTCATGTAAAATAGCAAACCTAGCTACTAGTACACGGAAGATATTTCATCAAGAATCATTGACAAGAATTATCCAAACGGTTGTTTGCTCTCACCTTAAAGTAGAATTCCAAAGCACTAAGTATACATGGCATAAATAGTCAAGAGATATTCATAAATCGATTATTGCTAAGGTTCAATGAGTCCTTCTACTAATCTAACTATGGACTATACATGGCATAGAACATGAAAAATATATCTAGAAGGTAAAACATTGAAAGAGAATCACAAACATTATTATTAAGTTCAGTGGGTATAAACCTTATTCAAGAACACAAAATAAAAAAAAACTACAAGTTCATCCTTTCACCCTAACATGGATTAGCTAGACATGGTTTTCTTAAAAGCCATAAATCAATCGAAAATAAAATCCTAGCTAATCAAAATTGAGAAAATTAGCTTCAAACCCTAATCTCCTCTGCGGCTCTCTTGAACTGCTTGTAGCCGCGCCTCCAACTCCAGGCGGACTCCTTTTTCTCTGTCTATGTTCAGTTCTATATAGGTCTTATGAAAAGTTCAACTGGGTCCAAAGAAAGAATTGCCCAGAAGCCCAACTTCTAACTCCAGCTCTTACCCAAATCCAACAACAACATTTCTTTCAAAAGTCCGACCACTGCCAAACTGTCCATCCTACACCGAAAAAACAACTCCACCAGCTACATGCGAGCTCGTCTTCATTCACGTCTCCCGTTCCTTGACTGCACAACTTCTCATTGGACAAAAACTCAAAGTCCAAGCCAAGAACTCATGGCTATCACCTGCACTTCTTTGTTAGCTCCATCGATACACATCAAACAAACCCCATTTCAAGCAGTGAATAATCCATCTCCATTTCTCAAATAAATGCAGTCACCACACGGAACTAATCTCTATTCAGGTCTCTAGAACTTGAATTCAACAACACAATTCAAACCCATAACACCTTGGAAACAACCAGTACATACACGTCTTCAGAGAAGTACCATTCCACTGCCTGCAACCATTCCCAAACTCTTTCTCGTGATATTCTATGTTGAGTCACCACCACTGTCCACCGTTCATCTACATCTCAGTCCGACAAAATCCATCAACACCCGCTGGATTCATGGCTCTTCCATGTCCGATCTCCTCCATCTTCTTGTCTTCGTTGATGCAGCACCTCCATTGACAGCAATCAACTTTCCTCCATCTGAACATCACCCACAGCCGACTCCATTAGATAAACACCAGCGTCACTGCCTCTTTGCTCCATCGCACAACAACTCCGTCGACTTCAGTTTGGGTAGAAGATCGATGTCATGTCCATTTTCGTACACAGCCACCACTTAACTGCCGACGATCAAACCCAGTCCAGTTACATTCCCTGACTATCCAAGCACCGCCGACTGGCAGATAACGTTCCCTGACCAGCTAAACACCTTCCTAAACTTGACCACATATCAGTTCTTTAATTCGAGCTCAAAATCTTCGTGGAAAACAACCATGCTAACTAAACATTCTTTATCATCTTACATGCATCACTTGTGCCAACACACAGCGCCGGTTTCATTATGTGAACTTCTGAATCTCGTCCCCCACTGGTTGTATAGGCAAACAAAACAAGCGATTTTGGACACAACTTCCCAACTCCAATCAAATTCGGGCCATAGACGTCGTCACCCACCCCGTAGATAAGACTTCGCCAAATTTAAACCAACCAATATCTATTCTTTGTCCTAGGCTAAACCGTTTCCGTCGGATGGGATGAACACCACTAGCTGCTGCTTGGAGAAATTCGGATCCCCTCATGAATAAAAGAGCCTCCAGCTTGAGAAATGAGAATCTCTCTTCTTTGGAAAAGCATGATTCGTGTCATAAACCACAGATGCAAAAGTGGTCATGAAGTGGACACGTCTCGCTCATTGTTCCTTAAGCACATAGACAAAAGTTCACAGCACCACTTGTAGACAATAAGGCTCGAACATTTTCACTAGCATTGTTCAGTGCCGAGTAACAATGGTGCATTTTGTCGCAAACGCCATTTAAGCAGCAACTTAGGCGTTTATTTCCCGGATGATACAATTTTGCTTGTATTTTCTGCAAAACACTAAAATAGTGTTGTTAGCCAAAATATCGAGTCCTAGCTAATATAAATATGGGTATAAAATGTAGCACTCACGTGCTTATCAACACCCGACACTTATATTTTTCTAGTCCTCGAGCAAAACAGGACAAGACCGGCTCCACAGCTGGTCATAAAATGATGAGAAAAAAAAGTAGACCCGCTCAACAGCTGGTCATATTGTTTTTTTAAGACCTGCTCCACGCTGATCATAATATGAAAAGAAAATATATAAAAATAGACCCGCTCAACAGCTAGTCATAAGAAAATGATAAGAAAACAAAAGAATTGACCCGCTCAACAGCTGATCATATTGTTTTTTAGACCCGCTCAACAGCTGGTCACAATTTTTTTTCTATTTTTTTTTAGACCCACTCAACAGTTGGTCATAATACACCTACGAACCTACAATAGACCCGCTCAACAGCTGGTCATAAATTGTAAGAAAATTCCTGAAAAAGAAAAGTAAAAAGTTAACCACTCCCCCACACTTAAACATTACTTTGTCCTCAATGTAATTGAGTCCTCCAACGTAAAAATTAAGATGGAAAATTCATAATATGCGAAAATAAAAATAAAACAAGAAAATAGAATTACCTACTGGAATATACATAAAGGATCCCCATAAACTAAGAACCTGAAAATCTGGGGATCAACCCAAAATACAGTATTTACAAACGACAACTTCATACTTATGTCATGATACCTTGAAGAAGGTAAAACTATCAGAAAGAAAAAGTTACCCCCAAACCTGGTTTTTACTTCACAAGGAAGTGCATAAAGAACATAATATGGGGATACTCTTTGGACTGGGAAAACATCAATTGGCTCATGCACGGTATTAAGAACAGGAAAGTCCTCTGGGTATTTGGATGCAAAGTGATCCAAAAAAATTTGAGAAGCACACAATTCTAACCCTAAATTAGGTAACTTTTGGAAGTATAGCGGTCTATAAACAACCTCTAAGTCGAGCGAATATTGTGACATAGATTCATCTACAAAACTAGGCAAATCATCCACAGGGTCATCTATATGTTCTGTCTGGGACAAAGAGTCACTACAAGACTGATCATCATCAACATAAAATCTTTGGTATTCCAGAATTCTCAATCTTTGTTCCAAACTAACTGGTGTGTGTTTGTAATATACCTCTCATATATCATTTGAGGTGATTCTTCACTTACCATTTGTGGAGCAAAAACTCCATACCGTTGCCTATGCATATATTCACCAAGCGTCATCTCAGATGAGGTTGCCTGATAATTTGCATTTCTATGCTTATATTCTGCCAGTGTCATCTTAGGTGACGTCTCCTGAGAAAGAGTCATCATCCTCAAAAGGTACCTGAAACAAAATTCTAAAAAAGAAAACAAGTCAAATGGAACTAAAAATAAAATAAAGACTATACAAAAAATAAATAAATAAAAACCAAACTATTTACAAATCAAAAATACTAATTACAATATTCCACAGTAGCTCCAGCAGAATGTAAAATCGATAGGCTTTAGGAACTTCCTATATATAATAACCATGCAATCGCACGTGTCTAACTTGTAGACAGAGGCAAGTACGGGTCATTCCCACAAGGAGCAAATGGAAATATCAATAATCAAGTATTCCTAATTAACTACCCAACAATAATGTTTTTGGATTTTTGAAAGAATAATAACAGAAAAATAAACCAAAGTAACAAAATGAATTCAAATGAAGAGTCGGTAACCAGGAATATGAAGATGTTAGGGTTCCAGGAATCCGTTACAGGCAAATTACTCGTATTCAATCACAAAGGGTCTCAAGAAAACTCATGTAGAGCGGCAAACCTAACTACTCATACATGGAAGATATTACATTTACGAATCGTTGACAAGATCATCAAAAATGAATTATTTGTTCTCACCTAAAAGTAGAATTTCTAAGCACTAATCATACATGGCATGAAGAGTCAAGGAATATTCATAATTCAATTATTACTTAGGTTCAATGAGTTTTTCTACTAATCCAACAATGAAACTATACATGGCATAGCACATGAAAAATCTAGCTAGAAACTAAACATTGATAGAGAGACAAAATTATTAAATTTAAGTTCGATTGAAAGAAAACCCTTATTCATGAAAACAAATAAATCCTACGAGTTCATCCTTTCACCCAAACACAGAATTAGCTAGCCATGGCTTTCTTAAAACCCATAAATAAATATGAATATATAATCCTAGCTAATCAAAAATGGAGAAAATAAGCTTCAAACCCTAATCTCCTCGGAGGCTCTCCTTCTGCTTGTAGCCGCGCCTCCTCAAACTGGAACTCCAAAAACCGGCCTCCTTTCTCTCTGTCTATGTTCAGTTCTATATAGGTCTTGTGAAAAGTTCAACTGGGTCCAAAGAAAGAATTGCCCAGAAGCCTAAGTTCTAACTCCAGCTCTTACCCAAATCCAACAACAACATTTTTTTCAAAAGTCCGACCACTGCCAAACTGTCCATCCTACACCGAAAAAACAACTCCACCAGCTACATGCGAGCTCGTCTTCATTCACGTCTCCCGTTCCTTGACTGCACAACTTCTCATTGGACAAAAACTCACAGTCTAAGCCAAGAACTCATGGCTATCACATGTACTTCTTTGTTAGCTCCATCGATACACATCAAACAAACCCCATTTCAAGCAGTGAATAATCCATCTCCATTTCTCAAATAAATGCAGTCACCACACGGAACCAATATCCATTCAGGTCTCTAGAACTTGAATTCAACAGCACAATTCAAACCCATAACACCTTGGAAACAACCAGTACATACACGTCTCCAGAGAAGTACCATTCCACTGCCTGCAACCATTCCCAAACTCTTTCTCGTGATATTCTACGTTGAGTCACCACCACCACTCAATCACCGTTCATCTACATCTCGATCCAACAAAATCCATCAACACCCGCTGGATTCATGGCTCTTCCATGTCCGATCTCCTCCATCTTCTTGTCTTCGTTGATGCGGCACCTCCATTGACAAAGAATCAACTTTCCTCCATCCGAACATCACCCACGGCCGACTCCATTAGATAAACACCAACACATCGCCTCTTTGCTCCATCGCACAACAACTCCGTCGACTTCGGTTTGGGTAGAAGATCGATGTCATGTCCATTTTCGTACCACAGCCGCCACTTAACTGCCGACGATCAAACCCAGTCCAGTGACATTCCCTGACTATCCAAGCACCACTGACTGCCAGCTAACGTTCCCTGACCAGCTAAACACCTTCCTAAACTTGACCACATATCAATTCTTTAATTCGAGCTCAAAATCTTCGTGAAAACAGCCATGCTAACTAAACATTCTTTACTGTCCTTCTATGCATCACTTGTGCCAACACACAGTGCCGGTTTCATTATGTGAACTTCTGAATCTCGTCCCCCACTGGTTGTATAGTCAAACAAAACAAGCGATTACTCGACACAGCTTCCCAACTCCAACCAAATTCAGGCCATAGAACGTCGTCACCCACCAGCCGATAAGACTTCGCCAAATTTAAACCAGCCAATATATATTCTCTGTCCGGCTAAATCCGTTTCCGTCGGATGGGATGAACACCACCAGCTGCTGCTTGGAGAAATTCGGATCCCCTCATGAATAGAAGAGCCTCCAGCTTGAGAAATGAGAATCTCTCTTCTTTGGAAAAGCATGATTCGTGTCATAAACCACAGATGCAAAAGTGGTCATGAAGTGGACACGTCTCGCTCATTGTTCCTTAAGCACATAGACAAAAGTTCACATCACCACTTGTAGATAATAAGGCTCGGACATTTTCACTAGCTTTGTTCAGTGCCGAGTAACAATGGTGCATTTTGTCGAAAATGCCATTTAAGCAGCAACTTAGGCGTTTATTTCCCGGATGATACATTTTGCTTGTATTTTCTGCAAAACACTAAAATAATGTTGTTAGCCAAAATATCGAGTCCTAGCTAATATAAATATGGGTATAAAATGTAGCACTTACGTTCTTATCAGCTTCCTCCCCTATAATCCCAATACCATTATTACAATTGGCGTTTTGCACTACTACAACAATGTCTACCAGAAAAAAGACAAACCCAATAAATGTACAACAACCTCAAACTACGTCATATATTACTAATATAAACTACCTTCGAAAATCCAACAATGCATTATTGGATTTTTCCATAGATGGATTTCTCTCCATAGTTCTCACGTGAATATCTCAATTTTGACAGTTCCTATAAAGCAAGGTTACGAATGTGACATTCCATATGTTAACTCTACCCCCCAAAGCCAGCTTTGCAGTACAACAACACCTACCTTACATCAAATTTCTCCTGAACTCTTTCCAATTCATAGTCAACAACTTTTTCATTCCTTTTTTAAGGTTCAAACCCATAAACAAACAAACTTCCCTTGTATCTCCTTCTTTCATATCGTTTGTAATCAATATCAACTCAGTACCAATAAGAGATTTCTTTCTCTACAACTGTATTTTATATTAGTTACTTAGAATACTTTGGACTCCATCAATCCATATTCATATATATCCAGTTCTTTTACATTATGGAAACCCCAAACCCATCAGAGAACACTCAAAAATTGAACCAAGAAATTCAAACTCTTTCTACCCAAATGGCTGAGAAATTAACTTTACCATCTACACTTGCCAAACCAGTTTTCATTGACAAAAAAGTTGTTCTAGCTGAAGCTGATAGCAATTTGAAATGGTGCATGGCACTAGTGTAAAAAGAGATATCTAAGGCACAATGAAACGACACAAGGCAGAAGTTGCGAAACTGCCACATACCAAACGCATTGCTGACTAAGGTCAAGTTGTCGTTGTGGTTGGACTTTAGTTGACTTATATAGCGACACTTTGATATTTTTCTCTGACTAAATTCAAGTTGTTGTAGTGGTTGGACTTGGTTTGACCTTTACAACGACAGGCAGAGTAGTATCTTTTTGCTGGCACAATCGTGTGGTTAGGATTAGCTTCTTTGTTGGAATGGCTAAGATGAATCAATAATACTTCGTTATTATCGAGTAAAATATTTTTCTATTTCCTTATCTTTTATCTTTCATTAATCTCTCACTTCACTCATCTCTCTCTCGCTCCAGCTCTCATCAAAACACCGAAATAGAGAAAAGATAACACATGTGATCCATTTTCTCTGAAATCCGCCATCATCTTATAAACCTTTCTCACTGAAAACCCATCACCATCAAACCATCTTATCTGAAGTTCTTAAAAAAAATCTTAAAAACCCACCTCCATTAAACCTTGAAGAGAAACCTGGTCTACTATTGTTCAACCAATTTGTGTTTGAAAGAAACTGTTTTGAACTACTTCAGTTTCGATCTTGATTTTGTCTACAGGTGAAGTTAGGGTTCGTACTTTCAAAGTTAGATTCAAATCATACAAATCACAGAAGCAAAAAAGGCTTGGTGGTGGTGAAAATGTCTTTGTTTTCGAAGCTCCAGATCTATTTGTTCTTCATAGAACGAAGTATATTTTCGTTTCTCAAGGAAGTAATAAGACCATTTGTAGGCAAGTTTCTCTTACAAACCCTAACCTGAGTTTGATTTTGATTTTTGAAGTTGATTTAACATTTTGGGTTTTTTGTTATTTGACTATTTTAGAAATTCCACACAAGACCAAGTGAGGATGGTTAGTTTCTCGATTTGAGGCTTACGAGGGTATCCCAACACAAGAGGATGGTTATCTACGATGCTCTAAGTAAGACCTGGTTCCTAATTTTCATATGAATTTAGGGTTTTTTTTGATGTGTTTCAGATGTGTATGTGAATGGTTTATCTGTTTCTAGATGAGAATAAAAATTTCATCATAAAACACTTTTTGGTTTAATTATATTTTTCTTATGAAGATTTTATTTTGATAACTCATTGTGTTGGTCTGTTGTAGGTGTAGATGCATAGAGCTTTGGGCTGGTCTTGGAGAAGCTCTTGAAGGTAGCATCGAGAATAAGATTCATGGGTAAATTCTCTAACTCCAATAATCTATTGCTCGATTTCGTATTTATGGAAATGTGCTGACTGAAAATTGAATTCTGGTTAATCTGTTGTTGTATGTTTATTTTGGGCAGGATGGTGATGAAACAAGGATCATTGATGGGAAATTATATCCAGAAAATATGGTTTTAACTTCAAAGTTAAAGAGTATCCTTAGATTTTCGTGATAATGCTTTGTAGCTTGATCAACTCAATAGATTTTTTTCATAAATTGTTATGTTAATCCCAGTAGGCTTAGTGTTCAATCTATTTTCTAACTGAACACATAGTTGCGTCTCTTTGGGTTAATTTCACTTTGTCAAGTTTTTGATAAAATTGTCTTAGTAGGTCAAGTGTTCGATAGATTTTCTTACTGTGTCGTTGTTTGCTCTTTTGGTTTATGAGCACTGCTTTGTTGGTTTTCCTGAATTGTTGATTCAAGTATCTTTTTAAGTTTCAACGTTTTTAAGAAGTTTAATCTGGCTATTCAATTTGTGTCTTACTGAAGTTTTCTTAAACCTGCTCCACGAGTGTGTTGTGCTAGTTCTCATGCTCATTTAGGAATAACTGGAAGCAGAAGAGATGACTTGGAGTCTGTTGCTTAGACGCTTGTTTGTTTTCGACATTGTTGTCTTATTTGGCTAGTAATTTCCATATCTTTTCTAGAATGTGTAGTCATTTGATTCTACTGTAATTCAGTTTTTTTTATTCTAAGTTTACGAATAAAAAATGTTGGAAACCTTCCCAAATAGAACGGACATGGGTTACAAATGCTTACACTCCAAAGAGGCATTGCCAAACCTCAGCTGTAATGCTTGGATCAACACCCTGCGCATCGACAACGAGGAGTGAAAACTAATAGGAGCAAATACAGAGATGCATTATTTGAAGCAACTTAAAGGTTTCCCAATATGATGAGAAGAACTAAAATCTTTCATTTGAGTGATGTTTCGACGTGTATTTGTGTTCTTGCTGATTGTATGATTTGTTTTATGTAGCTCAGGAGTATCTGAAAAGGGAACGCCTCATGGAAGGGAGGAACCCGATACCACAAGAAAGGTGGTTTGGAATTCAAGACTTCTAAAGAAGCTATTGAAGGTTTGTGTTAACCCTTGAATGTCAGTTTTCTTCACATCAGAAGAAAGCTTACTAGCCTTTATTTGATTAGTGTTGCAGGTGACAGCTCCATATGAAAGCTACTGAACAGTTGCTCTGTGGTTTGCTTGTCGGCTGACAGTTTGAAAAGTACCCCAGTATGGATCCTGAACAGTTGAGTATTCCTTTGTTCCTTAAATTTAAATTTCATATCACGTTTGAATCCTTTGAAGAGTATTGTTGATTGACTTATGTTTTAAAGTTTGCTATGCACTAGATAAGCTTTGTAGCATGATGTCTTTAACTTCAGTTTTGATGTAACTTCAAATAGGGTTTAAATTAATGACTTTTAAATGGAACCATGCTTCACGATGATTTTAAAACAAGTTGCAGCAATTGATTTTGGTGTTGTTGGATGCAAGACCTGTACTTGCTCTCTTTAAAAAAATTTAGTAACTATGTATATATGAGTTGTTATTTCTTTATTATGTCCTTGTAGTATCTAGTATTAAGGTATTATTTTTAAACCTTGCCTGAACTACGATTAGTGATTTTCATTATTCATGAATCATTTTCGTTCCAGTTTGGCCTCTTGTATCCATCGCTGCTTGGATTTGTTAATTGAATGTATACTTTTATTTATTTTATTTTTCTGTCCAAGTGACGGAATAGGGGTTTCATACTGCTGGATGGGTTGATAGAAAACCATAAGAAGGGTAACTCTCATGTCCGTTACGTTCCTTTTACCGGAGGGGCAAGGCTATATATAAACCTCCTTTCATTGGTTTCTTTTTAACATTTATTGTTAGTTATGAATTACTTGTAACCTTTGTAAGTTTGTTGTTTTTCAGGTAGACAACATTACATTGATATATGTTGTTTGCTCATCTCTTGATATGATGCAGGAAATGGGTTCGACTGTATGTTCTTTACAGTCAAGGGTGAGATCGATATTCAGTTTGTTCCATTATAGTGACAACTTTAAATTCTTATATATGAAGCTTTTCTACATCCCATTTTTGTTTCAAGTTTGATTGATTTGTTGTTCTGTTATCGTTGTTTTTAATTCATTTCGTTTGAATTTATGGTAGGTTGCTTTAAATTTTGAGCACGGAACGAGTATGGACCTCAATATGAGTGGCAACTACAAGTGAGTTTTTTGTTTCATTGCTTTGAATTATATAAATATAATTCATTGATTGATGGTACTGTCATGATCATGGTTTTATGAACATGTACAATTATATTTTAACAATTTTAATATTTTGTGCAGCACGCTTGGTGGCAGTCACAAGCTGTCGAGAGTTCATTACAAGGGAAAGCAAGGGGAAATAGACAAACACATCACTCTTCTAATTGTGAGGCGGTTCCAGCAAAAAAAAGTTGATTCAACAGCCAAGATATCTCTGATCCTTGTCATTCTATTACTTCATTATGTTGCAGTTTTTCATTTTTTTTCTTACAATATGCATCTAGAGCATCTAGAGGATGGAAAAGAAATGGAGTTTTAAGTTTTGATTTGGTTTTGGTATTATCCAAACTTGGAACTTGAATAGTTTTGGTCAAAATTGTATACTGAAACCAGATTTTAATAAAATTTTATTTTTGTAATTCATTTTAGTTTCAGTCAGCTAGATCTGAATCAATTTTGGAATTTAGCTGAATCAGCTTTAGAATATACTCCCTCCGTTCCAATTTAGATGATGTTTTAGGAATTTTCACGCAGATTAAGAAATGGAGAGAGATATAAAAAATTCTATCTATGCCCTTGAGAAAAGTCTTCAAACATTAATTGCTATTAGTGTATTTAAAAATAAACTTATGGTTCCAAGACAAATTGTGAGGGTATTGTTGGTAGTTTTGTGGAAAAATATGAAAACTATCAAGTAATGTGGAACAAAAAAATAACCCTAAACACTCATCTAAAGTGGAACGGAGGGAGTATAAATTGCAAGTCTACGACATTTTCTGACTGTCCTGCCTAACGACAACTTGGAAGCATCGTAATTCTGAGTCAACTTGAAAGTGTCGTTCCAGAAAAAGACACTAAATCTACGGCACTTTCAGCGACAATCCAAAAGTGCTGTTTATATCGTCAAAACGACACTTTCCAACTATCTTAAAACGGCTCTTTTCCACTAGTGTGGTGGGATATGTTTGCTGTGAAACTTTGATTCCAACCTCTTCAATCAGGTTTTATATCTGTAACAACTGGCCTTTAGCTCAACATCCAACCATTACCACCTTTAACGGTTAGCGAAACAAAGTTCTCATCCGTTACTTATCTGAAGAGGATTTTAACAGAATCATTACTCAAAAACCTTGGTTTGTCTGTGGCTATCTTATGGTGTTAAAAGTGGTTCTGATAAATGGATGGCCTCCAAACCATCAACTCTTGTTCGATGAAGCAATTATGTGGTTCATCTTGTGCAATATTCCAAATGAATGCACAGAATTTGAGGATTTACAGAAACTTACTCTCAGTATGGGGGAACTAATCGAAGCTCAAAATCCTTTTGGTAAACACCCTCTAAAGAAGAGTGTCAAAGTGTGCATTAGGATCCTAGTTCAAAAAGCCTTACCAACATGCATTCGTCTCTTTACAAGTGGTAGAAATGAACCCTTCCTTATTGAATGTAGACACATCATAGTTCCAAGGTATTTCTGCACCTCCTGTCGCGTCCTTGATCATAAAAACCAAAATTGTCCTGCTTGGAAATTGAAATAAAAAAGATCAAAGAACTTGATGCTTCCTATGAAGTATGTTCTCCCAGTGTTTCAAGGTTAATGATGCCTTCTACAATCAAGCAAGTAGATACTCCCTCTGTTGCTATCACTGATACCATCATGCAACAAACTGAGATAATACCAGATACACAGATAGAATCACCTGCTATTGAAGTGTGCAACAAAGGAAAAGCAGAATCCACTGATCAAAGAATGGAAAATACTATTCAGAAGAGCTTATCAAACACTTTTCAGATGGGTCCCTTTATTAATAGATCCACCACCATGAAGATCTTTGATGTTGGCCCTGTTCAGCAACACTTGACTCAATTGGAGAATGGCTTGCCAATTGTGCTCAAGAAAGTTACCACTCAAAATGTTATTGTGGCAGCCTCTATCTCTGGTTCTGAGTCAACCCCTAGTGGCCCGATTCGTACCACAAACTCATCAAGAAGGTTCAAAATAGCGGCTATCCCGAATACCAGCCCAACTATCACCAGAGGCACAACTAATTCAGCTGAACAAGATGTTATAGCAAACCTCAAAAGGAAAATTAACCCCAGAGCTGATTTAAGGAAACGTACCAGAGCTAATTCTAGTTTGGCAAGTATAGGGGTTATTCCTGAAGAAAAAACCTCTACTGAACCTGATTATGCTCAACTGTGTCCTCCAATTACCAAATTAGGGGAGTTACCGCCAATTGATCTTTCTAATTGTTCTCTCAATACCCAACCAGTCTTTAACTCGTTTGGGAACTACAACGCTCTGCAGATATTTTTCCAGAAACAATGGTGTCTGCAACAATTCTCTTCTCAATGCTGCTAGTTCTAGTCTCGATTCCTCCAAATACACTTCTCAGAATGGTGATGATACCAGTGCTTCTCTTGGTGGTGGATCTGATTCCAACACTCAGGTAAACTCAATCCCCTCAAACCCTTTATCTGATAATGTCAATACTACTATAAATCTATTTCCTGTTAACAACATCAATATTGTTGCTTGGAACATTAGAGGCTTTGGGAAAAAATCTACAAATAAAGAACTTAGTTTGCTATGTAGGAATGTTAACCATGATATCATCTTTCTCTCTGAGACGAAAATGGGTAAAGATATGGCGGCTAGGAAACTAAAAAATATGGGCTTTCCTTGCACTTTCAATGTCCCTAGTGTGGGTAGAAGTGGTGGTCTGGTTTTGGCTTGGAAAAAAGGAAATTCACCTGAATGTTATCTCTTCCAGCTTGAGGGGCATTTATGTTACTACAACTGACATCATTCACTCAAAATTATCCACTTTGTTTATGGGGAACCTAATAGTAGCTTAAGACCTGCTTTTTGGGAACAACAGTGTCTACTACCCAATGCTCCCATAGATGAACCAGTTTTTTTCATAGGAGATTTTAACACCCTTCTAGGAACTGAAGATAAAAATGGTGGTCTTTAAGTTAATGATTCTGATTTTGAACATCTTAGAAATTTCTGTTTTGCTTTTAATCTGCATGATCCTGGCTTTTCTGGTCCTAGATTCTCTTGGTCCAATATGCAACAAGGTCCTGAATTAATTCTTGAAAGGTCGGATAGATGCTTTATAAACCAAATTGCTGAAGATCTTTGCCCCAAGTTTTGTGTTAACAACCTTCCTAGGGATTCTTTTGATCATTTCCCCATGCATATAGAATTCAACTATGAGGATATTTGTATGCCTAGACCTTTCCATTTCATGGCTATGTGGATTAAGGATCCCACCTGCAGGGGACATTATTTCCAATTCTTGGTCTCCTTTAATGTGGTGGGTTCCCACCTATAAGCTCAAAGCCAAGTTGTTAAGTACTAAGAAAGGTTTAAGGGATTGGAATAAATTTTTTTTTGGTAATATCCAAACTAACATATCTACCATTAGAAAAGACTTGGCTGAGATCCAAGTCTCCAATCCCACTGATACCAATACCACCTCCAAACTCAAAGCTAGACTTGAGTATCTTTATAACTTAGAAGAATTGTATTGGAAAGACAAATCCAGGGAGGTTTGGCTTATGAAAGATGGCAGAAATTCACCCTATTTCCATAGAGTCACCCTCTATAGGAGAAAAAGGAATGCCATTAGATGGATAAAGAATGCCCAAGATACCATCCTAACTGATAGAGATAGTATTGAAACTTCTTTCATAGATTATTTCAAAAACCTTTATTCTTCCCATCCTTAGCAATTTCAGGAGGAAATCCTGGCTGATCTTCCCATCAAGTTCTCTGAAGAGGATAATGTTTTTCTAAACATGCCTCCTAATCCTGAGGACATTAAGAATGTTGTGTTTCAAATGGGGGAAAAAATGCTCCAGGACCTCAAGGTTTTACTGGCCTTTTCTATCAAAAGCACTGGGACATAGTGGGGGAAGTTGTTATTGATATGACTCAAACATGCTTCACAACTGGGGATATTGCTAAGGTTTTTAACCATACTAATATTGCCCTTATCCCTAAAGTCCTTTTAGCTGAACTTGTGTCTCAGTACAGACCTATTGGACTCTGTAACTTCATTTACGAAATTCTCTCTAAAACTCTTGCTAACAGACTTAAACCTTGTATGAACTCTATAATATCCCAAAATCAAAGTGCATTCATACCTAAGAGAAGTATTTCTGACAATATTTTTTTAGCTAATGAAGTCATATATGTTGTCAACCACAATGACAAAACTGAAGGTATAGCAGCCATCAAACTTGATATGTCAAAGGCTTATGATAAGCTTGAATGGGATTTTCTAGAGAAAGTGTTGATAAAAATGGGTCTTTCTCACCATTGGGTTAATCTTATAAATCAATGTGTCTCTACTGTTTCCTACTCTGTCCTCCTTAATGGTAGCCCTACTGGTTTCTTCAAACCAGAAAGAGGTCTAAGACAGGGTGACCCTCTTTCCCCTTATCTATACATTATATGTTCTGAAGCCCTATCCTCTTACATTGATAATCTTCAGAAAAAAAGTATAGTAGAGGGTATTAAGGTCTGTAGAGATGCCCTTGAAATGACACATCTTTTGTTTGCTGATGATTCTCTTCTGTTTTCTAAAGCCACTGCCCAGAATTTTCTTGTCATAAAAGACTATCTTCAAAAATACTGTTTGGCTTCTGGGCAAGAAATAAATTTTGAAAAATCTGATATTTTGTTTAGTAGGAAAATCCCTGAACATAGGAAAGCTCTTTTGGCCAACATTTTAGATATTCAAAGTAGGGATCTGGGAGAGAAATATCTTGGAACTCCTACTGTTTTCCAAGCCTCTAAAATCCAAACTCATATGGGAATTTTGCAGGCTGTGGATGCCAGAATTACTGTCTGGCTTCATAAACTTCTATCCCAAGCTGCTAGAACTACCCTTATTAAACACATTGGTCAAGATATTCCTCTTTTCCAAATGGGTGCCTTTCTTATTGATCGAATTTTATATAGTGGTAAAAGGTTGTCGTTCACTCGGACTTTGTTGAAATTGATTTTAGGCTTAAATAATGGAATATACTAAAAACAAGAAAAAACATATACAAAATACTGTCACGATATCGAGAGATACTGGGACTTCGGATTCCACCATTAATCACATTATGTTGGTTCATATAATGACTCATAACAATTCTAGCTCTTTTATTGACTCTTTTCTTTGCCAAAAGTAGATTTCTAAAACATTAGTTGTAAATCACAAGCATGGTGCATCAAAAGCTCTTACATCTAAGCATACGCCATCAAACGAAATCACAACTAATTAGTGAAAATCATAAATCAATTGAATCAAGTGCAAAAAGTCATAAAGAATCAAATATAGTTACCAAATAATTGTGAATAAGGCTTCCTCCGTTATCCCAGTGTTGGGGTTTAGCTCTTCATGTCAATAACACGATCAAAAGATTTATTCATAGCTCAAACAGTGTTTTTATCGAAGAAATATGGGAAAAGAATGGAAGCAACTCAACCGCAACGTTTATAATCAAGTATATTAGCTGTTACAAGGAATTATTACAAAATCAAGATAATAGTTGGTAATGGATTTGTTGCGAATCATTGATTATAAGACCACGATTACGATCGTTTCATAACCTAATGTTCTTGATTAGGGTTCTTGAACAGATAGTTCTATTGTGTCGTCTGCAACTCCTCTCCTTCTTCTTCACCTGCTGTTGCTGCGATTCTTCTCTGCAGCCTTGTTTTTAGCTCTGCAGCTACCCCAAACTCTCGACCCCCTTCTCTCTGATCCCACATGCCTTTTTATACTCAACAGGCACAAGAAATACTCCATAATAACCCATAAAAATCTCGAGAATAATCTGCTGTCAATCACCTTTACTCTTCACTGCCCGATTCACTGGAAAGTTTCCTCTGTTGTACGATGAGTTGTCAATGCTACCTCCACTGTTAAAGAATGAAATCCACAGACAAAATATTCTCCCATTCAAAGCATATCCTCCAAATACAAGGAAAGAATATTCGATGCTCTAACTGCCCTGTTTGTCTTCCAAATCGCACCACAAGAATATTTTCTCGAAATTAAAGCTCTTACCATCTCTGTTTCGGTTAAACAGGCTGGTATCAACTAGTTGGAGCGAGAAAAATATCCCAAACATTCTCGAGTTTAATGGAGAATATTCTCCCATACAGTACGCCCCTGTTTTCTTCAATACGAGTTAACTAGCCAAATTCAATTGACCCAGAGACCCAAAACTAGCCTGTTATGATCAACCAAGTCAACCCATAAAATTCCAGCTATTGAGTCGCATGAAATCACGACCAAAGGGTTTAACCCTAATTCTGCCAGTCGAAGAACTCTCTTTTTCCCACCAAAATTCAGTTTCAAACGAAGGGGATGAAGGTGCCCCTTAACCAACTGCTTGGGTGTCGATAGTACTTTGGGTACCCCTTAGTAATTGAGGTGCCCCTTATCCAAAAGTGATAGTCCGAATAACACGTGTCCTCCAGGTGCCAAAATCAACTTTTCGAGCCAAATTTTCCAAAAATGTTTATTGCCCAAAAATACCTACAAACACACAAAAACCCATAATTAGTACAATATCGAGCACTAACAATACAGAACATTGAGAACAAAATAGACACAAAAATGTGTCTATCAAATACCCCAAAACTTATTATTTTCTAGTCCTCGAGCAAATTTATTCTAAAAATAACAATCATTTGAACCCCTAGGTGGCCCTAGTGGCGAGTGTTGTCTCCTGGAGGGTTTACAGTGTACCCACAAAACCTTTACTCCAGACCCTAGCTATCTATGCAAAACCTTGGAAGGCACTAAAGAATCTCCTTGGTTGGCATACAATCATTGACTATAGGAGGAAGTACCCTGATGCAAAATTCCAATTGTTGTACACGAGTTTGCACTCAAGCATACTAAAATTCATATAGGCCTTGTTTGGTAAAATTTATCATTATCTATTTATGATTATAGATAATCATAAATAGATAAATGATTTTGGTATAATCATTTTAAAAATAAATTTTTCCAAACACTTTTTTCAAATAATTGATTATTTTAGAATGATGATCTCGAAAAGGAGAAAAAAGAACAATGATCTAGGATTTTTTTTAGTCCTATGTTGTTTTTTTGCCTCTTTCTTTATAGTTTAGTGAAAATAAGAAAAAAGAAATCAATTTAAGTTCGCTAGAAAAAATAATTGATTATAATAAATTTTCAAAACAAGTTTTTCCTGTTTATGGAAATAATGGATTTTTTCCATTATGATTAAAATAAGCAATTATTATAATGGTTACCAAACGCATATAAAATCCATTATAATCTACATAATGGATTATAAGCTGATAATCCATTAAAATAATGGTTACCAAACAGCCCCTATAAAGTGACAAAGCTCTACTTAGATAGTTTCTGGACATCATAAACCGGAGTCAACCAATCACATGGATAGATTAAGAAGATGGATGTAGAGAAAAACGTAGATGATGTTGACTAAGGTGAACCTATCCTAATGGACTGAGATACCGTCCGACTAATATCAATACACCGGCATATACAAGGGAACCAAAGTGGTCGATAATCCTTACTCTAGGTCAACTCAGCTGGCATATACAAGGGTACCAGTGGTCGACTTTATTGTATTTATTCCGGTTGGTCTGGTGGTATGGTCTCAATTTTTTTTTTATTTTTTTTATCTCAGCCATTCTATTTCACCCTAGCAATGGTAAAAAGAAAAAAGAAGTGATCAGGATTCTTTCGATGTTTCCATCACGAGGATATGGCAAAACTACCATGTTTTCTTTTCTAACACATGAGCTCTGTGCTTTTATGAATAGACTCTTCTAGATGTTTCCATCTAATCAGATTGGTTCCTCAACTCCTATAACCAAGATGTTCCCATCCACTTAGATTAGTTAGTGCCAACCTTAATAAGCATAAATTTCTAGTCTCTGGAGTTTATTTATTGCAACTAAATTGTTTCTCCCCATACCCCCAAACTTAAACCTAACATTGTCCTCAATGTTCTAAAGATAAAATGAAATGCATGAACAATGAGAAACTGTTACCACTTGAAGCAAAAGAGTTAAGGAAAGATATTACCGTGTTGCAAGAGCATGGGTTACCTCCCAAGAAGTGCTAAGTTTAAAGTCTTCAGCCAGACATAAGAAGAAATTAGTCACCTCGCAGAATCATATAGCAGTAACCGGAATAACTGTTTGTCATCTGGATCAAAAAGTATTACCTAAAAGAAGAGAAAATTGCAATAGACCATGAAGATATCGAACATACCCTTATTTAACGTTTTGTTTAAGACAACTATATCTAGTTGTGGCTCAGGTTTAAGCTCTATAAGCGGTTCTAAATAAAATGTTTTCATGGGATGGACTTCCTCAAAAGAAGGATTCTTAAGATCAGTTTGTAGAGTCTAGAAATACTCAAGTAGGAACTTAGAAGCACATAACAATAACCTGAATAATTGGGGATCCTCTAAGTCAATCAGATTTGACTCACACAGTGACCACGATGAAACTGGCGGTCAATCTTAAGCAAATGTGTCGGTACTAATTTCCTAAAGTACTTAGGCTCAGTCTTAAAACTTAATAGATGACACATTTGAAACTCATACGTTCCCACATTTGGAAGAAAAATATTTGGTGGGAAAACAAAGTCAATTTGGGTATCATAGCTCTGGATAAACCACATCAACCAGAGGAGGATGGGTTTCTAATAACTGAACTTCTTTATGGACATCACTAGGCTCAGGAAAACGTGTATGAAGATAATCTTTTAAAATGGTTGAGGCACATATATCAAGTACCAAGTGAGGGATCTCTGTAAGAGCTAAAGATAAGGCACAGGGAGAATGATAGTCACCCCCAAACTTAGAGTTTTGGGTGTCTCTAGAAAGACTAGCTACAATTTCCCTAATTTCTAGATCATCAGAATCCTGAAAATGGTGAATTGCTTCTTCTAGGTTGTACTCAGGTGATGCATCCTCACTCAAATTTAAAAGCTCTACGAGTTCATCTTCTTTGTCCGAGACTAATGTTTCTAAATCGTTAGACTCTAAAACAATATTCTCAGAATAAACTCGTTCCTCAAAAGTATCATCGGCTTCGTAAAAAGGAAATTCTACATCGTCTAAAACAATATCTCTAGTCAAATCCTCGTCCTTTTGAATAGGTGAATAATTATTAAAATTATTTGGATTTGAACTAGAAATAATATTATCATTATAAATCTCAATAGGAGTAACAAATTCCTGATCACTATGCCCACATATTTCAGATTCTTCATTAGCACTATCCTCATCATAATCATCATTATATGAAAATGATCGAACCTCATATAAACAAGTAGTGTTACCAATTCTAACCTCGTCATCTTGATTATGTGAATAAAAATTATTCTATTTTCAAGGGTGGTATTGGGAACACTATATTGGAATTCAAGACTATCTTGAGCAAATTTTTCCACAATCCTATTTGTACTCTCAGTGAATTGCTTGAGGGACTCTTCTAGAGACATCTTAGTTGATCGCTCTCCGACTCTTCCGAAGCGGAATATTATAAGTCTCTTTCATAAATAAGTGAAACTTCTGTGTTGACTCATTGAAACTCTTGAGAGACTCTTCTAAAGAAATTGGAGGATCGTTTTGCTCGTAAGACCGATGCACGTGTGGATAGTAATTGGGCTCACCATGGTATGACCCATAACCTTCAAAAAGGTTGGCGTTCCCAACCACTATTCACACTCTGTCATAAAAAGAGTGATATCCATATTGTTCAGTTGGATATTCATATTCATTGTGATGGCTATTATAATACCAGTTTGACATCCTAATTGCAAGGGAATTCTACACAAACACAAACAAGGTCGACTCGACCACAACAAACCTCACGATTTCTAGCAAACAAAAAGCATGATGGCTCCACTTAGATTGTTTCTAGACCAGACTTCTAATCCTTCGAAAGGGAATTCGTTACAATTTAAAGCTGACTCCTCCGAATCAACTGATAGTTAAAGTAAGCTAAATAGAGACGAGGGAAGCTCGATGGAGCTTTGATACCCAAGTCCTCACCGGCATTACAAGGCGGCGCAGTCACGCATTCAACTCACAGAAACCATCATGAATTTCGAAGTATGCTTAAAAGAGTAACCAATATTTTTCGAATGACTTTCCTATTAAGCTCGTTACCCTATCGGTCTCGTTCTAGTCAGTATTTTAAGATTGGACGGGTTCGCGTTTGGTATCGTTTTCCTAAGGCGGGCAAGAAGAGAACGGTGATGAAATCCGAACCCTTATCTTATATGGCCAGGCCTTGCCCTTTACTAGGAAATTAAAGCAGCCGTTTTCAATACCTCAGCATATATGCATACAAAATCATCCAAGAAACCCGGCCGACAGGGATTCGCGGTGTTTAGAATTCTTACCTCCCGTTCAGGACGGATGAACCGTTGAAGTCGACTCGAGCCACCGACTCCGATGTCGTTGTACGAACCCGAGGGGCCGAGACGGTATCGTAACCGTCCCTTCCCTGCGACAGCTTTATTTAAACGAACCCTTCCTTAGGGTTTTAAAAATAATAATGTCCAAAAGTCTAAAAATAAAGTCCAAAAATAAAAATAAAAATTACAAAAATAATTACCTAATTACGCTTCTAAAAAAATAAATAAATAATAATAACACTATATACAAAATTTTCTTCTTCACTCCGTTCGGATCTCTCTTTTCTTTCCTATTTTGGCTTTGCTTTTCTTTTCAAAGACTTTCTCTTTTCATAAGCTCTACACCAAGTCCGAAAGCAAGCACAAAAATACCAAACGCGTAAAAAGGAACAAAAATAATAAAAATAAAAATAAAAACCTAAAAAACAAATCTATACACAAGTCTCGTCGTTTAAGGCCAAAAATTGATCGAATTTTATATAGTGGTAAAAGATTGTCGTTCACTCGGACTTTGTTGAAATTGACTTTAGGCTTAAATAATGGAATATACTAAAAACAAGAAAAAAAGATATACAAAATATTGTCACAATATCGAGAGAGACTGGGACTTCGGATTCCACCATTAATCACATTCTATTGGTTCATATAATGACTCATAACATTTCTAACTCTTTATTGACTCTTTTCTTTGCCAAAAGTATATTTCTAAAACATTAGTTGTAAATCACAAGCATGATGCATCAAAAGCTCTTACGTCTAAGCATACGCCATCAAACGAAATCACAACTAATTAGTGAAAATCATAAATCAATTGAATCAAGTGAAAAAAGTCATAAAGAATCAAATATAGTTACCAAATAATTGTGAATAAGGCTTCCTCCGTTATCCCAGTGTTGAGGTTTATCTCTTCATGTCAATAACATGATCAAAAGATTTATTCATAGCTCAAACAGTGTTTTTATTGAAGAAATATGGCCAAAAGAAAAGATATAGAGTTAAGTCAAGCCACAATATGCCTCCTTGTTCTGTCAAATTAAACTTCAATCCCAGTCGAAGTAAATCTTCCATTTTGAAGTCGCCAAAAACCATGAATGGGTTTTTGACTTTTAATGTCTCTACCTCTTCAACCGCGCTGCCCATTGTATTAGTTTTCCCTTTAGCTGAAACCAATACAGTAGCACCTTTCTTATCCCCTGCACTAGAGTTGACCACTTCATCACCACCCCGACCTTTTTCTGCCATAGATTTTACTGCCATAGCACTAGTCGGAACCTCTTCCCTAGTAGGTAAAACAACTTCAGCCCCTGCATTTGAAGTTGTGTTGGAGTTACTTCCATTAGCTTCCACTACATTTGAATTTCCATCCCTTAGATCCTTTGAAGTAATTCCAGTTGAAGCCTTGGGAACTTGAATTTCTCTATACAAGGTGTAGTAACGGATAGGGAACGCGTCCTTGTATAGAACGTTTACTAGTCCATCTGGAAAATCCTCTGGGTTTTCCATAACCTCCTCGTAAAAAGGAACGTGCTCGTACAGTGCGTTCAATTTTATTAATTTTGCCAGACAATGTGCTGCTTCATTCTTCCCTGAATCCATTCAAAAGTAGAGGAACCTCGCTTTCCTTGGAGTGTTTCAATGAGAGGCACCAATCTTGTGAAGTACAACGGATCCATACGAGGGACAATTTTCATCGTACATATCTGGCAAATAGTACTGACAGTTGTGCTTTTGCAATGGCAACCCTCGGCAACCTTGCTGAGAAGCCGAACAACTAATCTGGAATTGCACAGTACAGTAGGACTAGAACAGCCATGTTTTAAAGCAAGGTCGAGACCAGCCTCTAATCCCATCAACACTTCATGAAGATAAGTTAGTGCATACCGTGTGAACTTGACGGAAGCAGCTACAGGCGTTAGAGACATGTTGCGTACAATAACTGCATATCCTCCGAAACCTTCAAATTGGTTAAAGAAACAGTACACACTGACCACAGCTTGCTTGCTAGTCGTTGGCTAAGTCCTCATCCAATTACGCTTAGAGGGCGGCTTGCTTAATTTGAAACCATCCACCTCTTTAGCATAAAAATCGACATAAGTGAGTGGCTTACGGTCCTGCAAAACATCCTTGTTGTTATAACATCATTCAAGTATTTACTGTAAACATGATAATCTTTACGGATGCAAAGGTGTGAGTACTATCATTCAATGTTTATATCCATATTAGTAAAACTGACAAATGCCGTATGTGTAAATATTCAGTGCTCACCATTTTTTGAATTTGGTACTCTTCGTTCAGTGTTATCTACATATTCATCTTGGGAGTTCGAACGATTTTCATCACCTGTATCATCATTTTCAGGGACATAATATGTCTCTTCCTCCGAGTAACAATAGTCGATAGAGGAGGCATATCCTTCGTCAGAATCAGAAGTATTCCCGCTGTTCCCTCCAGAGCTAACTTCATCGTGGTCAGACATACTGTAAATCAAGAGGAAAAATGAGACCTTTAATAAAGATGTCAGCAGGAGCTACACTAACATGACTCAGTTTAAGGTTTGATAGAACAGGTCTTGACAGTTGAAAAAAACTATCCACGCTTAAATGGATAGTGTTAGATTCATAAAACATGAGCTACTACTGTAAAATTTACTCAAATGGGTTTAGGCTCAGCTTAAGGTTTTCATTACATAAAACAACTTCGGGGAGAAAATTTACACAACTGATTCAATAACGAGGGTTTAATTTACATACATGACTCGTAGGTGTAGAACAACTTAGGATTTTAAAGGGTTTAATTTACATACATGACTCATAGGTGTAGAACAACTTAGGATTTTAATTATCTTATTTTTAGTACGCTGCAGCTATGTTGTATAAGGCGCTAGGCGAGATGAGGCGCTCAGAGCAAAAATTAGAAAACACAAAATTTCCTGACACTTTGGCGCCTTGGGCTTTTTACTAGGCGCTCATTAAAGGACTCGTGCGCCTAGGGCGCCTTTTACAACATAGCGCTTGAGATATTGAAGAAACTAAGGGGAGAAAATTACCCAGCCTCTTCTAAGAGAGTTTAATTAGCATTAAAAAAAAAAGCAAAATATGTAGCCTTGGGTTTTCTAGCCTATTTAGCTAACCTATCTGCACAGCTAACTTAGATGTATCAACCTTAGGGTTCTAATTATCAACCACAAGTAGCAGCAATAAGCCAACAAGTAAAAAAATACCTTGTCACGCAAAATTGGATTTGATTTAAAACAAGAGCAGCAGCAAAATTGGATTTGATCTAAACAAAAGCAGCAGCAATATTGGATTTGATCTCCTCCTTAAATCCTTTGATTTGGGATTAACCACCTTGAATTACTTATAAATTGAATGAATGCATAACAGTTTAAAGCAGGTACCTATACAGTTTCTATCAAATATGGAAACACAGCTAAATAAGGAAACATAACTTGAATTCTGACCGTTCTGTATCAATTCCACTAATTATGGTTCTATACATTTTCCAGAAACTACATATTTGGAACTAATTTAATCAATCATAGTCACCGTACATGGAAAACCGGCACCTGAAATAAGATTCAAAAACCAAGTTAGATACGGAATAGAATCCAACAAAGCAAGAATAAACCAAAAAATAAAAATAAAAACAACTAAAATCATCCGCTTTTCTCCCCTACAACAGCGCCAAAATTTGATGCGTGTCGAGGTGCAATCAAATTAATTCAATATTTCCACCAATTAAAAATAATATAATGGAAGTCAAGTTCGTTCCCACGAGGAGCAAGAGATCTTAGTTGTAAAAGTTGTCACGAAAGGGGGTGTAAAAAGCAAAAGAAAATAAACAAAGCAATTAAAATCGAAAGTTGAAAGATGAAAGCAATAAGAGAGACAAGATCAAGGAATCCTTCTTCGTTGCAAAACAATGAATCAAGTTATGTTCTCTTCTTCTTGTTATTAGTCACAGATTATCACCAACCGTAGGATAGCAGTGTACGCTTAGCTAGCCCCAAAATCCCTAATTTCACCGAGCAATGTGTCCGCTTAGTTATCGTATTCTATTCAAAAGAACCACCTAGAGGTTCGCTTTACAAGATGTAATTCCTAAATGCATTAAGATTTATGAATTTAGGTTTAGTACTAGTAGTTAAACTCGGTTCAAGGTTCACTTTCTAGCGTTGTTTCTACACACAATTGCTCCACGGAATCCCTCCGCAAGGTCTCGTGTTTGCTACTTATGTAAAGAGTCAAGAAACGATTACTTATCTCCTAACTTTCACTAGCTTTAGATCAAATTAACAAATCAATATAGTTGGCCACCTAAACAATCTATCAATCAATCATGAATGTCTTTAAGATCATTCCTATTAGTAAAAACAAACGATAATCATGTGAAAAACTCAAGATAGAATTGAAACAAAAACTTAAATCATATTAAGAACTAGGAATTCATCCTCAATCAATAAAATTAGCTACTCATGTTAAGAGTTCACACAAAGAATAAGAAAAGAAAAGTGTTGTGTGTAGAGATGTGTGTAAAAGATGTGTAAAAGATATGTAGAGATGTGTGTAGAAGTTGTAGAAAACTTCTCTATTTATAGGCTTCAACATTCTCCAAATCTTCCAAGGAATAGAATCCTTTTCCTTTTGCAATTCAATTTCCAAATTCAAGTCTTTCTCTTTTCTTCCATCTTCTCTTTCCAAATTTGAGTCCAATTCTCCATCCAATTCCTAGCCCAAGTCTTCACACCCATGAGAGAAGTCCATAGAAAATTCTGGAATTTTTAGCTCGCCGGAAAACTGGGATTATGGCCGGAATCCGGCCGGAATAAGTCGACGCTGGCCACCTGAGAATTTCTCCGTCAAGGGAATATTCGACGGAATATTCCGTCGACCATCAGTTAGGACTAACGGTCAAAGTGGTCAACCGTCACCAACCGTTAGTCAAAGGTCAAGGGATAAGGTTGTGTCGGATCCCAGGAGTCAGCCACGAATCAGCAACGAGTCGGACCTTGAATTGGTCAATGGTCTTACTCACCCGAGTTGGGACCGATGTCTGCCGTCAGACCGAGTTAACTCGGCGAGATGAAAAATCAACAGAGCTTACTTTGTTTCTACAACATTTCCTACCGAATTCAGCCTCAATTTCTTCAATTCTGCACGCCTAACATTCATCTAAGTGGTTTAAACATTCATAGTTCCAATCTTCATTCGAACGCCACCAACACCTATTCTTCTCTCACACCGAGCTTCACAATCCGATCTGCATACCATCTCCATTCAACACACATTCGATTGAGCTCATCTACCCAAAATCACAAAGAACAATAAGTCTTATTCTTCTACAGTCTCATACTCATCTCGATCTGCACTTTCTCTCGATTCCAACCAACAATTCGAAACAGAATGACCCATTCAAAAACCCCCGATTCCTTTGAACTCAACAACCACCACCCATCTGTTCTTCCAATTCATTACAACGATCGTTCTTTACCATCTCGACCTTGTCTTGATTCTCTCGATCCCCTTTTTAATGAGCAGCGACAATCTTCTTTGACAGAACCATACCCAACTCCTGTTTCACTCAACAGCATTGATCCATTCACAGACCATACACAAATCGAAACCATCCTTCTGCTTCTCCTGAGACTTCTTTCTTCCAATCGATCTGTTCTCTCAATTCATCACCCATTTGCATCAATTGCAACAGCATCGAACCCTTATCTCTCTCGATCGATCTACTGAGATCAATATCAACATCTCGAATCCAACGAATCGATCACGGATTTCTCGAATCGGACGGAGCGAGCGTGCCACTTGTTGCTTGCAAAAATCTCTTTCCGTGTAGAAAAATTGAGAGAAAACTCTCTTTAGGGTAAGGAGTCGAACAAGATTAAAACGCCCACATAAGAACCACCCCAGTTTGGGTGCCTTAATAAGTGGTTAGTTACGATAAGGGCTAGCGGATGGCAGCCCCTTAACCTTGATTAGTCTGTCTTTAAAACTTCCCAAAAGGGTTACCCCTTAACATTAACTGAGCTCCATATATCAATTGCCTGTAAAATGACCTTTTTGCCCTTTTGGCTCAAATTAGGTGGTTTCTTCTTCTTTTCCTCCGTGCGACTCCAAAGTAGCTACAAAACTCAAAACAAGCGTAAAATACATAATTTACAAGAAAAATAGCAAAGAAAGCATAAACTACTAGATAGTAATAAATACGGTGTATTCTACACCTATCAAATTCCCCCACACTTAGACTTTGCTAGTCCTCGAGCAAATCAAACTAAAAACTCACAACTTCAAAGTGTTCAAGCGTCACAAGCATCCAAAAAGTTATGAGGACATAGAGTTTCTGCATGCTAGTAATAAGAAGTTAGAAATACTAAAGAACATATTCTCATTCTTAATTGTTGAGTGAGAAATAACCACACCATAATGAGAGAACGCGTGTTTGAGAAACGATCAATAAGCATTTCGCCGACTTCGCCTCACCAAATAAGATTTTATGATAATTGCACTCAAAAAGACGGCTTTTTTTTTGGGTCTCACATGTGTGCGTAGGAATGAAGAGAGAATTCCTGCAACACGTTGAATGGTGGGAAGGATAACTTCCGAAATATTTTGAAAAACCCACATCTTTTAATATTTTGAAAAACCATTTTTCTGACGATCTCTAAGAAAGGAAATCAACCATTATTATCGAGGATGAGATTACTTACTCACCTTCACATCCGATCGCCAATTATGATAACACCACTCTCCACGGCATCCAAATAGAAACGTCTTCCGCTCCTCGTCTTTAACTTCTTAGTCTTCGGTTTCAACTATTGATGATAAACCCTTGAATTTCATAAATCCTTAACAATTCTTAACTCTTTTTACCTTAAAATCCTTGTCGCTTGAAAACCTCCTTATATATTTTCCTTCCCCCACGGCTCATTAAATAAAAATAAGAACAAATATTTCTCTTGTTTTCTCTTTTTTTTTTTTTTTTTTTTTTTTTTTTTTTTTTTTTTTTTTTTTTTCTTTAAAAAACAAAAGAAATTAAATAAAAAAAATAAACCATGGCCGTGGAAGAAGTATTTTTACCACTTGATTCTTCACAACTTGTATCGTCTTGAAATCATAAACTTCAAAAATTCTCACCTTTTAATTTTCTTCGCTCTTATGAATAAGTCTTCATACTTGAATATAAAATTACCTCATTGTATTGTAAGTCTTCAACATATATGTAAAAAAAATCCGCTCTTTGTATGTTGCTTTACTTGAATTTGAAATTTGCTCTTTTTTTCTCATTCCGTTGCTCGTAAACCTTAAACTTTTTCCAACTTTCCTTGTAGATTTTGATGTCGCTCCTTGTTGATGATGAGAATGTTTCTATGGATCCGTTGTTGTCGAGAGAGAGAATGGTGCTAACTGCAAATCGAACTACAAGAAGGAAGCTTTCATCCATGGACGTCACCCTCATGATTGACAAAATTAGCACTCAAGAGATCAAAGAGTAGTGCTTCTATTGGTGGGAGGTTGGGTAGCTCACCATTCTACCCTGAATTAACGTACGGTGACACACACTCAAAAGAAGCTCTTTAGTAGATGGAAAATTTCTGGTCTGGTGCCTCTCATGATATGAATACGGGTAGTCTCCACTAATGATTGATCAACAACTCTAATAATGCATTTCTCCCCTGCACCAAATTCGCATCACCGGCATGATTAAATCCATTATTTAACACTCAAACAAGCAAGAAATCCGAATGTAGTTCTCTAACATTTCCAAGTTCAATTATGTCGGTCAAAATCTCTATGTAAACATACCTAGAAATATGCTAGTGACTCTAAAATCTTTAAAAGTTGGAGTTTTTATGTAAAACTCTTTTTTTTTTTTTTTTATAATTTTTTTTTTTGTAATTTTTTTAATAAACATGCTTGACCACTCCCCCACACTTAAACCTTACATTGTCCTCAATGTAATTGAATCTTCCTAGTAAAGTCAAGGTGGGAAATTTTAACATGATAAGAAACAAGAAAAAGAAATAACAAAAGCAAAAAGATAAGAAATACAAAACCGATGGGTTGCCTCCCATTAAGCGCTTGTTTTAAAGTCGACGGCCCGACTTAGCTCTTGCAAGATTCATTCCCCATATACTAACAATCGGAAAATTTGAGGATCCACCCATAATACCTGTTTTGCAAACAATAACTCCATACAAATATTAGCACAAGAAAACAATAGTGAAGTTATCGCTCGATAGAAATTTCCCCCACACTTATTCTCGTCCCACACTCGGAGTGTATAAAGAACATAGAATTCGGGAACTTCCATGTATTCTTCTTGGCAAACCTGCATAGTGTTAGCATCAAGTGTTTCCAATGGTGGATATTTAGAAACAAAATCATCCAAAAATACTTTCAAGCACATACATTCAAACCAATAAGAGGTAAAGGAGAAGAATCAATATGCAAAGGGTTAGACAAACCTTGCACAATCTCTTGTATTATAGAATCCTCTTCATCCTTAAAAATTCAAGTGAATTACTTACCTCTTGTATATCGTGGTCCTCTATTAAACCTTGCAACCATTCTTCGTCGTTTTTTACCTTAACCAAAGTCTCGCATCATCAAAATCATTCGCAAGTTCAATTGGGTCTTCCACAAAATCAATGAATGTGGTTTCATCCTCTAGCATCATCTCTTCAACATTCTCATCATCGGAATCGGGCCATTCACTAAAATGATTTTCATCGGTATAGATTGTAAAATCTTCATGTGAGGTGTTACACCGTTTACAACAATAGGCAAGTCATACCCAAACTCCTCCTTTTGAATAGGTGAAAGATCGTTATTATGATCCGGAGTTGGAATAACTTCCTCATTGTTGCAACACTCATACACTTCCGCGACTCCCATCTTTCCCTAAGAAATTTTTGCCAAACAATAAATGCATCTTCTTCAAGCTCTTCCTTTTGAATAGGTGCTTGATCATTATTAAGATCAAAGGCTCGAGTAATCTACACTATCGTCATCAAAAAGTATCTAAAGGTTGGTTAATTTGTTCATATCATTTTTTCTCACCATAAAAAGAATCTTCCTTTCAATTTATCGATGTGATTCTTGAATAGTCTTTTGTTGAAAGATCCTCCATCATCTTCCAATTTGTAATTTTTGTGCAAGACATCTTATCTACAAAAAGTGAAGGAAAAACTGAGAGATATTCAAATTCTCATCATAAAAACTATCCTCCCATCCATGTGATTGTCCACTTACATACCCGTCATAAGGTTGTTGATATGTATGAGAATATCCATAAGGTTCTCAGAGGAAATTTATCATAGCCAAAATATTGGTTTTGATTGTATCCTAAGGATGGTTGGAAGTTGTCATAATGTTGAGGTTGAAAACCGTATTGATTGTTGTAATATGCTTGCTCTTGTCCACCATACATGGAAAACTCGATACCTGAAATAAGATTTAAAAACCAAGTTAGATACGGAATAGAATCCAACAAAGCAAGAATAAACCAAAAATAAAAATAAAAACAACTAAAATCATCCATTGCTCCCAAACAGGCGCCAAAAATTTGATCGTGTCGTAACCACAATCAAATTAATTCAATATTTCCACTAATTAACTATAATATAATGGAAGTCAAGTTAGATCCCACGAGGAGCAAGAGATTCTTAGTTGTAAAAGTTGTCACGAAAGGGGGTGTAAAAAGCAAAAGAAAATAAACAAAGCAATTAAAAGATAAAGATGAAAGCAATAAGAGAGACAAGATCAAGGAATCCTTCTTCGTTGCAAAACAATGAATCAAGTTATGTTCTCTTCTTCTTGTTATTAGTCACAAATTATCACCAACCGTAGGTAAAGCAAAGCGGCTTAGCTAAACCCCAAAATCCCTTGTTTCACCGGACACGGAAGTTCTCTTACCTATCGGATTCTATTTAAAAAACCACTAGTAGTAGCTCACTCTAGATGTAATTTAAATAAATGCATTAAGATTTATGAACTTATTAGGTTAATATTAGTAGTTAAACTCTTTCGCTTGGTTCACTTTCTAGCGTTGTTTCTACACACACAATTGCTCCACGGAATCCCTCCGCAAGGTCTCGTGTTTGCTACTTATGTAAAGAGTCAAGAAACGATTACTTATCTCCTAACTTTCACTAGCTTTAGATCAAATTAACAAATCAATTTAGCGTGGCCACCTAAACAATCTATCAATCAATCATGAATGTCTTTAAGATCATTCCTATTAGTAAAAACAAACGATAATCATGTGAAAAACTTCAAGATAGAATTGAAACAAAAACTTAAATCATATTAAGAACTAGGAATTCATCCTCAATAAAATTAGCTACTCATGTTAAAGAGTTCACACAAAGAATAAGAAAAGAAAAGTGTTGTGTGTGTAGAGAGAGGTGTGTAAAAGATGTGTAGAAGTTGTAGAAAACTTCTCTATTTATAGGCTTCAATATTCTCCAAATCTTCCAAGGAATAGAATCCTTTTCCTTTTGCAATTCAATTTCCAAATTCAAGTCTTTTCTTTTCTTCCATCTTCTCTTTCCAAATTTGAGTCCAATTCTCCATCCAATTCCTAGCCCAAGTCTTCACACCCATGAGAGAAGTCCATAGAAAGTGCAAGAATTTTTGCTCGCAGAAAAGCTGGGATTATGGCTCTAATCCGCCGGAATAAGTCGCCCGCCCGCCACCGAGAATTTCTCCGTCAAGGGAATATTCGACGAATATTCCGTCAGGTCCTCAGTTAGGACTAGCAGTCCAAATAGGTCAACCGTCAGTCAACTGTTAGTCAAAGGTCAAGGGATAAGGTTGTGCCGAGATCAAGTCGACCACGAATCGACAACGAGTCAAACCTTGAATTGGTGAATGGTCTTACTCAATTTGAGTTGGGACCGATGTCTGCAGACCGAGTTAACTTCGGCGAGATGAAAAATCAACAGAGCTTACTTTGTTTCTACAACATTTCCGTACTGAATTCTGGCCTCAATTTCTTCATTCATGCACGCCTAACATTCATCTAAGTGGTTTAAACATTCATAGTTCCAATCTTCATTCGAACGCCACCAACAACTATTCTCCTCTCACACAGGAGCTTCACAATCCGATCGCATACCATCTCCATTCAACACATTCGATTGAGCTCATTTACCCAAAATCACAAAGCAACAACAAAGTCTTATTCTTCTACGATCTCATACTCATCTCGTCTCGCACTTTCTCCGGATTCCAACCAACAATTCAAACAGAATGACCCATTCAAAAACCCCGATTCCTTTGAACTCAACAACCACCACCCATCTGTTCTTCCAATTCATTACGATCGTTCTTTACCATCTCGACCTTGTCTTGATTCTCTCGATCCCCTTTTTAATGAGCAATGACAATCTTCTTTGGCCAACCATACCCAACTCTGTTTCACTCCAAAACATTGATCCATTCACGAGACCATACACAAATCAAATCCATCCTTTCATCTCCCTGAGACTTCTTTCTTCCAATCGATCTGTTCTCTCATCACCCATTTGCATCAATTGCAACAGCATCGAACCCTTATCTCTCTCGATCGATCTACTGAGATCAATATCAACATCTCGAATCCAACGAATCGATCACGGATTTCTCGAATCGGACGAGAAGACAGCCTACCGTTGCTTGCAAAAATCTCTTCTGGGTGTAGAAAAAATGAGAAAAACTCTCTTTAGGGTAAGGAGTCGAACAAGATTAAAACGCCCACATAAGAACCACCCCGGTTTGGGTGCCTTAATAAGTGGTTAGTTACGATAAGGGCTAGCAGGATAGCAGCCCCCTTAACCTTGATTAGTCTGTCTTTAAAACTTCCCAAAAGGGTTACCCCTTAACATTAACCCAGGCTCCATATATCAATCGCACCTTAAATGACCTTTTTGCCCTTTTGGCTCAAATTGGGTGATTTCTTCTTCTTTTCCTCCGTGCGACTCCAAAGTAGCTATAAAACTCAAAACAAGCGTAAAATACATAATTTACAAGAAAAATAGCAAAGAAAGCATAAACTACTATATAGTAAATACGGTGTATTCTAC